>OX377618.1:207100360-207479360 GCA_947397865.1 Polietes domitor
GGGTATCTTTAGTTCTTGTGAGGGAAAAATGTTCCCCTTTGGGCCGATTTCGCCCAGTTTCAATCCCAACCGATCTACGACTATAAGACGCATTTATGGAAAATTTGGATGTTCTAGCTCAATTCGTTTAGATGCTTTCAACAGACGGACGGACAAGGCTAGCTCGTCTTAGAATTTTATGACGATCATGAATATATATCGAGGGCTTATATTCGTAAATGGCTATGAACAAAAATACAACTCTTCAGGAGACCGAAGAAACTGATATACCGCTTAATTTTAATTCTGGGATGTACACAGCTATTTTAAAGATTCCAGCTTCATCCATCAGATTGGTACCATTTTTATCCCTTTTTCCCAATTGGCTAAATGATTTTCACTCATGACATTTTTGTTTTATGATTTTCTCGCGATATAGCCAATGTCGCTTGTAACATATATGTAGCCAGTCGCGAAAATCGCTGCAATTGTTGAAAAAAACAAAATTCGCGGTTGCAATTCTGAAACTTTTCTGACACAAATATTCCGAATGAAGTCAGCAATCATATGCTATAAAAATATTTTGATATTCTCAATATGATAAAAAGTTACGCGGGTTTTTCTAAAGATACTTTTCACAATTTTTGACTTTACAGCCACTATTTATCCTATTTTAGCCTGATAACTTGGGAGCCAAAATGCTATAAACCGCGTAATGATGGAATTTGATAATGCGATATGCCCCAAATCTTGAAAAAAGCTTTAAACAAAATCGTTGTAGCGAATTACAACCTTCTGTTATATGCTGCTCCTTTTTTGAACTATATTATTTATACTATTTTTATGTTCATAGCCACTTTTGCAGTCACAAATTAACGTGTGAGTAGATAGCCAAAATCAGAAAAATTAAAAAAAAAGACTAGAAAAAAATGTTTCTCCAACTTTATATGACAGATGACATCCAAATCTGAGAGTAGTTTGGCATCAACAACTAATTTTCGAGAAAATGGTTCATAGCCACTTATGAATATAAGCCCTCGATATACTTTATAGGGTCGATAATTCAAGGTATTATAAACGGAATGACAAAGTTAGCATACCTCCATTCTGGAGGTCGAGGGTATAAAAAAATCCATGTACCTCGATAAAAAATAGAAATTTTTTTTTTCAATACATTCAAAATGGTGTGTTCATTCAATCGCCTGTAACTCTTGAAATAAGTGACAAAATACAATTTGCTATACCTTGTTTGAAACAATTTCAATTATTTTTAAAACATTGAAGTGGAATGGTATAACCGCGTTATATTTTTAAAGGTTTGTTAAAATTTTATTTATTTTTTTATTTTCGAAATGATTATATTATTTTTTGAGACTTTAAGTAGTGTTCTTAAATGCCCTTTTTAGTGACTGTGTGAGTTTGGAAGTGGTGAAATGATAGCTTCTTTTTTTACGATTTTTGCTTATTTTAAAATTACGAAAAAACCTTTAATTTTCAAAGATAATCAAAATAAAATATTTATAGGTAATTTAATTATCTAAAATAGAAATTTTCAAAATTAAAGCAAACCAAAAATAGTTTGCATATCTTAAATAGCTGTTGATTAAAAACAATCGACCCTAACTTCTCTCGAGTTATTCATAACGCTGTCAATCTCATTCATGAGTTTCTGCGAAACTTCCGCACTAAAACTTTCCCCATTATTTGTGACCTTATGGTTGCCATGAATACGCAATCTGACCACCTTTGGTGGGTAGCAACACAGCGCCAAGGACGTCCTGCACATACATATATGATCATACATACATACATTTATTGTATGTACTACATACACTTTTCCGTTTAATATTTCGTTAGAATCCTGCTTAGGGAACTTAGTGACTTTTTCCTTGCTCCCTAAACGTATTATGGTTTTCACTGAAATTGTAGCAGAGGGTGTTAGGTAGTGGGAGGTTTGTATATATGCGCGTTTCTCTGTGTGTGTATATGTGTGAACTACTACTACGGTATTGGTGGCAAGTTGTTAGCTTGCAATGTTGTTGATATACGTGTGCGTGTGTGATTTGCACTTTTGTATGCACGTTTTAATGTCATGTTGTTTTCATATCAACTCCCCACTTTTCATTCACTCCATCGCAATCATACCAACACTGAGGCACGCTCTCAAATCAGTCGACCCTCCTGCCACCCCTCCATCCATCCAGCCACCCGTCCATGTTAAATCAATGCTATTTTGTTTTGTCATTCTTTAACCAGTGTAGTTTTTAAGTATTGTAGCGTCGCTGTTTTTGGCGCATTTGTCAAAGTCAGCTTAACAAGTTGGGGAAAATCGTGTTGAACTTCTACAACATCAACAGCATGTGACTGCAATGACAATGGCTGGCGCATGGGGCGCCATGAACGGCGAGCCACCAATACGATTACATAGTCATTGCACAGAAACAAAAATCTGCATACACGGTCAAACAACGTCTTGCAACATATGCGTACGAACTCCCATGACCAAAGTAGTAAAGATATCAAATATTTCGCCATAAAATAAAATTTGAATTTTTAGTATAAAAATGTATTTTTTTCTGAGTGGTGGAATTTAATTGTTCATTATCACTATTGAGATCAAAGTGAGTGAATTCTTAAAACAAGCTTAGAACGATAACATTGGACAGTCTCACTTAAATTTAATTATGAATGACCCCGACTACTATGATTGTTCCCAATGCCTGATGTCATGAATATAGTAATTATCTGAGCCATCGATTTTAAACCACTTAACATAAGAAAAAATATCTTATTCATATCGCTGGGATGTTGATCTACAGACACAGCTTTTGCTGGAGGAATTAAATAGGGGAATTTACCGTTGTTAAGAAAATAAGTATGTAAGCCTCAGTCGGCTAAACCGACATATATATACCCTGAGACAGTACGAGTGCCAAATTTCAGAGTATCCCGATCGTCCGTATATAAGTTATAAGAGCTTTTATTTTACGTAGGTTAGGGTGATTTTCGTGGGAGGTACTAGAAGGGGAGTGGCAAACCCCATCATATTTTGCACAATTAAAGTAATTATAAAAACATTGCCAAATACCAAAATATAATGGTTTTAATTTAACATAGAAATATGAGAGGCCAATACGGCCGTGAGAGCACAAATATTAAATGCACCATCGACGAAAATTGGAAAAACTGTTTTTCAAAAAAAGTATCCATCACACCCGACATCACCGTAGTTTTTTAAATGAAGTCAATTTGTGTTTTTGACCATATATGTATTTCGTGCCCTGTATGGACCTTCTGTATAGAGTATTTGTCTTTCCAAGTTGTCATCATGATAAATTTGAAATTTGCATATTATTTGAAAAACAGATTTGCAGAAAAAATAAAAAGGACTTTTTTCAAAAAAAATATATTTTTTAAATTTAAAAAAAGAATATTTTTTAATTTGTATTTATTCTGTCAAAACCAAATATTTTTCTGGAAAATATATTTTCTCAATATCTAACAATATGTAATGACTAATTCTAAGTCAAAATATGTATAATTTGAAAATGATTTTAATAGTTTTCATTATTGAGAATAATGTTTAACTTAATATTTTACAATACCAAAACACATTCAAAAAATCCACATCGGAAGGCCTAGGAATATTGTTCATTTATTTGAAATGGAATTCTTCATTTGTTCCGATATATCAGAAACTACTTGCGATACCACTCTGAAATTTACACAGTGTGTGCAGCATAAATGTAGCTGTATGTCCAGGAAAAGTTAAAAAATTAATATAAAGTTAATAAAGTTAAAAAATTAATATAAGTTTTTTAAATAAAATTCAGAATATTTCGGCATGAAAACAAAAAATATGAAAGTAAGTACACATTGTTAGTTCTACAATTTCGCTGATTTCTCAGAATTTACTGAAAAGCCCACTCTGAATATATATTCGCTTAAAAAATGAAAGGTGATTTCTTTTTTTTTTAATGCAATATTTTTTTAAAAACATATATCTGCATTTTAAATTATATTTGTTTTGCCCTAACAATTCTCCTGCACAAAAATACTCAATATCTTATACGACAGCCCCATTTCCAAAAATGGCCATAACTTGAATGTCACAGTTTTCAACATTTCGTCAAACTTACTATCTTGCATTACCTAAATTGTATTAAAATCGGAATACCTTAGAAAATTTCACGTTGGTTTTATATGTTATTCATTTATAATGTGATTTGCCTGGAGGCTCAGATTAAACAGACCCCTCGGATGGAGGCAGTCAAGGCCACATCGTTTCTAAATTTTAATCGCTGTTGCTTTAATATTTGGCCAACATCCTCCCAGACGGCAATTCACTCCCTCTCTCGCTCTATTACTTTATCTTTTCAATAAACTTCCAAGAAATTATTAAAATGTAGTTGGCCTTTTTCGGACAGGTTAACGACAAGGGCTCAGACCGACGTACGTACGTCTGTACGCCTGGACGCATAACTCTGTTGCGTGTGAGTGTGTATTATTGGATTTGATGGATACCCGGCAGAGATTTAATTTCCTTCTTTACCAAATTGCTTTCAGGGAAGAAAACATCAATCAATACAAGAAAACAAAACAAAAACAAAGCACAACACAGCGATAAACAACTGTAAGTTAAGCATATTTCGTTGCTAAAAGCGAAATAATAAAATATGATGGTGTTCTGTATTTTGGCCAGGAGCTCTTTTTGGAGCAACATAGATATGTCTGCGTGTACGAGTGTTGTGGCCTTGTTGTGTTTTATAAGGAGTTATAATTGATACCTTTCACACAAAAACAACAACTCAAAATGGGGAAGATACAATCGAACGAGATCGAGTTTGGAATATTAACACAAACGTAAAACGTCGATTTGTTTTTTCGGCCTGTCAAACATGAGTAGCCGTGTATACCCTTCAACAAAAAGGATGCTGCCTTTTGCTGCTGCTGATGTTGACCGTAGACAAACAAAAAGATCAATTTGAAAAATTTATTATCCATAAAGGTTTACACTTTGGCATGTCGATTTTTATGGGCGGGGGGAGGCAGCAGGTGAGATTACGTTTACATTTTGTTGTGATTTTATTTTAGGAATTTATGGTTTTTTCTACTTTTACTTTGGACCAGCCATGAATGGCAAAGCACAAGTCACAAAATCCGATATAACACCAAATAAACACTAAATGCTAAATTGTTTGGGTGTATGTATGTTTGTGTGCTGTTGTAGTTTCGTGATATAAAAATTCAATTAAATATTTATAAAATATTTTTAATGGATATGTTAATTCTTTTTATATGTGTATACGTTTCTACCTCAGCAGTCGACATTATTTATTTGAGAAATGTCCACCCGGGCAAGCGTTTGTTTTTAATTACAGCCGTCGCATAATTTATTCACATTTTGATTGACACGCTTGCTCACAATATCAAATTTCCCATCAAACACCAACTAATTGATATGTATCGTGAAATCGATTTTGTTTTTATGACTTTTTAATGGGTCCGGTCCGGTCCGGTCCGTCCATTCATAATACATAGTTTTATTTGTTTGAACTTTATGTTTGCACAATCGCCAACTACGATGATGATGATCCGTAATAGAAAAATGGCAATTTTGGGTTTTAAATTGACGTGAAGAATAGGTGCGAAAATTGTGTTAGTTTGCGATTTTACAAGTTTTTAATTAACGCATGCGCAAAATTTGTACAAATTGTGTGGCATCAATTATGGCAGCCAATAAAGTTCACAGCAGAATACCGATGACAATGGTATCAAATTGTAAAAATGTTTAAAAAGATTTCAATATAATTGCAACTGATAACACTATTTAACAACCATTTTGTCGTACTCTGTGTATACATTTTTAAGATTGTATTGAAGTCAAAAACAATATTATAAACTTTGTATAGGCATTTTTTTGCAAGTTTTTGCTATTTTTAAATGATATCCGATAAATCGTTATTTTAATATCTGTGAAGCATACAAATCAGAAATCGAAAAAATTGTGGTTTTATATTTGGTGTTTCATAGTTTTTTACCCAAATGGAGCAAACTGGCTATTCAAAATAAATTTATCATACAAAGCATACGACGATTTCATTAGTTTTTAAGGCAAAACTTATTTATTTATTCGAATTATTCGTTATTCGAAAATCATGATTTTTTATTATTCGAACAAATATTTGACAAAAAATATTCGATTAATCGCGGTTGGACACCGTAATTGTTATCCCATACAATAATTTTTTGGGAATGGGAATCCATTCCCAAAGTTTATAATATGGATGAATTTAATACATATTTTTGTAATTACAGCTTTACATGTGAGGCTTGAATATCATAATCCTTCCAAAGAATTATAATACTCTACCTACTTTGACACACTAAAGAAGCAGGGAGGAGCTGCTGTTCATTGTTATTTATAGGAACACATGGCCCCACGTACTGGAATTGACTTATATAAATGCGACTTTCAATTCAAAATACAATCATTCAATTTTCTATAGCCGTCATCATATAGTGGGATACCAAATTCAAAGAAAGATCACATTCACAGCAGTAGGTTGTCTAAGTCGACATTTATATTTTCTTTTGTAATTTTAAGTGGGTTGTCTGTTTTGTTAGTAAGATTTGACTGAGTTAGAACTCCGTCAAATCTCGGCGGCGTGGTTGAAGTCGATATGAGTCGATGAAATCGGCGGCGTGGTTGAAGTCGATTTGAGCGGATGAAATCGGCGGCGGCGCTGCTCGTCCGGATACATGCGGCGGCGGCTTGTCGGCTTAAAATCGGTCGGCTTGTATCTCTGTGTGTAACGAGATTTTAGTACTGAGTCACAGAGGTAAGGTTTCCGCTTTGCACCCAGAAGGTCTGGGGTTCAAGTCGTGGCTCGGGATTTTTTTGTTTTTTGATTACTTTTATAAATAAACAATGTTTAATTTTGTGTAATTTTAACAATTTAAAAATTTTTGTTAAAAAAAATTTTAAAATTCTTGTTTTATTAATGTACTTCAAATATTTTATTTGTACATATTTTGTTAAGTTTCATATTGTCAGTTCTAACGAACAAAATAGTTTGCTTTAGTTATTCATTACTCACAACTGGGGATAGCTTAGGTAGTTAGAATGCCGTAGTAGCAAACAGAAGGTCTAATGTTCTACCCCCGGTAGCGGGGATTTTTTAAAACACAAATGAAAACTAGTGAAAAGTGGTTCCTTTGCAACACTTTAAAATAACTTTTAAGTCGTTCAAAATAAAGAACCATCCCTCCTATGACAACTCCATGTTAAATTCATTGATCAAGATCCCAATTTCCACTACTTTCCAATCGCAAGATGAACATCTTTTTCACGTTTTTGGGTGTTTTCATTTTGCTGGGTATTTACAAATGGCATGGTGGCATTTATTACTTGGCTGCACACTACCACTATCATGAATTCTGGCCTGTTAAAGTTTTCGTCATGTGGCTTCACAGCGACTTTTCATCAAACTATCCGGACTCTTTGAGTAAATGATTCTCAGAAACGAATGAGAAGCACAACTCACTTTCCGAATATCAGCCAAAAAGTCGCACACATGCCACCTTACTACCACCTCATTGAGTATCGCCGAACCAAAACAAATAAAAATATTGATAAAATAATAGAATTATTATAAATAAATATTTAATTAAAATTATTTTAAACCATGCTTTATCCGCTATTAAAGTAAAACCACCAAGTTAATTAAGTAAATATAATGGAACCATCTTCAAAAATCTTAGGGGATATTTGCTGTATTTTCACCTACAGCCTGATCCTAAAAGTACGAATTCCGAAAATTCTTTATCTTCCGCGACCACAGTGCAAAATAACCTATTTTTACCGTACTAGTAAAGTATGTAAGTTTATCCAGTCAGAGGAATGCATTCCCCAAATTTCATGCGTCCATTTGTTTGTTGCTATTTTTATCCCCTGTCATAAAATAAAAGTTTCTAAAAATCATTTTTTTAAGCGTGTACGTAATTAGAGGGATGTACACACCGAATTCCATTACTCTGGCTGCAGCCGTCTGGTTGGTATTATTTTGATCACTCTGTTCCCACTTTAGCCACTTTTGCGTGTCTAAGCAGTCAGAGAAATTAATACACGAAATTTCATTATTCTATATATTATGGGGAGAAAGAAAATTTTCAAATGCAAATTTAGCTCTAGAACTAACAAATCCCTTAGTAATTAATAGCAACACGTTCATAGAAAGCTACTGACGATTAGCAAAATATTGCGTTTAACGACTCTTGTGAAAAGGAACGTTTTTTAGAACAATTTAAAAATCTAACCCTCTAAAACTACTTAAGCCGTTGGTAGTTGCTAGCAACATGTTGACAGAAAACTACCGGTTAGAAATATGTTGCATTCGACGACTGTCATTGAAGTAGGTTGGTAACCTATTCACGCCAGCTTCGGGAAAGAACCATATCCACAAATCGATCATGGAAAATAATCACTGATTAGTTCACGTAGTGCCGTCCTGCTGAAACCACATGCATTCATCGTTCAATTTGAACCATCGTCGTTGACGGTGATGACCTGAATAACTTTATTTCTTATTATTTATTTTAGTTTTATTATTTTGACAGGCAGGCGTGGGAATTGCCGGTCATAGAAAACTCAATTCGGAGAGTGTCTGGTCGATATAATAAACGATGAGTCATAATATTTATTCTGGTTGCTACAATAAATACACAAAGCCACAATACCCTAGGGAGACTACAAAAAAACCGTGCTTCTTATAGGGGGTCAATAAGAGATCGAATTTAAGCGGACAATCCCCAAAGGCTTCACACCCTTAAATACAACACTGCCAAAGGTTTTCGTGAAATAGTGCCCGCAATTATGGCGTATAAACTCAAAAATTTTGGATACGACTATCAAGATGGTCCGTGACAGTATTTTGAATTAAAGTTTTTATCCATCAATCATTTTTGTTTATTTGATTGCATCGTGAATAAGAAACTGCTACATAACCAAATTCACCCACAATCATTTGGAAATTCAGATATCTGAAACATGATTTGTTTTCAATTCTTCATTTGGGAACCACCTGTCGAAATAACTAATGATTTAAGAGGAAATCTTTTAGATTAACAGCTTTATATAATTAGCAATTTAATTATGTTTGATATTTTTAAATGTGAATAGAATCTTAGTTTTGTCATAATTTCTTATTCCTTCAAATATATTTTTATAAATATATAACTTCACCATAGAATCTGAAATTAATCTGTATTACATTTCCTCTGAATTCGAAACTATACCACAGGTACACACCTTCTTTAATCATAAATAAATATTGAGTAATTTAAGAGGAAAAAAGTAAACATGGTACATATTTGAAATACAACATCTACAGAAAATCATATTTTAAGGACTCATTTTCAAGTCCTGTGTTTTTTCTTATTTTCCCAAAGATTGTAATAAAATCACGTTTCACATAGCATACCATCAAATCCCGACTTCTGGTATTTCATCATCGGATATGCATATGGAAGGAAGTATGGTTATGTGTGTTTGTGTGCGTGGAAATATAGCCAGAAAGTACAGAGCAAAAAAAAGGAGAAGAAACATAACAAGCCAGACATTAATATCAGATGCCAAAGGAATGAGCAGGAGATGCAGCTTTGATTAAGTTGAAAATTTACCGACAACGTTGTGTTTGGGCTGCTCCAAATACCTCGTGTACTTTAGTACATGTATACGTATCTATGTAGACCTTTCCACTGCATTATATGAATGTTGCATGTACTCGTTGTGCCGTGTGTAAATATGGCTGTAATAATTTTTTTTTTTCACAAAAGATGTGTGTACAGCTCCTGGCTTTTGGATGAGAGTTGTTATGGTTTAAATTATGAAAATGAAATACTGAAATATACTGAAAATGAAATACTATGTTACCATTTAGTCCTTTGTTTTTGTACCCTCCACCTCCAGGATGGGGGTATATTCACTTTGTCATTCCGTTTGTAATATCTTAAAATATTCATCGGAGACCCCATAAAGTATATATATTATGGGTCGTGGTAAAATTCTAAGACGATATAGCCATGTCCGTCTGTTGAAAGCACGATATCGGCCGAACGAAATGAGCTAGGAGGTTCAAATTTTACCTAAATGTGTCTTATGGTTGTAGATCGGTTGGGATTGAAAGTGGGCGAAATCGGCCCAAAGGCAAAAATTTTTCGCTCACAAGGACTGAAAATACCCCTAATATTTAGAGTATTTCAGCATGTTTTTTGAACATATTACCTTGTATTTACTTGATATTTGCAATGCGCATTCCCTTTATGGCATAAAAGGGCACCATAAAGGGTTTTTTATATGTAGGGGGCGAAATGGGACAAAAAGGGATAAAAATGGTATCTATCAAACGACAACAGATAGAAACACGAAATTTGGTGTGTACATTCATCTAATAGAGTAGATACATAATATAAGAGTATATTTTTATAAATTCGTACTTTTAAGGGGTTAAATGGGGATAGAGGGATAAAAATAGTACCAACTTAACGGCTGCACCTAGACTAATGAAATTCGATGTATACATTCCTCTGGTAGTGTGCTTCTATGTAAAGTCGACATCCTTTAATCTGCTGATAATACTGTGGAATGCACTCCGTTGTGGAGGGTATATAAGATTCGTCCCGGCCGAACTTAACACCTTCTTACTTTTTAATCTTTTCTTTGATTACTTTGTTCCATTTGAGTGTTCTTAGAGGGAACATCTATACAATTGTTCACTCCGGGACATCCTAATGTGAATTTAGTCCTATTTTCGTAGATAGAACTACTTCGATATTTTCTCCTTGCGGGACACCCCAATGTAAATATACTTCTCGTTTTTTTATTAGCAAAAAATACCATGGATATTTTTCCTCTCTATATCTTTAAACTTTTCTTTGTAAGAAAATTCAAGTGTAAATGAAGTAGTTTAACGCTTGAATGCATAATTTCCAATCATCAGTAAAAAAAGGAGAACGACGACTGCCAAAAGCAAAAACGAACCGGCAAAAACAACAACATCAGCATCAACAGCAGCACCAAGGATTCTTTCAGCTGTCAGAGAGCACATGATATGGATGGGATATGGATGGAGTGTGTGTGTACACAGTGTGCACATGTACGAGTACCAACACACCACACCACCCCACATCACATCACACTACACACACATTTTAATGTAATAAATCCTAATAAAGATTACCATGTTACGAACATACATGGCGGGCGATAGCAGTAGTTGCAGTGCCAGGATGCAATTTAGGATATTGAAATTGTCAGTGATTGCATGGGTATGTCAGCCACACGTACGTGCAGCTCACCATAGTTGCATACACATTTGAATAGCGACAACAATCTGCAACGTTAGATGTTGCTGTGCATGAAAAGAAATTGCAATTTCGCGCTTAGGGGAGACATTTGCTAAAGCAGAATCTCAATAACTTCATTAGGAAACTTATATTTAATAGTTATTAAGGGAATCGTTTCGTTTTTTCTTTGTGTTCTTTGTATTTGTGTGGATGGCAGCAGCATCAAATCTGAATGACGGAGACAATGTTTTAAATGCTGTCAGTAAATGTAGATTCTTTGAGAGCCTTAGTCACACACAAGATGTTGTGTAAAATATTCTAGTATTAAGATGAAGGAATCGTTCAAATTAGAGACGTCATAATATGCGAATTCAAAGTCAGTTGATATCTATGTTCTAGATAATTTTTCTTGCGTTGATGCCAACCGATAGTGTCTGTGACTTAAAACTATTTCTGCAAATCGCGTTTTAAAAAATACGGTTTCCCGGTTACATTTTTTTGAAAAACCCGGTGTATTTCGGTTTTTATTAAAAAAAAAAAATTGCAGAAGAATTTTCAATATAGGGTAAAAAAATTTCTGATATTTTGTGGGGATATTTGAAGTACTTTGAAAAATATTTTGAATTTGATTGGAACTGTTAAATTTTGTTGAATGTAAATTTATTTACAAATTTCGCTGTCACGTTTGTTACTTGATTGCTCGTGATCATGTTTTTTGTCGATGACGACCATCTTCAGAAAGCTTTGCTGACTTGAAGTCAGTAAAGATATTGTAATATACATAGGAAAATGAAAATGTCATCGATAATGGAGGATCATGAGGTCTGTTGTTCTTTAAGCTGCGATAGTAAAAAAATAAATAAAAACAAGTAAGGTAAGGCTACAGTCGGGCAGGGCCGAATATGATATACTCCACTTTCTATCCGAAAACAATTCAACTCGGTAAAAAAGTGAAAACGGGAAATATTTGTGTATGTTTCCTAATCATAGGCTAATATAACCAGGTCGAATTTGTCAAATCGAAAAGAATATGTGTATCGGGCTATATCAAAACATGGAATAAAGTGACCCACATTCACAATAAGTTTATCCAGTTCAAATATAACGTGTTAAGCTCATTTTGTGAAAATTCGTGCTTTCTTGTGCGGAAAATGTCTATCCGAAATTTGTATGGGAAATTTTTGGGAGCTATATGTAAATCTGAACCGATGACCCATTTTCACCATGGGTGTTTCCAGTTGGAATATGAGATATTTTGAATGATTTGAAGAAGATCTGTTAAAATATGTGGTTTATAGAACGGAAAACCTGAAATCGGGAGTGACATTTGTGTGGGAGCTATATATAAATCTGAACTGATCTGACCCATTTGCACCATGGCTGTTTATAGAACAAATATAAGATATTTCGCCTAATTTGATGAGGATCTGTTAAAATATGTGGCTTCTAGAGCAGAAAAAGTCAAATCGGGAGCGAAATTTTAATGGGAGCTATATATAAATCTGAACCGATCTGACGTATTTTTACCATAGGTGTTAGTTTAAATATAAGATGTTTTGCCAAATCTGAAGACAATCTGATACAATATGTGGTTTCTAGAGCGGAAAAAGTCAAATCGGGACCGAAATTTGTATGGGGGCTATATCTAAATTTGAACCGATTTAATCCATTTTCAACACAGATGTTTCTAATAGAATTATCAGGTAATTCAAGGTAATTTGAAGCAAATCAAGTGAAATATGTTGTCTCTAGAGCAGAAAAAGTCAAATCGGGTGTTCCTAGTTTAAATATAAGATCTTTTGGCAATTTTGAAGAAAATCTGTTGTAATATGTGGTATCTAGAGTGAAAAGAGTCAAATCGGAAGTGAAATTCGTATGGGGGCTATATCTAAATCTGAACCGATTTTCTTCAAATTAAATAGCGTCGTTGTAACGAAAAACTTCGTTGTGCAAAGTTTCACTTGGTTCTGTCTACAATTGCCACCTGTATCGTGATTACAAGAATAGATGGACAGACGGTAGCAATGTCCGTCGACTCAAAAATTGATTCTAAGTCGATCGGTATACTTAACAATGGGTCTATCTCGTTTCCTTTTGGGTGTTACAAACAAATGCACAAAGACGAAATGTACAGCAATTTCAAACAAGGAGCTTTTTCACGAATTATAATGATCAAATTATTCGCCTATTGTTGACGAATCAAGGAATCAATCATAATTTGTTTTTGTGTTGGTCGAATTCTTTGAAGTAAAACAAATTTTTTATATTTGGGTATCATTGGGATTTTTTTCAAAACTATTTTGGGGACAGGGAAAAAAATTCATCGGGCAAGCCTGCCAGCAACGAAATTTAGAAAAAAATGTCAGTAAAATTCGTTTATGTTGATTTTGTGAACCAGTATGTCTCAATGCAAACAAAAACTAAATTTTTGGTTTTTAGGTTTGCTTGTAGTTTATTTATTAATCGATTTTATTACGTAGCTTTCGAATACTAGCTATTACGATAAAGTTTTTTCTTACGAAGAAAATTTTGTGTTTTGGTAAAGAAAAGGAGGAAAACCGCACTCAACTTTACACACTGCGACCATATAAGCATTTCATATTCTGTATGGGGGCCACTGATCTTCTATATAGTGTGTCACACTGTCATCAGCCCTACATATATAGGCCATTCAAATTTTTAAATTAGAATCGACTATAAAAAAGTCCTGATTATTTTTTTTTTCTGGTTTTATTGGAAAGGTTAAACATTATCATTTAATAATGGAACACAATATCATCCATATGACTATCACGACTGACTCGGCAGAACCTCATCCGATTAACCCACTTTTTCAGTACATGGCCAAAAGATGACGCCAGCCACAATTCCACACCAAACATTGACTCGTTGTGGATACATTGGCTTCTTAATAGTCACGTGTGGGTTCTCTGTAACCTATTTGCGGCAATTTTGCTTACTGACATAACCCCCGAGATGAGAACCACTTTTATCTGAAAACACGAACATTTTTCACGTAAATTTCGTACAGTTTGAGTTCAAGACTTACTACTTTGGAAGTAAGTTTTTAATATTTCCCAATTTTGTTCGAACGTACAGCGTACCATTTTGCAAATGCGAAACATAAACCTGAAAATAAAAATGAATGTTATTCTACTTTTGAAAGTCAAAGTAGTCGGTATTTCAAACGTTAAATGTTACATGGTCACCCTATATTTACATTTTGGCAAATTTACACTAATATACATCACCACTGGGAGTTTTGAAGAGTGTTGTGATCTAACACACTCTTGCCGTTTTTAGGTCTATAAAAATTTTTATTTTTCTTTGTTATGTAGTGCTATTAACAAAAATTATTTTCTATTTCCATATTATAATAATTACTTTTTTCTTTTTTTCAGGTAAGTTAACATTTTCTTTTTTCTGGATATGTAGTAAGTATGAATGGATATATATATTTTAACCAGTGCTTAATTTGATATTATCTTATTAAAATCAGATAAATGTGTTACTAATATTAAGAACTCTGAATAGAATGAGGGTTAACAGTGTTGAAAGAGCTTCTATATCAATAAGGGTTGTTGGATGTACATCCACTTAAGAAAATCTTTAGAATGTCCAGACAATCCTAAAGCATAATGTCGGTGAACAATTTATTTTATTGTTTACCGCTTAATAAAACATTTCGGAATAGTTATTTGTAATATTGCTTTTAGGCAATAAAACTTTCGTGAAAATGTTTGGTGAGGCAAAAGATAACTAAATATGCTTTCAAATTACGTAATGAAATTCTTTACAACCCAAAATAATAAAAAATCTTGTCTAGATATGACCACAGTTTAAAACAAATATAAGAAGTTTTCTGATTATTAAAAAATGATTATCGTGGCACAGTTCATCAGCATCTGTTCATAATTTTGACACGCTATATCACATAATCAAGACACCAAACGGTGATGTGAAGTTTAAGTCTGGTTAATTATTGTTTGACTACAACAAAAGCTCCAACTTTTTTCCATACGCTCGCTAATCCATTAAATTGTTCTTATTATTATCTACCTCCCTCCAACCCCGAAACTTTGTGCCAATCAATAATTTATCAATACCTGACAGGTAATTTATTATAACTTCACAAAAGACAAAAGACGTTTATAGTATGCGCTCAACAACAAACAAGACAGACTTCGTCTTGAAGAACAACGCAGCCCGGCCGGCCCAGCTAATCCACGTGGCAGTCAAACATGACAAAAATGCACGCACAAACACATATACAACTGAACTTTTTCTAATGTTTGAGCCAAGGTATTTCATAAACAAAGTTTCTGTTATGAAAGCCATGGTCGTACGTTAAAGCAACGAACATGAACACAACAATTTGTTCATAGTTTCAAGACAACTGTATCGAATATACATTTATTTTGTTGTATCACACGCATACACATCTGAAAGGCTCACAAAAACTCGACATAAATCGATAGCAATAAATGTTTTCTCTTTGATTTTCCTGCAATGGCCAGCAAATAAAAGAAAAATAACAAGTTCTCTATCAACACCTTTTTCATGCCGAACCAAACGAAGATGATGACAATTCAATTGGTTGTTTCTTTACTTATGTTTGTTGTTAATGTAAGCAAATATTAAGTCCATTTACTTGGTTATTTGTAATAAAAATGAATTGAAAACATATCGACATTTTGTGGCAACGACGACATTAGGTTAGTCTACTGGAATTGGGGTGCACGAAAAATCGCCCAAAAAATTATGTAAAATAACCAAAAACAAAAATGTACGATTTTTCATATGAAAAATCACCAAAACAATATGCTTTTAATTAAATCATCCATTCATTATAGATGAGTGATTTGAATAGAATCAAATATGAATAATTACCCTTTTGAACTATTTTTCATAAATGCAAAACCTTTACTGTCATGGAAATACTCCAGAGGAGAAAATCTTTAAAGCCGGCAACTCTTTATACCTTTATTACCCCAGAGGAGAAGACCGACCAAAAAATGCATACAAAAACAGGTAAAAATTCAGCGCAGCCGGCTTTTGATATACCTCAGAGGAGAAAATCATTAATACGGGCCGAACGCTGGCAACACGGAATACCTTTAGTACGTATAGCCAGCGGATATACCTCAGAGGAGAACCGACCGAGACCGGCCTAGGCCGTTAACCTAGCAAACCTTTACTCCGCGTAGCCTTTGCAGACGTTGAACTATTTTTCATATAAAAAACTATTCAACATAATTGAGCGGTTTTTATTACGAAAATTTACCTCAATTAGGACGATTTTTCATATGAAAAATTGAGCAATTATTTTGACGTTTTTTCATATCAAAATCACCCAATTTTTGGGCTATTTTCCTAAAAATCGCCTAAATATTTGCGTGATTTTTCATTTGGGTTCTTTTGTATTTTGTTTTGGGCCGTAATTTCATTTTTTGGTACACTTTTTGTTTTGGGCGATTTTTCGTTTTTCTTTTTCGGCGCTTTTTCATTGGGTGATATTTCATGTCGACGCCGGATTTGGTCGATTTTTCATATTAAAATTAATTCAAATTTTTGGGAAATTGAAAAATTAACCATTTTTTGGACTAATTTTCATATGAAAAATTACCATTTTTTGGATGATTTTTCGTATGCGCGATTTTTCAAATGAAAAATTACCTATTTTTTGACTACTTTTCATATGCAAAATTAGACATTTTGGGCGATTTTTTTCATATGAAAAATTATCCATTTTTGGCGATTTTGGACCATTTTTTTAATTTTTTTGCGATTTCATTGAAGATTTTTCATGTCGCCTTGCGCTTAAAAGGATTATTGATGCAAAAAACGTTTCCCTTGATAAACAAAATATAAGATCATGTTAGCTTCAACGGCTGTGTATTTTGTTAATGGCCCTTCATGTCTTTTTGGTAATAGAAATGGACCATTTTTCATTTTTTTGTCTCAATTTTTCTTTTGAGCGGTTTTTAATTTAATTTTTGGGGATTTTTTATTTATATTTTTGGGCGATTTTTCATGTCGCTGAGAATAATTATTAAAAATATTTAAACGAGAAAAGTTTCCGTTGATAAACGAAAAATCATGCGATCATGTTGACTAGAAGGGTCCGGTTTATTCCTTGTTTATTGTACGACGGAATTTTTGTGTTCGTCAAAGGAAAGGAGTAGAACCACACTAAGTTGTGAACACTTCGCGTTCTGTGTGGGGATAACTCATCAGTGGCGCTTCTGTATAGAGTGCTTGCATTACCATTGTGTTATCAGATCGGCTATTTATTAAGCGGCACTCCTAGTACGGTATCCGCTTGCCTATGAATTGGTTCATCCACCCAGTTTGAAATGCCTAGTGTACCGTAACATTAGCCACACTGAAGTCTTGGCAAAAATGTTCCATCAATTGCCAATATCTTCATGGCAATCTCTTAAATATGTTTGGCTTTCAGGACACTCTCCAGCCAACAAAGGATACTGCCGTCCTCTTCGGTTCGGTTGTGTTTGTTGGTTCTTCCTTATTTGTCATTCTTTGTTTTATTTAATTTCCTTGTTATGTTTCTCTAAATGTGTTTTTCCCTATTTTGCACCAAATGTTTGCCATTTTTATTGAGTTTAGCTTGTATTTGTGATGTTGTGTTATTTTTTTGGTTCCTCTTTTATTTTATTGTTTTCCTATCTAATAGAAATGGGCGGCAGCCTATTGGAGCAGCTCTCTATATACATATGTATGGGTGTTTGTTTGTGTGTGTGTGAGGTGTCCTGATGTCCTTTTATTTGCTACTGACTAGTTTCTTTTGTTGTTTTTCTATTACTGTTCGCTGGTCGTTTATTTATATTTGTATTTATTTTATTGTGAAGTGTGTCACTGTGCAAACACTCGAAGTGAAAGACAAAGCTTTTAAAGCAGCGGCTACAGAGCGAAAGAAACATGTTGAAAGCAATTTCCTTGGTGTTTCCTCACAAACGATAGTATAAACATTATCCTTTTTCCCAGCCCAGGCCAGTGAAAACAAAAAGAACTCGTAACGGAAAGGAGCAGGCTGGGGGAAATGAAACCGAAATATTGAACGGAAGACGGTTATAGCAAGGTCCCCCCTCCCCCTACCTTAACAATGTCTTCACACTGTTCTTTCTGGTTTAAGTAAAATGCACTTCAAAGAAATTCATTTCTGTGTTTTGTTCTCTGTTGTTGGAATGGTTGGTCTATACTTTGTTTGTCATTGCCAAATGTATTTCCTACCAGGATACAATGCTTTTGCCGTCAAAATATCCTTTTAATATTTTAAAAGTATGCACACACACACACATAAATCTAAATATACATCTCAAGTTGCTTCTAGACTATATATATCTACAAAATACCTATTTCTCACAATGTGTTTGTGTGCATTGCTTGTTGCTTGCCAACCAAAACCCCCTGGTATTTGTCATTTTGTCGACTATTTTTTATGAATTCATAGATTTGTGTCCTTGTTCCTTCGTTTATGTATTGACAAATATTCACGTAAAATGGCCATTCATAGAAACAGAGATTACATCTGTTATGGCAGCTCGTACTAACATCGAACATTTTCGTATTTTTTGTGTGTTTGGAGAGCAACAGAAAAATCTTTGAATTACTTTGAAGAAAAATGTGAAAAAGGACATGCCATTGATTTTGCATCAACATCAGAAATTATGTCTTAACCCATGTAGATGAGATTACTTTTTGGAATATTCATTTCAATTTAGGATTATTCAAATTAAATAACACAGTGAAACAAAACTAAATTTTGAAGTGTACATACAAACATTCTTTAATTTTTGATTGGCTAAGTTTTGAAAACAATATATTCAGAAATAAAATAAACTTTAAAAATATCGTGACAATTTTGCATTTTTTTTTAATTGGACCTAAACAAGTCCATATATACATATGAAACTAGGGATCGTATGTAGAAATACGGTAGGACTTTTAATTTCCAAAAGATATAGATATTTTAATAATTTATTTTCGAATTTTTACGAGTCATAAAAAGACGACATGGGTATCAAATGAAAGAGAAGCACATCTGCTAAAAACATTTTAAATTTCATACTTCTATTCGCATTTGTTTAGCTTTAACATCCATTTCCTGGTTTCCGCCTAAAAAGCAAAACATGAATAAACTAATAAATAATTTCTCGCTACTGCCGTTTTGTTTATATATTTTATATCTACAGTTTTCTGTTGTTCGTCGACATATAGTGCAATTTGACGCAAAAAAAAAATCTATTCATATCACCGCCGTAAGACACAGTTTTGCGGGACATTTCAGCACCAATTCGGAAAAAGTGTGAATTTAACTCTAAAACAGATTTTAAGTTTTGACTCATTTCTGGCATTTAAGTTGAGTTTTGGTATATTCAGAGACCTGTAATAGAATATTATGGCAAAGATTTTTGTATAAACATTGACTCCCGCCCTCCACCACCTTGACACCACCTCTGTTGGAATCTTTTCAGAGTAATTTATAGGAGACTCCTGCAACAAACACTATCTTTTGAAAGTTAATTGGGATACTTATTGAAAGCTAAGTTGAATTTTCCATATTGCAACACTAAACACATTAACGATTTTTTAATTATTTAAAAATAATTTAAATCATCAGTGTCTATGTTTGTCTGAGTATTTTGCACCTCAGGATTATTTAATCGCAAATGATTTAAATTTAATATTTAGCAATTTCCTAAGTAATATCCATACCGTGAACTATTAACCTACACCTATTGTCATTCGAAACAAAACTCCCAAAATGTCCTTAATTCTTGCAACCAAACTCAAACTCCTGATCTTTATGACTTGTTGTTTGGGTCAGCAACAAAACACTACCATCTTACAAGGACGACCTCTTCAAATAAAAATTATCCCCGCCCCGCCATGACAGCATAGCATGGGTTAATCTCAGTTTGTTTGACTTTTCCGGCGACTGATGTTCGCGCTCCTTTTATTTTCATTTCCTTTCTCGAATGGTTTCTTTATTTCTTATTAAAGTTTTCATTTATTTCTGAGTTTCAGTTGTCTTCAAATCGTGACTGTTATTATTGTTTTTGTGTCTTTTTCTGCAGTTGCGTTTTGTCTGAATGGCAGGAGAGCGCAATACACACACACACAAAAATGAAAAAAAAGAAATGTTATGAATAAAATAAAATTTCATTACTCTGCTTGTGTCCTTAAACATTTGCATAAATTCTTTGAAAAAGAATTTCAGCAATATTGTCATTATGACACAATTTTCCATAATAATAACAACACCAACAACGACAGCGACAGCAATAAGAAATCTGGCAACAGCAACAATAACGACAGCAGAAAAAAAGCGTCAGAGAAATTTAAGCACCTCAAAAAGTTTGCAAATAAAAATAATAATAATACCAAGACGAAAACGAAGGCGAAAGAAAAAAACGCCGCAGAAAAAAAATTTAATTTAATTCTGTTATTAGTTGAAGAGCAGAATGAAAGAAAAAAATCCCAGCCACATTCTTACATTTAACCGCAAACGAATGGACTACAAGGCGTAGGCAAGTGACAATTTTACATGCGGCTCTTTTGGCCCGACACTCTTCAAATAATTATAATTTCAAATTGCTCATTTGTCATTTTGAAAATTAAAGGCTGAGGCTAACGGAGAAGAGCATAGCCCAAAATGAAAATGTGCCACAACAAAGGGGTTGACACACAGTAATGGGTGTAGATGGTGGCGGTCGGTGGGTTCAAAAATATCAAAACACCCCCTTTAATTGAATTTCCTGGCTCCACAAACAAATACGAAATGAAAAGGAAATAAACTGAGCTACAGTGTTGCGATTTGTAGCAAAAGGATGATTGAAATATTCAACGAGATGTGATGAAATAGAATATTCGAGGAGGAATGTAGGTTTTAATGGTAATATATCAAACAATATTACCTTTAAACATTTTTAACGATAAGGTGAATTTCCGTCTCCTCGGCTTCGTTAGTCGACAAAATTGTATCATTTGGGCTTCAGGAGATCCTCTAATGATTGTTGGCAAACAATTGAATCCACATCCATCGGGTAATTATTCTACAAAAATGCGACTTATCACACAGTCATGACATTATCCCTCTGAGTTCCACTTCCGATAATACATCAATTTGAATCGGAAAACATTCACAGGGATTCATTATATTTTTAGGCTGAACATATTTTTGTTGATACGATATATGATATATTTCTTGATGGCCTTATGTTCTACATTGGAAAGGCGGGATTAATTTCTTGATAGTGTAATAATTTTTATTTTTTAATTTCGTGCCACTGTGTGAACGCACCAGATGCGGAGAACAAATCACAATGTTTTGTTTATTAGAAGGTCTGTATTACGAATTGTTGCTGCTGTTGTTTGCTTTTTCGGGCAAGTAGGTGGCATGTCATTTTGACCTTTAATTTCATGTTTTAATAACCTACAATTTACCATTCTGTACGGCTGGCTACCCCAGGGATTGATGATGTGGAGGGGAATGGTCAATATGTATGTATGTATCTAAACAACACCAGTTGAAAAGGGTTTACCCCTTATACCCCTGGAACAGGGCAAGAATCTACGATATCCCTCACCATACCCTGGCGAGCTGTCATCAATCAAGCGTTAAGTTCATGTTTTTTGCCTTCGTTCTTCTTGTTTGGATGGTTGGTAGCAAATGTTTAAGAAATCAGCACCAAATGGTTATGTATTCGTTTTGTTTATATTTAAACGCTGCTATAGAAGGCAGCAGCTCTCGGGAGAAAGGGTCTGGTTTGGCTCATGTTCTTTTCGTCTTTAACGCCCTAATAGCTTTTCTTCCCTTTTTCGTTGAGCGGGGGTTTCCAATTTTCTCAGCACCAAGTGGGAGTGTGTTCATTTTGGGTTAGGTTTGAATGTGGAAATCGCTGGAAATCTCTGAACAACAAGTTGTTTGATTTTCTGATAATTTATAGGTGTGAGATAGACGAGTTGGTTTGTTGTTTGTGTAGACGTGCCTTCGTATTTACGTCTATATTTGTAAATGTATGTGTGTGTTTGTTGGTTCGAACAAAAAGGTCACTTTGGCGAAAATATCATTAAATTTAATTATTTGCAAAACATCTGGTGACCCTTCACTCGTGTTGTTTCTTTGCTTTTGTTTTTGTTTTCGTTGCTGTTGTTTCTTGTCTTGGCAAATAAACGAATTTGTTTGCTTGTGCAAATTCTACAATAACGTACCATTTTTGGGGGTTATTAATGGTCTTTCTTTTTCATTTCTTGTCGTCGTTATAAGCAATAATTACTTTTTCTCTTTTTCGAAGGAAATATCAATGATTTTTTATTTAGTTTTTTTCTTTCGTTTGAAATATCTTTATATCATTCAGATATCATCAGTGAGATTATCTAAATTGAATTTTGTATAAGCGATGAAATGAGTTGTAAGAGAAAGCAAAATTAGAAAATATTAAATTGAAAAAAGGTGTCCCAGAATTTCCGCAAGATAAATAAAATAAAATGTAATGTAAATGTAGGTTCATGGACGGAAAACATTCATGATCGTTTTTGTGGCAGAATTTCATTGAAACAATGCTATTTTCGCTACTTCAACTAGACTTAATTAAATACCTCTTCATAGTCTGGCTGTGACTGGTAGAGAGAGAAAAATCAAATTTTCTCGTAAAAAGAGATAAAAATGTTACGATAACAACTAAAACCATAAGATTTGTAACGTAAGTGTATCTAGTTGCGTTGGCACCTAAAATAAATCGATTTTTTGAAATTCGTACTTTTAAGGATAAGATGGGATAAAAATGGTACCAATGGAGGTGGAAATCATTAAATCTGGAGTGTACATTCCTCTGAAGCATGCTAAAGGAATTTGTTTTAATTTGTACTTTTTACGGTAAACTGGGAAAATAGGGATATAAATGGTACCAACCGAACTTCTCAAGTTAGAAGTTTCATCGGTGTGTACATTTCTCTGACTGTATAGAAGAACACGATATAAACATTTTTCAAAATTTTTACTTTTTAGGGCAAAGTGGGAAAGGTGGGATACAAATGGTACCAACCAAACGTCTGAAGTTAAGAAATGAAATTTTGTGTGTGCATTTCTCTGACTGTATAGAAAAGCATGATAAGGCATTTTTTAAAAATTTTACTTTTTAGGACAAAGTGGGAAAAGAGGAAAAAGAAGAAGTTAAAGAATCAAAATCGGTGTGTACCTTCCTCTGACTGATTAGAAGAACATGGTAAAGGAATTTTTTGAAATTTGTACTTTTTAGGACAAAGTGCGAAACGAGAGATAAAAAGGCTACCAAACGAACGTCTGAAGTTGAAAAGTGAAATTTGGTGTGTACATTCCTCTAACCGTTTAGAAGTACAAAATAAAGGAAGTTTTCGAAATTTTAGGCTCAAAATGGGATAAAGAGATAAAAATGGTACCAATTAAGGTTTGATGCTAGGATTATGAGATGTAGTCTGACTGCGTAGATCCGCAAAACAAAAGGATTTTTCCAAATTCTTACTTATAGGGTCAAAATGGGAAAAAGGGCTAAAGCTAGAATCATAAAATTTCGTGTATAGATTCCTCTGACTGTATAGACTCACAAAACAAAATGCTTTCTTCATGTTCGTTCTTTTAGGGTGAACACGGGGCGAAACGGGATAAAAATAGTACCAACGAGCGGTTCAAACTGGAATCATGAAAGTATGTAGACTCCTCTGACTGTTCAAAGGAAATAAAAACCTCATATTAGGGTATTTAAGAACATTTTTGGAAGATTGTTGTCTTACCTTGAAGTATTATTTTTGTATGTATAGTCGAGGGTGGTCAGACTGAATAAACATTTTGGTAGCATTCCGCTATGAGTGGACACAGTCTTTGAAATTATTTACATTTGCCTAATATTTCACTAATGAAAGATCACTATGCATTTAAAGTAATAAACGTAAGAGTCATTTCATGATTTGCGGACAGCATAACTCATATGACTCGAATACCAGGAAAAAAATTTTCTTTAAAAAAGGATCTTTCCAGCCAGCCCTATAAAACACAAATACACTCAAATCAAATAACTGAATCTAAGGATCTAATATACTGGGGAAGTTCATTAAACAATCCGAAGATTAATTTTAGTCGGAAACACCTACAAAACATTTTGAAGTCATCTTAAATACGTTATTATAATTATGTATACCTTATATTTTTTAAAAATATAACCCATTGAATCTCCATCATTTCAGAGAACATAAAAAACATATTTAGAATGATTTTAATAATTTCCTTCTTTGCACATACTTAAACGTCAAACGATACCTTGTTATCTTGACATTTTAAATATAAGATGCGTTCATAAATATTACTTAAATCACTGCGAGGAACATTTTATCCCTCTAGCTCCTCAATATTGGTTCTCTTTTGGGCAAAAGGGTAAAAATACCCTTAAACTGGGGTTTAACGGGTCAAAAGGTTATACAAAAATATTTGCCATAAAATTGTACTATAAACACAAAACTTAAACTTAAATGCCTGAAATAAGCCAAAACTTGAAATTCGTTTTAGGGTTAATTTCGTACTTTTTCCGAATTGGTGCTAAGCTGTCCAACAAAACTGCTCTGTTTTTCGAAGGGAGGCTTGTGGCCATTATTCTCTTATAAGCAAGGCACGTCTAATCCAATTTAGGAAACAATTGCTTTAACAAATAGACCTCAGAAATATTGGTTTGAGCCCCATCTCTGCCAACAAAACCAGCTTATTTTCCTCGAATATTTTTTTAGCTGCCTCGCCTTCATTTTAATGCTCGTGCAAAGTACCCACCATATACATATATCACTCAATAGATAAAAAGTCCAATGGCTTAATTTAAAATTATACTTCTCTGCTGCAAACAATTTCCGGTTTCTTTTGTCGTTGGTTGGGACAAAAAATGCAATTTGGGACATTTAATAAAAGTGTTACTGCCAACATGCATTAACCGCGAAAAATGGTTATTTTCCTGTTATCGGTAACTCCAACTCAACTGCTCTGCTCCACCGTTGGCAGACAGACACCAAGAGTGCCAACAAAATAAATAAAGAGCCAACCCAAAAGGAAAGCATCGTAAATGCCAAAATGAGATAATGCAATACTGGCTGGCTGATATATAAGTATATTTCTTTTTTACTTGCAAATTGTATTAAACATTTATAAAGTGTCTTTAACGGTGGCACGTTGCTACATACATACTTTTATATATAAATTGGTGGCCGGAAGATATACTTCAATGAACTGTCGCTGAAGAAGTCCTGCAGCACAGAAATTTATATGGAAAAATCTTTTTTCTTTCGTTTTGGTTAATATTATAGCCAAAACAACAGGACTAGGATAGCCAAGAGCAGGAGCAGCGCCAAAAAGGCTATAAAATCACTGATGGCTCATAGCTGAAAATCTGTTAGAAAAATATACTCTATTAAGTTGAATTTTATTTGTGCTGAAGTGACTTTATGGCCGAGCGATAAAACTTCAGTGTATGATAAAAGCGAAGAGCACGAGAACGAAAAAAAAACGAAAACATCTTTAGACTTAATGATGAAACATAAAATATTAAATTTCCAAAATAGATTTATAAACTGCTGTAAACCAACTCCCGTAAGAGGTCCTAGCAAACAGACACCGCCCCCCTTAAACAGCCCACTTGAGAAAATACTTGGCAATATGTTGGGCGGTCGTTGGGTTGAATATTTTTGCCCAGAAATAACAAGAAGAAGACAAGCACAACATTATGTGGTTATAATTTATGATTTATGTATTTTTTATTAAAACTTCTCTTTCTATACACCATAAAGTTGGGACCATGAAAATGTGTTCAATTATTTAAAAAAAAAAACGAAAACTTTATGGTCACTTTTTCTGGTCTGCTGGCTACCTTTTGCCTGGTGTTGGTGTCCTTTGTCACTGGGAAAATCGATATGGGGGTTGAGGGTTTCCTTTCTTTCCGAAAGTGAATTATGTTGTCTCCTGTATGTGCACCCAAAACAGATGGAGAATTTGTTATGGTTAGTTTGAAGAAGCATGCCACTGACCACAAAGCTATTGTCTTGTAAGGCTCATAGTCAAATGCTATAAAAAAGTAGCAAGAAATTGGGTTGAAATCATTTTTATGCATAACACTTTGGCAATAAACATGCCACAACAGTCAAGCCGAAACAGAAAAAAAATATCAGATCTAACAAACAAGTAGAAATGGCGATAAGTTTGACTGGGTCAAATCTTTCAAGGATATAACCTCCACCATTGAGTGCGTTCAAAAGTGCCATAGCTTAAATCAGTTTCATGGCTTTTTAAGCCATTTGAGACGTGGCCGGCTGCCCAACTGGCTGTTTGTCTGATATGCATGGTAACTTTGCTCAGGACTTAGTTAAAGTATTCAAACTTTGTCTCGAATTCGATGAAAAAATTGGAATTAAATAGAAAACACAATAATAATTTTAATCGGAACATAATGGATGAGATTGTGTATGACATAGTGCATCGGCCGGGACTACGAAAAATCACTCAACAAAAAATTAAAAAAAAACATACAAAAATTTCATATCACAAGCTAGCAATATTTTAAACAGTATAACATCTATAATCCGGACAGATATAGTTTCAACCTGTGTCCGGATTACTGAATTGTCCGGACTATAGTACAAAATGTTAAATGCGGGACTTTATTTTATTAGAAAAAATGTTTCTGAACATGGTAAAGATAAATTATAAGTACCAGTGATCGATTGAATTAAATTTAAATCATCAAAAAGATTTGAATATCAAATATAAAATAGAAGGGTTAAGATCTGTCATATTGTGTAAGGTAGATTATATCGCTCTTATCTGAACAAGTGGTAAAAGATAAGATCTTCATCGTCCAATTCTCTCTTTGAAAGCTTTCAGAACTCAAGCGATATTTTAACTATTTTCTCGAAGAATGTGGTTTAAAAATTCGATTTTGCACTTTGATATTCTGAAACATATTCTGATCTCTTGCTTCTATGATTGCCGTGTTTAAATACATATATAGAGTTAGATATTGTGAATTTTTAAATTGTTCTCATACTTTTCTTATAGATTTTCCGTCAGTTGTTCCTGTTGTCTCTTATAAGTTGGTGGCATATAAAAACAGACATTATAACTAATTGATGTCCGGTCTATAGAGGTCAAATTTCTAAAAATGTACGGATTTTTGGATAGTCCGGACTAGATCTATAGAGGTTATACTGTATTTGTTATTTGGGTGATTTCTCATCATGGATATGCTCCAGAGAAGAACATATTTAAGCCTGGCCAGATGAGTTATATTTTTGAGCGATTTTTCACTTTAAAAATTACTAAAATTTTTTGGACATTTTTTTATATGAAAAAATGCCCAATTTTTGTTCGATTTTTTCTTTTTTATTTGGCACATACTTTTCTTTTTGGGCATAATTTAATTATTCTTTTTTTTTTCATCTTAAACATTAAAACAATAATAAAAAAATAATGACAAAATCATGCCTAATATCGAATTGATTCGAATTAGTTTCAATTTTGCTGATTTTCCTGTGCGACAGTCCAAAAACTCTAGAAAGTGATACTAATTATCTTATAGTTATTGACGAGTAAAACAAGAATCTGTTAACGAATTTACCCAGACACCCCAAAATGACTTACGGGTAAAAACACTTATAAGCCAGCAACATAGTTGTTTAGCAAACGATTTTCAGATTCTCACCGGATGTAAAAAAGACACTTAGACATCTTTGTGCATTTGATACACTCCATTTTCTATTCGAATACAATTCGATTCGGTAAAAAAGTGAAAACGGAAGGATTTATGTATGTTTGCTAATAATAGGCAAATATGACCTGACTCAATTTGTCAAATCGAGAAGAATATCTGTATCGGGGCTATATCAAAACATGGAATTAAGTGACCCACTTACACAATAGGTTCTTCCAGTTCAAGTATAACGTGTTATGCTCAATTTGAAGAAATTCGGCGAATATATGTGGTTTCTGGGCGGAAAAAGTAAAACCCAGAGCGGAAATTGTATGGGAGCTTATATAGATCTGAACAGATCTGACCCATTTTTACCGTGAATTTTTCTAGTGGAAATATAAGATATTTTGCTAAATTTGAAGAAGATCTGTTAAAATATGTGGTTTCTAGAGCAGAAAAAGTCGAATTGGGAGCGAAATTTTAAGGGGAGCTATATATAGGGTGTTTTTTATTGAGGTATAGAACTTCGAATTGAAAGAAAACACAATAAAATCGTTTTAATGTCCATCAATTTGTCTTTATTGGAAGGATAATTTTATGCCATTAATGTATATATATGATTTCGGGCATGTAGCCGCCGCGGCTGGCTCGAATATAGCCAATTCTACAGGTCCAATATTCAACCACTTTCTCCAATTGCTGTGCAGCTCCAATTGCTGTGCACGGTGGCGAATCGATTCATTCGGTTCCTCTTCAACACTTTGCTCTACAGCGGCAATTGTTTCTTCGGCGCGCACTGTTCGACGTCTCTGCGGATGCGTATTATCACATAGAGTAAACGTAGTGCGAAAACGATCCATGGTTAACCGAATTAATTGTTCTGATGGACGATTATGTCGACCATAAAATGGACGGAGCTTGCGGTGAACTTCGCGAACTGAACCATTACTTTCGAAATAAATTTGCACGATTTGCAAGCGTTGTTCTTTTGTCAACCTGTTCATGATGAAATGGCAAACCAAACTAAATATTAATAACTTGACAGCTGACAAAATGGCCGCCAGTTAAAAAAGTGATGCCAACTTAAAGTTCTATACCCCAATAAAAAACACCCTTTATAAATTTAAACAGATCTGACCTATTTTCATTCCTGAATGGGAACTATATATAAATCTGAACCGATCTGAACTATTTTCACCACATGTGTTTCTAATTTAAATAATGTTTTGCCAAGTTTGAAGACAATCTGATAAAATATGTGGTTTCTAGATCACAGATACTCAAATTAGGAGCGAATTTTGTATGGGAGCTATATATAAATCTGAACCAATCTAACACATTTTTACCACAGATGTTTCTAGTTGAAATATAAAATGTTTTGCCAGTTTTGAAGAAAATCTGTTAAAATATCTGGTATCTACAGTGAAAAGAGTCAAATCGGGAGTGAAATTCGTATGGAGGCTATACCTAAATCTGCACCGATTTTTAGCGTTCGTCCTTATCCCGGAAAACTTCGTTGTGCAAAGTTTCATTTGGTTCTGGATACAATTGCGACCTGTACTTTGTTACAAGAATAGATGGACGGACGGACAGACAGAATGACGGACATTGCTAAATCTATTCAAAAAGTGATTCTATGTCGTTCGGTATAATTAGCAATGGGTCTATCTCCCTTCCTTTTGGGTGTTACAAAAAAATGCACAAAGACTCTCGTGTAGCGTATAAAAATAGTGAAAAAATGACTAGCTTTGCAAAATTTACCATGTTTTCCTGAATTTCCAGAATGGGGAAAATGTGTTCCAAAAATTTCGGATTTTTTTTAAATGATCGCCATGCCTTTATTAAACGTTTTTATATATTTTGATGATTTTAGGTATTTTTATTAGAATGTGAAAGTAACGACAATGTGCTAGGAGGTATTTTTGTTGGATCTAAAATTCGTAAAATTATTACTTCATTTGTGATTTAAATTTTTTACATTTTCCTTTCAGGCATTTAAAGCTAGCAGCTGCCGCATCTTTTTTGCAATTTAAACAAGAAAAGCACAACAATTGAAATTCAAAAATGTTCTCACATTTCTTTCGTCGCAATTATTCATTTTACATTTATTTTTTTAACCGCGGAATTATGGCGTTTGAGCTGAACTCAACGTACCATCACATTTTTTTCATTTGTAATTCACAATTCAGTGCGTTGTATGTACATCAACTCGAAATACTTTAACATGTAATTCAATTATAATTATATGTGTTTATATTAACCAACATAACAATTAGCAATTTAACAATAGGTTGGACTTATATTTACACACACTCACACAACAAAAGAAAAAAACAAAACACTTTCCACACCTGTTTGACCTTTACAATAACCTGTGTCCGCACACACATACGTAGGAGGTGCACTATGATTACAAAAACACAAAAAGGTCTATACAAATGATAGTAGAGAGTGACTCCTCTTGAGATATGCACAGAGTACAAAAAAGCTTTGACGCATAAACACTTTATTAGAGAGCCGGCACACATACGCCACACTGCTCAATTAAGGTGTTGTTGGATGGGTAGGGAGGGAGGAGACAAGCCCATCCTTCATAATTTCATTTGACTTCAACTAATGGCCTATGGCTATTTTAGCAACAGCAACAACAACGCCAACAGTATGTATTTATGTATATGCATACAACGATTTGTGTGTCGTCATAACTCTTGCTAATGTCACATTTATGTTCATAACCATTTGACATAAATGACATACCCATGCACACTAATGCACTCACTGACACACACACACGTACACTTGGCCAAACAAAAGAATTTCTGGAATTCTCACACGCACGCACACGTTCTCATTCTCATTTGAATCAAGTGAGAATATGAGAGAAGTGATTGTGTGGTTGGAAAGGTAGTGATGTGGGTGGGGGGAGTACAGTACATATATTTAAATTTTTGAAAATTTATGACTTTATTTATGTTCTCTGTTCATAGGTATGTTTGAATGTACATGTATGGATATAGGCATTATCTTGGCGAAGGCATGAGATTCACAAAACACATGCACTCATTGCACACACTTGTACACACATATAACAATAGTTCAATTGCAGTTATGCACTAGTTCGAGTTGTTCATTTCTTTCTTTTCCTACCACGACGACAATCACTAAAGACCTCTAAGGGCTTTCGTGTAGAAGATACAGGCAAACACTATCTGAACAACTTTGCACGTAAGGTATGTACAGTGAAACCCGAATAGCAAGAATAGCACGGTTTGTGTTGTTTAAATCACTGCTGGCGCTTAAAGCAAAGGCGCTGATTTTTTCAGCTCTTTGGAATCTAATTAAGCAGCAGAAGATAAAAGAAAACAAAATGAAATGCAATTTGATTTACTAAAAACTTATTATTAATTACAATTTGGAACACAAAAAAAACCAAGATTCCGACACCAGATTCTTATAGAGTGGGTAAATATTTTTTCCATTCACACCGCCCTAAAATTTAGTTTTGTGGTAGAGATAGCATCAATTCGGAAAAAACATTTGAGTTGAGTTTTGCTGTATTCAGACTCTTATAGTAGAATTTTATCGCAAATAATTTTGTAGATCATTTTGGCCCGAAAAAACCCCTGATTTAGGGTTGTTTTTGGCCTTTTTACAAAATGGACCAATAATTCCTTTATATTGAGTAGCTGTAGAGTTAAAATGTTCCAGAAAAATATTATTGGCAGTTATTTAAGTAATATTACTGGACATATCCCATACTTGAAATCTAAGGATCACAAGGATTCCTATGCCTATTCATCATGAGAATGTGCAAACGGAAATACATTTCTAATTGCCTATATATATATTCTTTTTTACCCCCCTCCAGAAGTACCCACTATCAAAACCGCGTTATTTGCATTGTACCAAACTATTATTAATTGTAGCGGTTTAAGAATAAAATTCGGCCAAATCTTCCCCGTGTGTGTAAGGGGTAAAGGGAATGTACACACCGAATTTTATGCACTCATTTGGCATGTTCAAATTTTATCCCTTTTCCTCAATAAATACGAATATCGGAAGATCTCTTTCTTTAAATCATCTAATGTATAAACAGGAATGTATACACCACCTTTTACAAGTTCACTTACAGACGTTTGGTTGGTACCATTTTTATCTCCTTTCGAAAAAATTGGAAAATTTTCGTAAAATTTCTTCTCATTCTAACCCTAAATGTACGAATATCGAAAATATTATTTAAATCGTCTAATGTAATGAGCAGGAATGTAAACACCCACTTTTACGATTTCACTTAATGCCGTTTGTTTTGTACCATTTTTATCCCCTTTCGAATATTATCTATCATTTTCTTAATGCTGAGCGTCTAACAGTCTGTGCATACCGAATTTCATGATTCTGCCATTTGTCAGGTATCAATTTTATCCCTTCCCGTCCTCCCCACTTTTATTTATAATGGTACGATTACAAAAGATCTTTTTAATATTATAGTCAATATTTTACTTGTCTACGCAATTAGAGGGATGGATACGCCGAATTTTATTATTCTAGCTGTAGCCGTTTGTTTGATACCATTTTTCTCATAAAGGTACGAATTTCAAAATATCCCTTTTCATAGTTTAAGCATTTACAGGGATGTACATATTGAAATTGATGTTTCTAGATGTTGTCGTTTGAATGGTATCATTTTTATCCCTTTTTGTTCCATTTCACCCCATAAAAGCATGCATTAAAAATGTCTTGAAAAACTCTAAATAATTGGGGTTACTGTATGTATTTTCTGTACTTTTTCCGGGAAATTGTTTTCTTCTGGATTGATTTCTCCCATTTTTTTCCAATCCCAACCAATTTTCGACTATTACAAGTATTCCTGAAAAATAGTTTTAACTCAAATGTATAATAATAAGCATATTTCCTCAAGAAAATCATTTCGGCTGTGCCCACCTGTGTGAGGTTTCACTGTATAGTTATGGATTTTTGTAGTACATATATAAAATGGCATCATGTCGCTCTGTATGTCCAAGTGCTGTAAATAGAGTTATGGTGCCAATATACACACACGTACGTGTCACAGTAAGTGTGTGAAAATAAACTCGGAAAATATTTGATAAAAATGACTTTTGCTGTGTCTCGTACTAAAACCATTTGTCATATCGATTGCAGAGGTTTCGAGTGGTAACTAACACAAGAATAACTACCGGGCTCGTGCTCTTCGCACAGCAGGCAGGGGCAAAAAACTACCTTAGCACTGCAGTTAAAATTGTTTTACTGCAGCATTTGTTAAAATAAAAAACTACGAAATAAAGTGACAAACAGCATTTTTATTTTATTTCATACACAAGCATTTGAATATTGGACATTAAGGGCTATAAGAGCCATCGTGTATGTATATATCGAAAATATTGATTTATGATATTCATAAAATAACCCGAATGTTTGGGGTGATGGCTATATGTCTCAGTATAGTATTGCTTTCAGAGGACAACTATTTGTACATTTAAATTATTTAAACTCTTTGAATAGCTAATAATAGGATTTATGAATTATTAGTATAGGATTTAAGGGATATTACACTTTTTTAGTTTTATAGGCTCACTTTTGATGGCAAGAGCATATATTAAACGAATCTGTCATAAATGCTCATAGTTATAAAGAAATGATCAATATACCAAAGAAACCCTTCAATACTATGATGATGAACATTCTATTAGTGTAGTAGATCACTCCCTATTTGAAATGGCAACAATGAATTTCGGGAACTGTGATAGAATCAAGAAAACCACCTTTTTCATTAATTCTAAATGACAAGTTTCGCTACTTTGATGATAGATTTTCTATCAGTGTAGCAGATCATACCGTAGTAGAAATGGAAAAGTGACTCTCAGTTTCCATACTTGGAAGCAGGAGTACGACATTAATTTCCGACATGACTAACAGCGTTAAAGTAACCTAATATCGATAATCTCCTGACCTTTCTGAGTGATTTTTGTTTTTATTTCTCCTATTTTTCATCGCTAATTATGATACAAAATTTAAGCCCCAATGACAAGTGTACGCTTAGATCTTTTGCCCCTTTTATCTGATCTCCCACACTCGTTTGTTATGGATTAACTACGAAGTATTTACCAAAACCTTTTTTACGATGATGCTGTCCAGATGTCGAAATCCAATGAAACAAGTCAATCGACTAATCAGCGTCTTACTAATGAAATACCCCCATTGTATCCCAATAAAAATGGGTCGATTTTTTATTACCAATATAATATTTATACCGCTCTCAAAAATATAAAAACAAATATATGCGCATAATAAAATTCCCCCTCGAAAATAAAGTTCCAAATTTGTAGCTGGCGGTAGACATAATTTACGGAATAAGTCTTTTTTTATGGACACGCTTATGAATGTCTATGTGTTGAATATTGACTGTCAAAAAGATCGTAAAACCTCAAATTGAGTTCACAAAATGACAACATAATACGAAAGGGCATAGGTTCAGAACATCTTCATGGCCAGACTATAGGTCATCTTAGAGTTTTGTCCACTTCAAAGATGACATTGTTAATTCAGAGATTATAATCAAAAATATAGATAATTAAAAAATCCACAAATATTCTGTTGGAGCAAGAAAACCATCACACGGAAGGCCTTCCAAAGCTTCTACAAAAATGCACCAGCCATTCTGAGCTGGTTTAATACGGTATATTCATTTAAGGGAGCTGAAAAGTATATTGTACACAGCTCATTGATTGTATTTGTAGATGGGTTTTAGCACTCTGAGAGTTAGGCTATTAAGTTTGAAAATAAATAAAAAATTATGGTGAATTTGGGACATCTTTTATGATATGATTTTTTAGAGTTACTCTCCCTGAGGAGCAAACAAATATTAGAAAAATTAAAGTGATTTTAAAGACCTCGACCATGGGACGGTCGAAACAAAATGTTTATTTAGTGCGATATTCGTGGACCAAACATACCAAAGTGAATTCAGAAAGCCTATAAAACAGAATTTTTCAAAATTTAGGATAAAAATTTGGCTTTATTGTGGGTAAATGCGATCGATTTTTTTGCACAAAGCTTTAAGCAAAAGCGCAATCTAAAAATATTTCTCCAAGAAACTATGGGTCTAAAATAAATTCCTGCTCCGCAGACGGTCTGTGTGTTCGTATTACTGTCTCAAAATTGATGGCTTCTTCGAAAAATGTTATTATAATTTTCCAAAGATATATATATATTTACATATAAATTAACCCACCCTAATTTACAAAACGAATTTAATTAACCAGTTACAGTAGGTTGCTTGTGCCCTTTATTTGGTTTATTGGGGTATTTTTTTCCTCCTAAAAAAATCCAAAAATTCACTTATTTCAGTCAGGGAATGTACATACCACATTTTATAAGTGTTTACCATTGGTACCATTTTATCCCTTTTTCCCGATCTCACACTAAAATTACAAATTTCTACTTACAGTTGTTGAATTGGTACCATTTTTATCCCTTTTTCCCGATCACACACTAAAATTACAAATTACTAGTTACAGATGTTGAATTGGTATCATGTTTATCCCTTTTATCCTTTATCCCCTCTTAGTTTCGCGTCTAAGCAGTTAGTCTTTACACCCAATACCATTTCCCAATTTGACGCTAAAAGTATGAGTTTAGAAAAATTTTGCAAATTTTTTTGCAAAATCTCATCGGTTCTTTATTTGAAACGTTAGATTGGTCCATGACATTTACTTTTTGAAGATAATTTCATTTAAATGTTGACCGCGGCTGCGTCTTAGGTGGTCCATCCGCTTAGTCCAATTTTGGCATTTCCACGTTTTTGAGTAACAGAGACCCAATTGGTGCGAACGGCGACGAATCGAAAATTGGTGGTCATCATTAACACTGGCCGATACAGCTGCGATATTTTCTTCAGTTCGCACTCTACGTAAGCGTGTTGGTGGTTTAATGTCCAACAATGTAAATTTGGTGCGAAATTTAGTCACAATAGCCCGAATAGCCGCTTCAGTGGGTCGATTAAACTGACCATAAAATGGAAGCGCGCAATAAACTTTCTTAACAGAGCACGCATTTTGATAATAAAATTCAATAATTTGCAAGCGTTGTTCGTTTGTAAGACGATTCATGATGAAATGTCAAAGCATACTGAGCATCTTTCTCTTTGACACCATGTCTGAAATCCCACGTGATCTGTCAAATACTAATGCATGAAAATCCTAACCTCAAAAAAATCACTCTTTAGAAGCAACAATTTGTTTCGGTACCGAATTTCGCCCCATTTCCCCCTAAAAATTGAAAAGTTTCTACACGACAAAGGAATGCTTTTTATCCATCATTTCCGAATGTTTTCATGGTTCTGGCTTCAGCCGTTTGGTTTGTACGAATTTTGTCCCTTTTTATGAATTTCGAAATGCGTTTTTTGGGCGCATCAAAGCTGTCAGTGCGACGTATATACCGAATTGCATATACACTTTTATCCTATTTGCCCCATTTCACACTAAGTTAAATTTTTTGAAAAATTCAATTATATTGTGTATCTTGCGGTCAGATGAATTTCAAATACATATTTCTTCAATTTTTCAGACTTCTAACCACATAAGTTTGTTTGACCCTAAAATTATACATTTCGAAAGACCAGTTTTTGTTCGCATCCGAGCAGTGAGTACGACGTACACAACGAATTTCATAATTCTAGTTGCTTCCATTTCGAAGGTACTATTTTTATCCCCTTTCGCTCCGTTTTCCCTAAAGAAAAAATTTCAATATATTCATTTATTTTGCGTGTCCACCGAGGAAGGTATACATGACTTGGCCTTCAGCCGTTTGGTTGCTACCATTTTTATCCCGCTTTCCCTCTTTATAATCCTAAAAGTACGTTTTTCGAAAGATTATTTATTCTGCGCGTCTACGCAGTTAGTGAGACACACACAACGAATTTCATAATACTATCTGCCAGCGTTTAATTGGTACCATTTTTATCCATTTTCGCTCCATTTCTCCCTAAAGTAAAAATTTCCAAAAATGCCTTTATATTGCTCGTCTACACAATCAGAAGAATGAATACATAATTTCAACTTCAGTAATTTTGTTGGTACCATTTTTATCCCTCTTTCGCATTTTGCCATAAAAAGTAAGAATTTCCAGTAATCGCTCTATTTTATGATTCTGAACATTTAGAGAGTTTTACACTCTTCATGTTTCTAGTTATTGTCCATGGATTCGTACCATTTGTATCCCATTTCGCCCCCAAAAAGTAAGAATTTTGCAAGAATAACATTATCTTGGCGTTCATGCTATAATTACCAAATTTCAAGTGAATATAAGTCACTTTTTAAAATCTATTTAAATACTGATATTAGACTCTACTTTCCTGATGAAACATACATCAATTTTATTTCTTTCTACACTTATCCTCTTCGCACATCCACTTTCTGAACTAATAGCATGACACGAGTCTACTCTTCGCAATGACCTTGTCTTCACTTTAACGAAATATCATCAATTAGACAGCCACATTCTTTATGTCAATGCCATCTGATGATGATGGAATTCATTTTCCCACACATAAAATATTTACTCTGTGGTGGTGGTATATGATTTTCCAATTAAACGACACTTAAAGCAATTTGCACTAATATGGCTAATGTTGTATGGCATTAGTGTTGAGTAATTTCAATCGACAATCATCACGAAATATCAGTATATCATTGTGCAAAAATTGTATCAAAGAAAATGGCATATTCGACAGAGTGTCTGCACTCCTCCACACCACTCCACTCCACTCCAGCACGACAACGACCACCAGCATTTGAAGAGCTCGCGCGGTCGAAGACATCGAACAACAGGACAGGACAACACAGTGCCAAAGCATGATAGCGTAACACTAAATTGCTTACAATTGCTACTATGGCAGACGCAAAGAAAGCCCAACAATAAAAGCAACCAATAATGAATGAACAACAACAATAACAACAGCAGAAAAAATGGTTTATTAATGGCTTTACACTGTTTTTTAGAACGATGGCAAATTGTTATGTAAAATCGCCAAACCACCAGGAGATATTAATACTCGTCCATATTGCTTTTCCTGCAGGGGGAACTGGTGTTTGTTGCTCCCCTAGTCCATTTTCGTGGACTACTTGTTCCTCTCCCCCTACCAAATTTTGCATAGTGGTTGGGTTTGTGTGTTTGGTGGGGTGTTGCTCGTCAGATGATTATGATGATGGTAATGTTGATAAAATAATGAGTAATAGCCTCAAATGTGTATAGTCACGAATATTACACAATGTTCTTTTTCAGTTTCTTACTATGATATATAATAATATACACTCGCAGGCAGGCAGGCAGACACACGTATACAAAACAACACAGTGGGCCAAGAGAAGCCAACACAGACATTGCAAAACTTATAAACCATAAAAGAAAAAATTTGCAAAAATCTTTTTTTCCCGTCTACGAAGTCAGAGGTATGTACACATCGAATTTTATTATTCTAGCTGCCACGGTTTAATCGGTACCATGTCTATCACCTTTAGTTCAATTTTGTCCCCTAAAATCTCAAATTCTAAAAATGCAATATATTGCGTAGGTACACAGTCAGAGTAAGGTCCATACCAAATTTTACGATTCTAGTTGTAGCCATTTGTTCGGTACCAAGTTTATCCCGTTTCCCAATTGTCGCCCTATAAGTACGAATATAGCAAAATCCCTTATTTTTCACATCTACGCAAACCAAATTTCATAATTCTGGCTGCAGCCGTACGATTGGTACAATTGTTATCCCTTTTCGTCCCATTTTTCATTAGTAGTTATAAGTCGGAAAATTCCGTAATGTTGAGCATCCACACAGACAGAGGATTATTCATACCAAATTTTATGATTCTAGCTGTAGTCGGTACCAATTTTATCCCTTTTACCATAAAAGTACAAATGTAGAAAAAATGTTATATTTCGCGTTTACGCAGTTATAGCGATTTATACGCCTAATTTTATGATTCTGGTTTGGGCCATTTTATCCCCTTTTCACCCCGTTTTCCCCTAAATGTTCGATTATCAAAAAATTTATCACTGCAAAGCGCTACACAGTCTGAGAAATGTACACAAAAAATTTATGACTCTAGCTACAACCATTTGGTCAGTACCATTTTTATCACTTTTTCCCATTTTCGCCTAAAAAGTAGAATTATAGTAATAACTCTTATTTTTTCTCGTCTTTGTCATAGGCAAGTACGCACAGAATTTAAAAAATCGATCTGCCTTGGTTAGGTTGTTACCATTTTAATCCCCATTCGTCCCGTTTTCCCTAAAAGTACAAATTTCAAAAAATTCCTTTATGTTGCGCGTCTACACGCTCAGAAGAATGTCTACATGGTTTCACCTTCAACCGTTTGGTTTGGTACTATTTTTATCCCTATTTCACATTTATCCCTTAAAAGTACGAATTTTGGAAAATTATTTTATTTTACGTGTTTACGCAGTTAATATGTTTTTATAAAGTATACTCTTCAGATGTTGATTCTAACTGTTGTCGTCTGATTGGTACCATTTTGTCCCATTTGTTCCATTTCGGTATAAATCACTTTATGGTGCACACTCACGCCAAACCATTAGACAGATGTGTGGAAAATTTGAAACCCCATCTCATCTGGTTCGGAAGCTAGTTTGCTTTTAACAAACATACAGAGAGACAGATATGACTAAATCGACTGATAATTTTACTACGACCCATAATATATTTACTTTTCAGGGTCTTCAAGGTGTTGCAAACGGTATGAAAAACTTAGTATTCCTACATCCTATGGTGGAGGGTATAATGACCGTATTTACCACTTTAAATTTCGAATATAGACCATTCGTACATGTTTCATGACTTTTGACCAGATTCTCTCACTTCTTAAACCCACTGTGCCACAGAGAAGAATAACAAAAGCACAAAACACACGAAAAACAAGGCGAAACTCTCTTCTCTGTTTTGGATTATTTATAACAATAATTTATAGCAACATCAACTAATTTATGTTGTGAAAATATTGAAAATGTCATGAGGCAGCCTCATGACACACGACCTCGGCTACCACCTCCAACACACAGACAAACACACACGCGCGCACGCACAACCACAGGTCCTTTTGGGCCTGGGATATGGCCAAGTTATAATAAATGAAATATGGCAAAATCATTAAGAATTTATGGGAATTATTTAACAAAATTAAATAAATGATAATATTAGTTTTAGAACGAGCCAACAACGTAACACGTAACACAGAATAGAAGCTACCACTACCAGAACATATCCACCAACATATTTTGTTAATAGCTTTTCACATTTTGTTCTGTGGCCTTTCATTCATTGGCTGGCTCAAGATATTCAAAATAATAGCAACACAGCATTGGCAGCGTTAGCAATGGAAATTATTTGTTTAAAATATGCTGGTGTTAAATGAAAATCATAAATATATACTTGCTCACTGTCTCACACACACACATACTAACGTTTTCCGTGTTCATATGATTTACGATTTTTAATTAAAACGAAATTTGCTAAAACGCACCAATGAGCTGCAAGGATGTCTGTTAAGATATCCTTTGTCGTCGTATCTCAAGTACATTCAGTTGTATATATGTATGCGTGTGTTGATATGTTTGTGCCAAAACAAAAGAGTTTTAATAAAGAAATTGCCCTAAATAACCAGCTTCATGAAGATGAGGTTTGAAAGCTTTGGTAGTAGGTACACTTGCAAAAAAGTATAATAATTCTTTCAGGAATATTGATTATATTATAATATAGGAATGAGTGCAGATTTTTTCAGGCCTGAAGGGACTTTATGGAATTAATAAATAAATAAAGATAAAGGCGAGTTGACACCTTCTTCGAAGAGCAAACATGATCTCTTGGATAAAAATGGTCTATATTTTTCTTAAGTCTACCTACAAAAAGCTATTCTAACGTATTTCTTATTAATTGCACTTCGCACTTACCAAAAACTATTTCTTTTTGAATTTTTTCTAACTGTACGCATTTTTTTGCAGCATTTTGTTTCCACATACCTTACTTTGCCAATGTTAGCCATGTTATCTTTGGAAACTTTGCAAATGTTATGATCGAATGCAATACAACAACAGAGTATAGACGTAATTAAACATAAGTACATATATATACATGTATGAGTTATGGTGATGTATACAGCTAAACATGTAAAATGCAATGCTTTATAGAAGAGTATGATAAGAGTATGCATTTTTACATACTTGCTTGAACTAATAATGTAATGCGTGTAATTATTTATACATACATAGATATAAAACTGGGTCGCCCAGCTAACATAAAATTACTTATTATAATTGTTTTCTTAAAATGAACATTAGGGTTAGGAAATATTCATTATTTCCACAATGTCGCTAATTATGAAACTGTCAATTGATTTATGCTGAGCAGCAACAGATATGATTTACATCGCAACTGATATCGAAGCAAGGAGTCTAAGCAAGAGCCGAATGACCACAAACAAAAGCACAGTCTTACAAACTGCACTCTCACAAAATGACAACAAGAAACGCTCTTTGTTCTCTAGACTCTCCTTAAAATTGTCAATCTTATACAACATTCATTCTTAAAATTTTTTCGTTTGCCACAAAAAGAATGTTCGTTCACAGCAATTGAAACTACTCTAACGATAACAGTTTCATTTACGGGAAATGTTTCAACTGGTATTTTAAAAGTATATCGTTTGAGACAAATAAACTATGTTTGTGATAAACGACCGCCAAAAGTATTTTTTCTTTCTTTTTCTTTTGAAATTATATTTCAAAAAATCTTATCCAGGACAATTTTGTTTTTCATGATTAACTCTGTTCTAAAAATAGGGAAAAGTGTGAAAAACTTTTCCCATTTCTCTATCAACATTATGGTGTAACAAAAGAAAATAAAAATGTTATGTTTATTATTTAAATATTGACAATTCAAGCTCGAGGACAAAAATGTTAGGCCTAAAAATAATTTTTTTGCATAAATTGGTTCAGCATTGTGTGAATACGATATGTAATATTACAAGAAGGATCAAAACTTCAAAATGTATACATCGATTTTCTTTAAATAGTCCTTGAAATCTTCGCTAAAATGTCTGCAATAAAAAATATTCTGTAATCTAGTTTATAAACGGGGTTTTCTCGCTATAAATTTTTTGGAGACTGTTCCTAAATCATTATCTGAATGTAAAATGCATAGCATTTCTAGCCATAATAATTACCTTTCATACATGATATAAACTGGTGTGATCGAACTTATATTTTCAAAATGAGAGTGCAGATATTAAAAGTACCTTCGGAAAAAAATGTACAAAAAAATAAATATTGTATACAAAAAAAAATAATATCGTTTACGAGTTTGGAAATCCAAATGGCATCAGAAAATATTATATATTATAAAATATTATTATACTGTTAACAAATAACAGAAGTCACTTATTATTTTTCTTTTTTCAAAAAAAAAAAAAAAACAATATTCCTTGTTAGAAATTACATCTTTGGTAGGGTACTAAATCGTTATTGAGGTATTAAATTATAGTGAAATCAGTCCAAATACTACCAAAAATAAGAAATAATAAACATCCAAGGCGGTACAAGGGGAAGCTCTATAAATAAATAAATCAGTCCAAATACTACCAAAAATAAGAAATAATAAACATCCAAGGCGGTACAAGGGGAAGCTCTATAAATAAATAAATTTATATTCTCCAAAATTTAAAAAAAAATTAATTTTATTTGAGGTATTTTCTAAAAGAATTTAACTGAAATGACAAAAAAAAATATTAACGACCCGTTCTAATATATACTATGTATTATACATATATGTGCATATGTTTAAATGAAGAATAATAGCATAAACTACTTGTACTTGTTTAGACACATACTGGTTATGACTCAAGCAAAAAATCAATATTCATGAATGGAAGATTGCGAAATTTTCCAATATGCATCCTTACAGGATATGTATGTTATCATCTTTTTGGAAAGCATTACATTTTGTTTCTTTGAAATGATTGGAAATCGATTTATTTTGCAAATAATTCCGTAGCTCATGCTGGCATAGCCGATATATTTTAGATTTCACTGCTCATCTAGCTTTTATAGATTTTGGATCACAGTGGTTCCAAATTAATACTGCAACATCTTTCATTCACAAGCAGGGGTATTTTCCACATTTCGAAAGATTTGGTCAACTCGGTCATAACAATTTTTTAAATGTTGGACAAAAGCGCAATTTTGTACGAATTATAAAATTATTTGTTATTTTACAACCTGAAAAAATATGTTGGTTAAAAAAATCAATATTTTCAAATTAGGTACACTGTTAGGTAGTGCGTTTTCAAAACGCAAATAATTATCACACTTTTAACACCATTTGTTAAGTAATTGCTCAGAAAGTATAGTAAAAATCCCTAATTTTGGATCATATTTTCCCTACTTTGGGAATTAGGGTATTTTTTAGAAATGAAATAATATTTCAATAGAGAGAGACCTTTTGTGCTTCATAATTATAATAAGATTCTCTCCCCCAGTGAAAACACCGCATAGCATAGGGGACACTTATGTATATCAATATCCAATAGAACCTACCCAATTTTCGCCCCAAATTTCATTAAGATCGCTTAAAAAAAATGGCTTTTAGAACGATAAATTAATTTTATCTACTAGTTCCTCCTTTGCAGATTTGCCTGTTAAATAAATAAATAATTATAATAGACATTTTACGTAGACGATTTCTAAAAACCAGACACCGCAACCCAAATATAATTTGACAAGTTTTTAGATACTACACTGCCCTTGCAAACATTTTTCAATTTGGAACCATCCGCCTAATCTCTGCACATTAATTCCACGCCAGGTGTTTCTAAACTCCATGACATTCATCATATTTGCCACGTTTTATTTTGCCCAAAAGGATTAAAATCGTTTATGCCAAAGTATCCTATTATATGGCTAGGGATACGACGACGACGACCGTACAATCACTTTCCACTACTTGGTTTGATTTCTACGAAATATTTGTAATTACTTAACTTTCGTTTTGGGCCAGCACAATTGAGAGAGCTGCTTGCTTCCCATAATTCCAAGTAAATTTCGAGAAAATTGTAGACAAGTCAAAGGATTTAAGTACGACGTGTGTCTGTCTGTAGCCACTACCTTTAGCCAATTTAAATCATCTTGAGATGAAAGGCATTTCATTATTCAACTTAACAATCTCTCTTTCAATTTTGATTATCCTACACTCCATCACTCCTCGCAGAAAAGAAAAACAAGAAAATACAAAGAAACTAAGTAAAGTCAATTTAAAAAGCAATCATTATTCATAGCCAAACTTATATAAGAAGTTCTTTAACCAGAGAAAAAAGTACAAAAGCCATTTATTGTGTAAATAAGCCAAAGGCGCTGTTACGAATATTCGCATACCATTCCAGTCATTCCACACCCAGCTAACCCCAACCATCCGTACGTCCGTCCGTCCATGCAACCATCCAAAACCCTTTTCTGTGTAATTCCGTCAAATTTATAAACATCGGTCGCTCAGCTCCAGCTACTAACTCTTCCTCTTCCAATGAAAACGACGCATATCCTGCGTAAGGTCCTGTGGATGGGTTGGGGGGAAAGTATTTGCCTTGCGAATGATTATAATGTTTTAGGAGGATTTCTTTTCTTTTTATTCCAACTTGGCTTCTTTGCGCGTATTTGGCGGCGAAGTTCGAGCTCTCTGTTAAAAAGTAGCTCTCTACAATGAAACGTAATGAAATTTAATGCCATTTGCATTACTTATATACACAGTTCGAATGTAGTGACGACCCATCGACATACACTTGTAAAAAAGGGTTATGCAATAGGAAATGTTTATAATTTTTGTGAAAATAGCTACTGGAAATAGTCGGATATGACCCTTTATGTGATAACCATCATACCACCCTATCAAATTGCAAAGACTATTAATACCAAACCTGGATGTTTTTAAATCTTCGCAATAAGCAAAGCAATACGAAATCATATTGTCTGGGAGAACGGCAACTATCATATTCGTATTTCATGCGATACCACAAACAATATTTCGACTATATTGTCAACTAAACGTCAGGAACAAATCTGGTGATATCGCCAACATATACATATACATATACATTACTACCTAAAAGACAAAAATTAAATTTTCTATTTTTTTCCACATTTTAATTGCAAGGAAATTAATAGCGAATATTCGTTTTTTCCATATTCCCAGCACGCAAAGTATTAAGAAAATGATTCGAAATCGTATTGCCTGGAAGGAAATAATATCTATAATATATTCTTTTTCTTCTTCGATTATGATAATACGCTATCATCATAATCGAAAGTAACCTCAATGTGAGATGTTTATACCCGGAAGAAATATAGATGATATCGCCAAAATATCACCTGGAAGATAAAAATGCGATTACGCCATATTACCACCTAGAAGACGAAAAATAATTACTTCTGCATAATAAGCCATCCGGATGAAATCTACATGATATCGCCAAAATATCCATTGGAAGATAGAAATGCGATATCGTCAGATTACTATCTGGAATACAAAAATGCAATTTATTTGAATTCAATAAAAAATAATAATTAAATGAAGTGAAGTGAAGAAGAAAAGAAGACTACAGTAACATAAATTAAAATAAAACATCAGACAAATTTAGGAGTTATAAATTAAATAAGTCTATCAGAGGAAATTAATCCAAAACTTTGTTTAAATTATTATTCGCATTATTTCACATTAAAGTGTAAACATGTTTGTGTTAAAATGAAGGCAACAAGGGGATCTCATCACTGGATCTAACTGACTTCAGTTTTCTCCGTTTTCACTTCTTCCAATAGTCGTCCAATACACATGACGAGAATAAATACATATATTACAAAACGATGACGAATTTAGGGAACCTTAGATGTATGTGCTCCCTATTAAATATGAGGCTCAGATAGGTAATACGGAATAACTTAAATCGAGAGAGAGAGAGACTTCAAATAATTCGTGAGTCGATTTTGATAACCCTATCGCACTGGCGCCGTTCATCATCATTGACTGTGGTATTTTTTCTGTGGCACAAGAAATTGCACGAAGATGTTCGTACACAGTGTATGTACGGACGTACTTATGTATGTGTAAGTACAGCACAGTATGGATGTATGTATGAATGAGTTGGTGTTGAGACTCAAGGCGAAATCAATTTATTTTGCTGTCGATGTAAAATTCATCTTTGTTTGTTGTACAGCAGTTGTAGTTGTTTTCACTTTTGTCCTTGTTGTTGGTTGGCTGGCCCTTTCATTGTAGTTCTCATCGCAAGTTGTTGTATTTGGTTTGGTTTGGTGCGTTCGTTCGTTGATTAGCTGTAATTAATCACATTGGTTTTGTATTGCCAAAGTCTGCACGAGGATAGATCCATGGATGATTGAGAACGAGCACAAGGAATAGGGAATGTTTACGGGTGATGGGTTCCAGTCTTTCCATCAACTGTTGTATCGGTGTCCTGGCATTGTTCCGTCGTTGCGGTTCTCTCTAGTCTCTGTCTTTGTTTCTGCGGTTGCTTGCTGCTGTTGCTGAACTTTAGCTAATGAACAATAAGACATGGGGCAAGGATAATGATAACAATAGCAGCAGCAGCAACAACAACAGTGACAGCAACAACAAATAATTTCAGCAACATCATCCAAAAAGAAAAAGTATGGCATTCAGCAACCTAAATGTAGCTATTAAGGGAATGATGCCCACGTGCAAGGTTGGCCGTTTTAAGTTGGAGGGAGTGAGAGAATGATTTTGGACAATCAGTTTTGTGAACTGCTAAAAATTTATTTCAAATCTATTCAATAACACAGTGCAACACGAAAAAAAATAACCATATACGGACACCGCTACATGATAAAAGACCAAAAAAAAAGACCCGTGTTTTTTTTTTCCCCAAAGTCATGCACTTTTTTTTTATGGGCCCCCAGAGATTTGAGGCCTCGGTGTAATTTTTGGAAAAAAGTGATCATATTCTCAGGCTCATATCTTGCAAACCGTTCGGAATTTTGATTTACTCTCTGAGGCAAAGTTCTAGCTCTTGTCATAAGGAACAAAAATTGTGAACATATAAAATCAAAAAAACTTCATCTTCAAGGTCAAAATCGCAAAAAACTTAAAAAAATTCGATTTTTTTTAACCTTTTTTCCCCTGTTCAGGTCCATAGGTAGCAAACCGTTGAAAATTCAGGGAAACAATCAACTACAAAAATGTACCTAAGATCTCAATAAACAACTTTCTAGAACATATGAACTTCCTAGGAATTATTCTTAACACCGTTTAGGTAGCGCTTAGGTAGCCGCAAAATTGAAAAATTTCCCAAAAATTTCACTGTGCAACATTTTTGAAGTCATTTCAAAATAACCATATACGGACACCGCTACATGATAAAAGACCAAAAAAAAAAAGACCCGTGTTTTTTCCCCCCAAAGTCATGCACTTTTTTTTATGGTCCCCCAGAGATTTGAGGCCTCGGTGTAATTTTTGGAAAAAAGTGATCATATTCTCAGGCTCATATCTTGCAAACCGTTCGGAATTTTGATTTACTGTCTGAGGCAAAGTTCTAGCTCTTGTCATAAAGAACAAAAATTGTGAACATATAAAATCAAAAAAACTTCATCTTCAAGGTCAAAATCGCAAAAAACTTAAAAAAATTCGATTTTTTTAACCTTTTTTCCCCTGTTCAGGTCCATAGGTAGCAAACCGTTGAAAATTCAGGGAAACAATCAACTACAATTTTTGTTCTTTATGACAAGAGCTAGAACTTTGCCTCAGAGAGTAAATCAAAATTCCGAACGGTTTGCAAGATATGAGCCTGAGAATATGATCACTTTTTTCCAAAAATTACACCGAGGCCTCAAATCTCTGGGGGCCCATAAAAAAAAAAGTGCATGACTTTGGGGGGGGAAAAAAAACACGGGTCTTTTTTTTTTGGTCTTTTATCATGTAGCGGTGTCCGTATATGGTTATTTTGAAATGACTTCAAAAATGTTGCACAGTGTAATAGATACCTGTAGTATGCTAGTGTGATAAAAAAACATTAAGTTCTGCTGAGTCGAATCTTATACACCCTCCCCACAGTTCTACAGTAATATTGACAGATGGGATAGCGTCGACAAAACAGTTTCATACGATGAAAAATATATTTATCGATCTGTCCATCCGCCTGTTCGTACGGCCGTCTGTCCATCCACTAACCTGTTCGTCCGTTCGTTTTACACACATCTGTTTATCCATTTATCGATCTGTCCATCCGTGTACGGCCATTTGTCCATCCGCTAATCAGTCGTCTATTCGTCCCTCCATCTGTCCTTCCATTCATCTATCAATTCTCCTATTACCAACTTCATACATAAGTATATATTTGTCTATCCTTTCTTTAAATGAGATTATCAAGTCTTCTCTCATGATATCCTTCCCTCGCAGATGGGCGAATGGAAGTCATTGACGTTTACCAACGGTGGTCATGCACTATTTTGTATTACTTTGGCCTTCATGTCAAGATGATGACTGATGACCACCATATTTTTCTATGGGGGGTTTCATCCTGTTTTCTATCTATAATATTTTCGGGTAATTAACATTAGACTCTTTGATGTTGTGTTTCGTTTAGTTTTTTGTCTGCATGTTCTATGGAATTTGTCGACTTTTTGTTACATCCTACGTACAAAGCAAAACGTAATTTGTTGTTATGTCAATGCATAAGGATGTCCATGGAACATGTCAGTCTTTGTGTGGACGGATTCGTGTTGTTTATTATCTGAGGTTAAATTTAGTGTGTCCTTTTTGTTTGATGAATTTCCAAATAAATATTTCGCACGGTTCGAATTGTGTAGCACCCTATAGACAGCATGAGAAAGGCGACAGAATATAGGATTTGTTAGGAGATAATCATGAGATTTCGTGACCAATCAATACAGAGATGGATGTGTATATTCCTCCGAAATAAATCTTTTCCACAGAAAATAACAATCTGTGGAAGAAGTCGGAAATCATTCACCATTCAAATCTCATGTCATTAAATATCAATTCCATTCATCACCATGTTTAGTTTTGCCAGTCAGTCTGTGCAAACGTGTCGACTGCGTCTACCAACTATAGAGTGATTTTTTTGAGGTTAGGATTTTCATGCATTAGTATTTGACAGATCACGTGGGATTTCAGACATGGTGTCAAAGAGAAAGATGCTCAGTATGCTTTGACATTTCATCATGAATCGTCTTACAAACGAACAACGCTTGCAAATTATTGAATTTTATTATCAAAATGCGTGCTCTGTTAAGAAAGTTCATTGCGCGCTTCCATTTTATGGTCAGTTTAATCGACCCACTGATGCGGCTATTCGGGCTATTGTGACTAAATTTCGCACCAAATTTACATTGTTGGACATTAAACCACCAACACGCTTACGTAGAGTGCGAACTGAAGAAAATATGGCAGCTGTATCGGCCAGTGTTAATGATGACCACCAATTTTCGATTCGTCGCCGTTCACACCAATTGGGTCTCTGTTACTCAAAAACGTGGAAATGCCAAAATTGGACTAAGCGGATGGACCACCTAAGACGCAGCCGCGGTCAACATTTAAATGAAATTATCTTCAAAAAGTAAATGTCATGGACCAATCTAACGTTTCAAATAAAGAACCGATGAGATTTTGCAAATTTTATGCGTTTTTTTTTAAAAAAAAGTTATCAAGCTCTTAAAAAATCACCCTTTATAATTCCCTCATTTATCCCGTTTTTATTTAGTTTTGCGTTATAATTTATTTCTAATTATGTTATTTTTGGTTTGGTTTATCTTTCACTTTTCTCTTTTGTATTTGTACACACACACACACAGAAAAAGGGCAACCAGCAAGAAAAGCCTCAACGTCTGCAGATTTTTTGTACATGCTTTTGGCCATTGCGTGCATTGGCCAATGGTTGTGGTAACATCATTATTTCATTGGACGAACGAACATTTTCATATGATTGTTTGTTTGTTTCATTTAATCGTTCATTCCCTTTAATTATCTAAACCAGTCATGTATAAACAAAGCTACGTTTCACCGCAGCAAGACAGCACCGCCGCCACAGAACAAAAAAAGGATGTCACTTTGCTCAACAAAATGAGATTAGTTTATTAAATGCCAGGCCTTCAGAGTTTATTAACAATTCGGCTAGCTAGGGTATGGATAATTAGTAATTTTTGGGTCTGCGGATCACAAAAGGTTGATTGCAAAAACAGCTTACAACACGAAAAAAAAACAACAGCAACAACAACAAAGTCCGAAACAAGTTGAAAGCGTGTTATTTATTGTTTATTATTCATGGGAATTTGGATCAGCAGCAAAAAAATACTGATAATGATTAAACAAAAACAGTCTCGGCCACTGTGTGCTAGACTTTTGGGATTTCTTTGCAAACACTGACACGAGTTGTACTGCTACAGTTTTTTTAATTATTTGCACTTTTTGCAAATTCAAAGATTTCTCTTAGCCTGGGAATGTTTAGGGGGAACTTTATAAATTTTTAAATGTTTATGAAATTGTGAAGCTTTAAATTCTAACGTTCTAACGCAGAAAACAAAGTCAACGCGTAAAAGACGAAAATCATATTTTTTATTTATTAATAGCGCGAAAAACTGCATTACAAAATATTTATTATTATTTTGTAATAGCTGGGATATTAACGAAGAAAACGAGGGGTAGTTGACGAAAATCTGTGTATAAATATTTAAGTTGTCATCTTTTTTTGCAGAAAACAAGGTGTAGTTGAAGAAAATCTATGTAAAAATTTTGAAGTTTTTATTTTTTTGTAGAATTACATGTCGTCATCGTTTGACTAAATAAGTTTAAACAAAACCATCGTAAAATAAGGGTCATAACTTCCGTATTTATTTTTAGATTTTTTCGTTAGGAACCCAGCTATTATAAAATAGAACAATATTTCCATTATCTAATAGGTAGATACATTTTTTGTGGCATATTGATGTTATTTTCTTTGTCGAAATGTTAACTATTGAAAAATAAGACAAACTATTTTTCTATTTTTATGAGTTTTTTCGTGCCAGGAAAATATTCGAAAAAATCTTTGAAAGTACGGATTTTGAAAAAAATTTTATTTTTGCGTGTCTATGCAGTCGGACGAATGTATACTCCGAATTTCATGACTCTAGCTGCGGACATTAGGTTGGTACTATTTGTATCCTCTTTTTCCAATTTAATCCCAAAAAGTACGAATTTCGAAAAATCCTTTTATTTTACATGTCTACACAATCAGAGGAATGTATACACAGAATTTCATTAATTTAGATGCAACCGTTTGTTTGGTACCATTTTTATCCCTCTATTTCCATTTTACCCCTTAAAATGAAAATATAATACTTTTGTATTATGTTTCTCCTCAATTAGTGTAATGTCCGCACCGAATATCGTGTTTCTAGCTGTTGTCGTTTGATGGGTACCATTTTTATCCCTTTTTGCCCCATACGTATAAGAATCACTTTATGGTACACGTTTTTTTTTTTTCAATATATATATTCTATAATATTAGGGATATTTTAGGGTATTTTCAGTCCTTGTGAGGGACAAAATTTTCCCTTTGGGCCGATTTGGACGTCCTAGCTCGTTTCGTTTAGATGATAGCGTGCTTTCATCTGACGGACGGACATGGCTAGATCGTCGTAGAATTGTATGGCGAGCAAGAATATATATACTTTATAGGGTCTCAGGTCGCTATTTCAAAGTGTTACAAACGGAGTGACAAAGTTAGTATATCCCCATCCTGGAGGTGGAGGGTATAATAAATATTTGTAAAGATTAAGTGGAGTGATCATAAGTTAGTTAATATGATTAAGGTATTGACCTTTCAAACACGGTATAAAACCTCAAAGTTGGTTAAACCAATTGCGAAGATACAAGGATACATTTGTCAAAAGAATTTTATAGTTTAGAGGAAATTCAAATGCCTATAACTCGTCAAGTAAAAATTTCAGATTTTTTTCCCTAAGAAAAGAAAAAGAATATCTCATGCAATTTTCAAGAAAACGAAGTCATGCGATTTTTTGCACGGTTGCATGTTGTACAATATAGAAAATGTAAACAAAATGGAAATTGCCCTCATGATTGTTCATTGAAACTATTACCCAGTTATGGTTTTTGATAATGAACATAAAACTTTGATTAGTTATAATGACAACTATTGATGTTTCTTTGAAGTCCCCCCACACGCACAGATTCAATTACGTTTTCACTCTCACCTCAATATCTGTGGGCATTTTTGTTGTTGTTGTTATTTATTAAAATTGCGTAAAAATCTATCTATTACCATTTCATAATTAGCATTTGTAAATCTGTGCAGTAGGCTGTGTTGTGCATGCTGCACATTGTGCGCCAAATACAGGAAAACATTTAAACTTTAATGACTGGAACATAAAACGATAATGTTTATGACCAGATACAAATGTATGTGAACAGTAACCAGTTTGGTGCTGCCAAAAGCACCACCATCGCACGCATACAGATGTAAATTGCATTGGAAACAAGGCGTTAAAATCACTACATTATTTCTGTTTTGCCACACGAATGCCTATCAACAATCACAAGTGCATCGCTGACGTAATGCAGCGTTTGATTTGACCAATACACAGAAAGAAAAAAACTGAAATTAATTTAAATAGAGAAACATTGCATGTCAATTTACACGAGAATCACACTTAACTACATATTCACACACATTTTTCATTGTCCTGTGTAGGAACAAATCATCGGTGATCCTTCTGTATGGAGTGTTTTTATTCTTCGGAAAAACGACTATGTTTTTGTTCATTTACATTAAATATAAATTCTTTAACTCTTTCATGTCCAATGTTGCCTATTGGCAACATTGCGAGTTAGTCTTATAAAATCTTTAAAATCACATAATTTGCTGAATTAATAAATTTTATTTTTTGAGTAACAAAGATTATTCATAACAATTATTATTCAGACTTGGGTCTGCGTAGGAAGACGAAAACAAAAGTGAAGTCTCAAATTACAATTCTTTGAGTATCTTGTACTTAAAATTGGTTAGAATATGTTCTTATTTTTATAGGATTTCTTCGAGTACAAAAACTCTATTTGTTTTTCGAAGTGATACATAAAAGTAAAGTTTTTTAAAATGAAGAAACAATTCAAAATATGATTTTTATTTAACCGATATTTGCTGTATAATGATTTTAAGAAAACTCCTGTTACTCATGTCCTGTATGAATTAGAACCTCAAAACTCTATATAAATCATATTTAGACCAATACATCATATCAAATTTTATATATTTAATAAAAGGAAAATTCGGGCATGAGAGGGTAAAATACCGAATTTGAGATGTGAATTCCAACTTTGGCCTCTGACTGTGTATTTGTGTACCAGCGTTTTACATCCGTCGTTTTGACAAAGTGTGGGTTAGGGTTGCCTCCATGTGGTGACTTTTTAAATTTTCGAAGAAATTCCGATTTAAAAAAATAAATCTCCGTTATGGCAGCAAAACCTGGTCTATGTCTAAATGCGAAATACAAAAGTTGCAAGCATTTATAAGCGGAAACCTCCGCAAAATCATAGGAAAAATCTGACCAGTCACCGTCTCCAACATTGAATTATGGAATATAACTTGCCAAGTTCCACTAGAGGATGGTATATTAGAGAGTCAAACTTCAAATGACTGGGTCATACGATGAGGTTCACATGATGAGGGTTGCAAAACTATAACGAGACAGTCTGTTGAATTTAATCCTCAAGGCGCCTCCACTAACACATGGAGGCGCCAAAGAGAAACCAAGTTGAATCACTGCTGGAAGAACCCAATGGAAAGCATTTTTTATAGCTATATTTTCCATTCGGAATATAAGGACTTAATGATTTTTTATATGATGACATTGATGGATGCTAAAAAATTCGAGGATAAAAATAAATGATGTCATTTCATTGTTCTCTATTTTGGTACATTTTAATGAACTTTCCTTTTTTGAACCCTTGAAGGTTTGACGATGGAGAGTAAAGTGGGGAGTAAAGTGTAATAGTTGGGTTGCTCATACATTTTAGAACCCAGGCGGTGACTTTATGTAGTTACGGACGTTTTTTCTACATTTCCCCATTTTCGATCTCACAAACTAAAATACGCAATTTCCAAATGATCGGGCTCATCTTTTTGTTCATATTTGCATAATTACCCTGACTTTAAACAAAACTGTGCTACGAAGTTGAAAATCTAAAATTAGAAAATAAGGTACGCCTTCAAAATTCCAAAAAATCAATTAATGTAATCATTTTGAATATCAAAATAAATGGATTAAAATTTGAAAACTTTAAAACATCATCTGAGACCATAGAACTCCTATTTAGTGTATAGAACGTTAAAGTCGCTCAAGTATTTCAGGAGCTATATACATATATATATTTATAAAAAAATCGCAATTTCACCAAAGTTATGAAAAAATATTTTTAAATAAAGAATGTTCGCACAAACTTCCGAAGCAATCCAAGCTAGTGATGTCAAAAATCATACAGTTAGAAATGGAATGAATAACTCATGTTGGAATTTAATTAAAAAAAACTACATCTGTTCGCTCTTTAAATTTCAGATTGGTTTTTCAGTAGTTTTTGAAATGTCAGCAAACATGTAGAAGTAAATTTTTTGCATGAAACATTCTTAATGTGATACTCTCAAAAAAATATTTGAAATATTTTGTTGACATATTTCTTCCGGTGTATTAATGCATTGAGCATAGCGCAGACCATTGGTTTGTTTGGTGGCCTTTTGGAAGGCTTTAACAAACAAACTTAGCTGATGCTGTTGTTATTGTTGTTGCGCAGTGGAATGCAAATGAGCGGAAAACAAGATGATTGCTTGAAAATCAATACAGTGCCTTTTTGTAGCAATCCAATGGTTGGAGTTTCAACAGCTTGCTACTTCAGATACAACAGCTTAAACGACGATAACAGCTTATACATATATAATCAACATCAGTTAAGTTTTATGAAGTATTAAAGTTGGTGTTGTTTTGTTTTTACGGGTAGGTGGGGGGATGGACCCCGACATCATTTTACCTTCAGTTGAAAGGCATTAAGTACTGAAATTTATTCGCCCCCTCACGTACTCAGATAACCGGAACGACACACAAAATCAATAATCTTATATATTCCATAAAATTTGATTATCATTGACAATCTACTTATAGCTAAGTCTCTCTGTCTCTTTCTCTCCGCCAACATGACAATGACAAACCATCATGATTTTCCATAACAATTTTCCCGAAAAAAAGAAGCATTTTTTTACTTTTAGCCGACCACCCGCCCCACCCAGTGTAGACCTACTTTCTTGAGTGTTGTTATTGTTGTTTAAAGCCACCACCTCATAAAAATAAATTGTAACTTTACTTTGGCACACATTCCTTCGTTCATTCATTCAGTGGGTCTTCACACAATCAGCCATTTCTCACGTATTTGAATATATTCAGTCGGTTGTGGTTGGTCACCCTGCCTCCGAGGCGGGAGGTATATTTAGTTTGGCCTGTGGATTGCCGGGATTGGGATGATTTCAAGAAGACAATTTATACCATTATTAGAGAACTTCCTGCATAGGGTATTGCGGCAACGTTGCCATCCCTCACTCACTTTCATTTGTTTTCGCTCTGACTCTGGCATTAACTTGAACTCATAAAAGGTCCATTTACATAAAATAGCACTTTTTAGTCGTATCTAAAAAACAAGATAAATCTAAAGAAGGATTATGCCAATCCTTGTTTCATGCACAACGTTGTTATTGTTGATGCTCCTGCTGCTGCCGCTGCTGTTGTAAGGAAGTTTGTTGTTTGTTTGCTGGAAATATTTGTTTCTTTTTACTTTTTCCTATCAAAATGTAGTATTTGTGAAAAATATGCAAAAGTTACGATATTTTTTGTTCGTCCACAAACTTTGTGAACATAGTTTATGTGCCGGGAGGGATTGAGGCAGGGAGAAAAACAAAACCATTCATATTCTGTTTTTTTTTTTCATTTTTATAGTTCGATGTCTAGTTTCGTCGGGACGTCTAGCAGGGGTAGGACGCTTTGGATGAGCACGTGAGTGTCTTATGCGGTAAAGTAAGTGTGGTACATGTAAATTGTGGGACAAATATTCTGGCGTTTTTTTTTTTGGAGGGCAGATATTACTTTTAGGTATTAGAATATTAAAAATGATGAACGAAAAGGATGTATAATTCGGATTAGCATAAAGTATATTCTTCTTGTTTTTAAAATGCATAGAAAATAGTCAATAACAGTTAAAATATTGTTAAAGATATGATATATCAAATTTTGTGGTTAGAAAACTGAATGTTCCTCAATATTAAACCATTAACGACTAATGGGTATTTTTGAGAAGTACCCATTTTAAGAAAATTCTAGCTAGAGACAGTTGTAAGCCATTGCAAGTCTCTTTTGAGGAATAGATAGAAAAAGGACGGAAAAAATTAGGATGGTCGTATAGGGACATGTCTTGGGAGAAATTAGTGGACCAAAAGTCGGACATTTCATAAAACCAAAAACATAAAGTACTCTGGAAATTTTGGGCATAGACCCAATTTCTTTATTATTAAAAAGTCAAAAAATATTTATATCCGCATGGATAATAGTGCTGCTTTTTAGGACTACGATAACAAAAATCTAAACAAAATGTTAAAATTTCACTAAAAATAAAAAATATTTTTTGTTAAATTTCTCCAACAGCAATCTCAATGAAAACTAATTTTGAAAAAAATAATTGTATGTTAAAAATTTTGAACTTAGCCTGGATAGTTATCCAGTGTAAGTCAAATTTATGGTTATCAAGGCTCAATCCAAAAAAGTCAACACAACATAATTTTTTTGAAAATTTATTTTGATACAAATATTTATATTGTATTTCTTTTTATTTTGAGCAAAACATTAAATATTTATTAAAAAAATAAGAATATTTTTGAAGGTAGCCACGGGTCTAATATGCATTATTAAACGCGGATATCGACTAAAAGAAAATTTTTGCAGAAATATCTAAATTGTATTGCTCTAACGAAAATAGCAACATTTTTCCAAAAACACGGACGAATTTTAACCCTAGTATTTTTTAAAATAGTTGGCGTGTATTTTTGCTATCGAAGCGTGAATAGCTTTGTTATTAACTTTGGTGTCTTTGGTAACCCCCACTGAAATTTTCCGGCAAATGTTTTCGTAAAGAATTTTAATCCTTAAATGTCCTTTTTAAAAATAGTTTTTTTTTATTTTCTCGAAAAAAGGGTCAAATTGGCCCATAAAGAGAGGAGATAGAAGATTAAGATCTTCCACAAAAATGATCCTCGTAAAATTCTACAATTTAGTTTCGACAATAAGAATTCTCTCAGACATTAACTTACAATATTTTTTCACTTAGTATAATGATCCCTGCGATCAAAAAATAAAACTTTGACCAAAGTGCAAAAAATGGTCGGCAAACCATGTCCATGCAGAATTATAGAGTCACTACTCTGTTCCAAAAATGCTATTGGACAGTGGAATAATAAAAAATAATAATAATAAATAATGTTTTAGTTTTTTCGTTTCCATTTTTTTGGTCTGTAATCAATATTTGATTTGAACTGGAGATGATTCTCACAAACGATTGCGATTTTTTAAACGCAAATTCGGCAAGTGTGTTGTGATTCTCGTTCGTTTGTGAGAATCATCTCCTTATAGAGGCCGGGTTTGATGTTGAAAAGTCGCTGCGAAGCCACTTGAAAAGACTTTTGACATGGTCGAAATCATGATCGTGGTAGTCTACAGCCAAGTAATAAATGTCACCATGTCATTTGTAAATAAATTTGCATTCTATTAAATATAGAAGCAAATCCAATAATAAATAATTTTATAATTCAAAACTTGGGCAATGAAAACACTTTTTTTATTTAATGTTATTTCTTTACGTCATCGTTGTATAATGTAAAATTTCAAATCCTACAAAATATGCATTATTTTCTCACTGAACTTCAACATTTCTTGGGAAATTATTTCCACCAATTCAGTTCTATAAGTTTGTCAAAAGTAAGTAATTTAGTATTTGTGTATAATTGTTCGCGAAATTTTTGATTAGAATGATTTAGATATACGTGACGATGACATATACTTCTACAAGAAGGGCCAAAACTTATACATCATCCATAGATCCAGCTATTATAAAATAAAGCAAAATATTCGGTTATCTAATTTGTAAAAAAGTTTTTCGCTATATTTTAATAAAAAAACGAAAAAAGACATAATTTGCAAAAAATTCTTTTGTGTCTACAAAAAGGATTTACATTTATCCATAGATCTTATACCTATAGACATTGTTTTCTTATTTAGAATGATAGCTGTTGAAAAACTGGAACAAATTATATTTCTATCTTCTTAAGGATTTTATTATACAAATAACGAAAATCAACTTTTGTGAAATAAAAAATATTCATAAGAGAACATTTTAATATATTTTCGAGTTAGAAAACAAAAAATCGGGAAAAGTAATATACAACCCTTTATAACTTTACTCAAAATCAATATTTTTTTGTTCCATTTTAATTGTTTGATATCACGAGTTTTCGATCATTTTTGGCGTTGTCGCTACTCGCCTACAGTCTGTTTTCGAAGAAGCAGATGCATTTCGAAATTTATGAAACTTTTTCGCTTGTTTTTCACGTAAACATTTATATTATTTTTAAAAAATCATGATTTTTTCCTTTCCATGGCTATCAAGCAAAATCCTAATTACCATGGACAGTTTTTAAGTAGTCTACTAGATATTATATTTCACAAAAGTTATATGCATTTGGGGTTTCGGGTTAGTTATCAGTAAATTGGATCAGTAAATTGGATGGATCTTTTTAGATCCATCATTGCGGTTTACCACAGACAACAATTCTTGTACAATTTACCAGCCTAATTTAAATGACTTCATTATTTCCCAAAATATTTGTAAAATTGCCCACTGTGTGACGTTTGTTTGCTAACACCTCTCAGTATGTAAATCATTTAACACATTAAGAAACCGACATAATTATTTTATCTTTAATTTAAAACTATTTATCTGCGATCATCATTAAATAAACAATTTCACATCACACCAGATTGTTAAAACAAACCACCATCCACACACACACACAAACGCCCATGCAAACACATAAATATGGGTCATTTCATGTCAATCGAGAAATGCTTCTTTCAATTCAGATTGACTCGGTATGAGTCATGTCCAATGATGGCTTTACCTGATTTGATACTATGAGAAGTGAAATAGTTTTAAATAAAAATTGGTATATTTTCAACATTGAATTTACTTGATGGTATTCGTACACTTTTTATTTGGATGAATTAAATCCAACAATGATTAGGTCTGATCAATGATTTCCTTATTACTTGAGAAAACATTTCCCTCGAAATTAAGGTCAACAAGTCTGCAAGCCCTTCTTGACAACACCGCTTTGCTATGGAATACCTCATATGGCTCAGACTCCGGCACATCAACATAATATTTATGACACTTGCTCTAAATTAGACATACATAGACACACGCTCACTGCTCTAACATGCCACACAAAACAAAACGAAACAAAATAAAAAAGAAACCGTATGCCACACATTATGGGCCAAGAAATGCTTGTCTCTACGGCCGGCTATGTTGTGTACTACTCGCATCTTAGCCGACCAGCCAGCCAGACTCGTTCTTCTTTTGTGGGGCGTGCGGTTGAAAACAGTAGAAAAAAACAAGATGAATGAACCTCAAGAAATGTACGCTGCCAGTGAAGGCAAAACAAAGCCACTACAGCATCTCTTTTATGTGATTTGAAGGGTATGTGTGAACGATGGATGATGTGGCATGCTACACTCTCGCACACACACTCGTACACACAGCATTATGTATCTTCATTTATAATCAACAGCAATTATGGTATCTTAGCAAGCATGTTTGCCACCTAATATCTCACTTGCGAGATTAAAAGCATAGCTAAAGTAAATTCAGACTCTAATACAATGCCTAAAAGCATAATGCTGCCTGTTCCAAGAGTCATCGTGATGTCTAAGATGTGTTTGTTGCCTGCTAGGAAAACGTTAAGAGTACAACAATTCTAGGTACATACGAGCATGTACAACAAATAAATATGTATATCTACTAGATGTACATATAGCAAATACAAGTTTTAGTTAAGGTACCTTGAGTAAAGTACATATTACATAAAATTTATAGAAACATGCAGTGGTCGCCACGAAAGGGGGAGTTGTTACATCCATTCGACGCCATCATCATTAGTTGCAGGTCTCTAACACTTTTCACATAGCCCATGAAGTTCGGTTGCCACCAATCAATAGCACGACTGATTATGTTACAGCGAAATCAGATAGCCTTTGTTTATGTTGTTGTGATCAGTTTTCGATTTTGTGCCACGCAACTTTGAGAAGGACTCCTTTGCGACAGTGGGCAAGGAGTGATATTTAGTAGGATATCCAGAAAGAAACGTTTATCATTAAAATTTTTCATATAAAAAAAAATCATATAGATTTCAGATCGACTACGGCGAATCTTGAATACCCTCTGAGTAATTTCATGTGAACCGATTTTGGCTTTTCTCTCCGATTAAAGTTACATTTCCGATTTTTCAAAAAAATAAGAAATTGTAGACACTAGGTTGGATCGAAAATAAAGTATTTTTGTCATTAGGCAATTAAAAAAAAATACATATTTATTTCTAATCTAATTTAAAGTAAATTTCCTCCAATTTTTACATAAAATTATCAAATCTTCAAAAATTATATATTTATGTTTTTCCTTTTTATCTCTTATTTATTTTATAAACAAAAAATATGCCTTAGATTCTACCTTATTTTGTTAAATGCTGCTAGTGCCAGTAAGATGTTCCGTAAGTTGCACGATGTTGTCCCCGGTAGTTACTCTAAAACAATTATTAACGTGCTGTCGAAATTAAAAATATTTAGTTAATGGACAAGAATGTACAGATAATGACGAAATATTTTGCGACAGCGCATTAAAAGAATCAAAGACCAATTTTAGTCAATATTCCTGTTTTGAAGCCAGCTTAAAGAAAGTATTTTACTTATTTATATTAACTATTTTTAATTTCGACAGCAATCACGTTTATAATTGTTTTAGAGTAACTACCAGAAATACCATCATGAAACTTAAGAAGCATTTTACTGACATTATTAGCTATTAATAAAATTTATTTTACAAAAATCGAAGATGAATTTTTTGTTTATCAAATATATAAGAAAATATCTGAAAAAATATATTTTATAAATTTTTATAATTTTATTTTTTATATTTGATTTGAACTGGGATATTGTCCTGGCTCAAGACCATTTTGCATCTATATTTAATAGAATGCAAATTTATTTACAAATGGCATGGTGACATTTATTACTTGGCTGCAGACTACCACTATCATAATTTCCACCCTGTCTAAAGGTTTCGTTCAGGTGGCTTCGCAGCGACTTTTCGACATCAAACCCAACAACTCACTTGCCGAATTTGCGTTTAAAAAATCGCACCAAGTAATAAAGCACATATGCCATCTTACAAGCATCTCATTGAGTTGCATATGTAAGTATGTGTATATGCAGGTATAGTCACCCAGGAATACTTCTGTCGTCAAACGCTCATTTGTTTTAGTTTTTTCGTTTGCATTTTTTTGGTCTGTAATCAATATTTGATTTGAACTGGGATATTGTCCTGGCTCAAGACCATTTTGCATCTATATTTAATAGAATGCAAATTTATTTACAAATGGCATGGTGACATTTATTACTTGGCAAAAAAAGTTGCAAATTACCTTATGGCAAAAAACTTCGCCTTGTAGAAAAATACATAATTGGAAAATTTTATCAAAATCGTGAGTAAGAAACTAAACTTGTGTGATCGCTTTATATAAAATTACTTATTTGTAATTTTTTAAATAATTAAAATAGAAAAGAATCCAAAAAATCGGAGACAGATAGAACGATGAACCTCAAAGTAGGCACAAATAACATAAGTGTCAGTTACAGCCTTGCAATTTTGTAAACTCATCTGTGATATTATCATGTTTATGTTGTTTTTGCATGTTTTTATGTTTTATATATATGTTTAAATATAATTAAAAAATCAATGTAACGAACATAAATTAATATTCATACGAAACCCCTGAAGAAGTAAACAAGAAATTCACGAAACGTTGGGTGAAACAAAATAAAAGGACTTTTATTTTGAAAATTAATATAGGTCTGGACCAAATACATCAAAATACATGGAGAAGAATTTGATTTATGAAAAAATTACACCAAAAATATGATTTTTTTAAATTAAAATATATAAATATATATTAATTAAAAATAATAATAATAAGATTTAGAAATAACCAAAGTTCGTACCACTCCTCAGGTATTCAGAAAGTATAAAAATATTCAATTCCGTTGAGAAATGTATTTTGAACAATATTTTTCTTCAAGTACTCACGGACGAAGATGTCCCCTCTGAAGGAAATAGGTGCCATTTTCATGTCTCTAAAATAAATAAAGGTTATGAAAACATCTCTATTACTGAAACGTTTTTTTGTCCTTATTCCTAAAGTCAACTTTTTTTGAAATAAGTTATGTTTGTATATTGCATTAAAATCGCTCAAAACACTGTTTCAATTAAAAAATCTTTGCGAATTTGTAATGAGGTAAGAATTTGTAAGATAATAATCCAATCTTTAACACGATTTCAAAAAAAATTAAATTCGAAGCAAGACAATTTTCCGATTTTTGTCCAAGGAACGAAGCAGTGCGCAAAGCTACTATTGGCATATAATATGGTTTTTGAAAAATCACGGCCTTTCAATTGTGGAAATGATAGAAATTTATTAAAATTTCGAGAAAAAAATAAAATTCATGGAAAATTTTTCCAGCCTTTAGAAAGGAGGACATTTCTGAAAATTTTTTATTTTTAAACTTTGTTAAAAAGTCTCTGAATAACTACTATGACCTATGACTATGCTGTCGATTGGAATGGTGTTGTGTTGTTTGCATTAATATGAAGCAGATTTTAAATTGGTAACTATAACATTTTTATATTCGGTTTCATTCGCTCGGAATGCCTGTCTCTGTCTTGGAAACAAATGCATACTTCATATAGCTAATACAAAATATAAATTATTTTTCTAAAAAGTATAATTTTTATTTGGCGTCATCTCCTATGTTAGAAAATCATTTGAATATTTTATCAAATATTTCATAACCACAAATCATATTCAAATTTTTTTGTGGGAATTCAACTCTACAGATGATCTTCAATAAAATATAATTTTTGTTCTCAAATGCCATATTTCGAATTCAACAAAACGGAGTGAACGTGGTTCAATATATGTACAAATTGAAAGCCTTTTAAATTTCAAATTCAAGGCTAATATTAAATGCAGTTCATGGCTGTGTCTTACACTTTTCTCATCAATTTCTGTAATTATTGGGGAAATCTCTTTTGTCTAAAAATGGTAGGATTTATTAATTATGTGTGATGTCAAAGCAACATATTTTCCAGAAAATAAAATACCATTAATTAATCAATTAATAAAATAATTTTGCAACAAATATTTCACCTGGTAACTTTTCTCAAAACTCATTTCCTGTTGCAACAAATTTCACAAAGGTCTTTTTAAACTCTTTTTTTTCATCCCACTGTGCTTTTGACTGGTGGCCGTTCATACCTTTAGTTTACTGCCGTAGCTCGCCCAAAGGCGTGGTCTTTTGCATGTTAGCGGTCATAACATTAACAGGCATAAGTATCTTTCCATTCTAATGAAAAACCAAAGATTATTTACTTCAGCCATTACACACTTTAAGGCATCATCTTCATGCAGAAACTGTATTATGTTCTTTGGCGTGTCTTTGAGCAGAATGCAGTCCTAGTTTATGACCAACTTCGGACTGTATCTTGGGTTGTCGTGCATTATGTGTATGTCAGTCGGTTGCTCGAACAATATGCCGTATTTTGGCTGCGGATGCAGGCAATTATCTGTTGGCACATAAATTTTTCTACGCTTCGGTTTTTTGCTGTTGTCGGTCGGTGTTGCTACTTTTGCACGAGTGTTTGTCTCAAGCATGCAAAATGTTTTCCCTCTAGGAGTAGTTGTAAAATACGGTGTGGTGTAGTATTAAGTCTCCTCATGTTTAACATGCAATACAGGCATTTTACCATAACATGCTGCTGGTGGTGCTGATGATGATAAGGACTGGGGCTAGGACGAAGACGAAGAAGGTAAAGACGTAAACGTAGACAACGTCAATGATGATGATGACGTCGTCCTCGTCGTCCTATGGTGTTGTGCACCATACTTGTGGGCATAACATATTTTAGAACCTTCCTCTCCACCACCACCACCACCAAAAAACAGGGCAACAATATAAAGTTTTCATTGCTTTGGGGAGCTCAGCGCAGTGAAACTACCTACTACATACATAAGTAGGTTGTGTTGCCACACGAAGTCCAGGAAGAAAGGGTTCCCAACTTTACTGTGCGCTAGTTCACGTGCATCACGACCAGCAAAAGCATGCTTTTCCCAACGTACGCCAGCAGCAAGATGAGAAAACTTCAACAGCTACAGCTGCGTTTAGGTGATTTTGATATAAATTACACTCCTTTTTCGACAGCATTTCATTTTCTTTCTTGACTGCATTCATTCTGGAAAGTTCTTCAAAATCTATGTCTGGCAATGTATGTGAGTGGCTGTGTGTGAACATTTGCACCATCTGCCTCTAATGGTTTCTCTGACCACATGTGCATAATATCTATTAACTTATGATGAAGTTTAAGTATACTTATGATCTTTTTTCCTCTCCACTCTTCTATTTTCTTTAATTTTTTCCTCCTTTTTTGGAGGCAAACGAGATTTCCCCAATACACAAGGAAATTTATGAGAAAAGTGTAAGATACCGCAATGAAATGCATTAAATATGAGCCTTCAATTTGAAATTTAAATGGCTTTCAAGTTAAATTTGTACATGTCTTGTGCCAAGTTCACTCTGTTTTGTTGAATTCGAAATATGGCATACATTTGAAAACAAAAATTATATTTAATTGAAGTTGTGTGTTCATACAAAGCTGATTTGCGGTTATGAAATGCACATTTTATAAAATATTGAAATGATTTTCTAAAATGGGACATGATGGCAAATTGAAACAAATATTGTGTTTTTTAGTAAAATAAAAGGAATTTATAAATATGAATTTGCTTTATGGTGATTGCAAATGTTTTCTAAACAAATACTGGCATTCCGAGAGAAAGAGGGCTAAGTTCATATCAATACAAAAACAAGATTCCAATCGACAGCATTTCAAGTCTTTGGGTTATAGTACTTTTTGTACATGGTCTACAAATAAAGAATTTTCAGAAATGTCATCCTTTCTAGAGCTCGATGAATTTGGATTTAACATTTTTTGAAATATTCATGAATTTCTATTTATTAGAAAAATTTGAATTTCCATTTATTAGAAAAATTTGGAGTTGGGCAAAATTATATGTACGTCATAGAATGTTTTCGATTTTTTACAAAAAAAAATGTGATATGCCAACGGGTTCATAGACAAAAATAAGAAAACTGACATGCTTCGAATTTAATTCGCAAAGATTTTTTTCATAGATTTTTTTTTGAGCTCCAGAGAATGGAGAATGGAAAATAAATTAATTTTGTAGTTTCGTTCGTGATTATACATATCAATTTTATATGTAAATAATGCAGTAAACTTTATTTCGAAAATAAAATGTTCACTTTAGAAACATGGCGTCAAAAAAGACGTTTCAGTTACAGACCTGTTTTCCGTGTTTGGGTTATTGGCCCTAAGCATAACCTTTATTTATTTTAGAAACGTGAAAGGGACGCCAATTTCTACTGCTAGTGTCTTATAAAATTAAAAGACATTTGCAAGACAAGCATCCAATCAATCATTTTTGGAATATCAATAAAAGAGTTCACTGAAGAACATACACGATTTTATGAATTTCAAACCTGATTCATTTTCACGGGAGATTCAAGTAGTGCATAAACGCGCCATATTGAATACTTTTTATCTGAAACAGCCATTATTGTTAATGTTATCTATTTACTTTATATTGTTTTTTATGAAATTTCTTCAAAAATGCATTGTTTTCTGCATTCAGGAATTGTAGGAACAATAAAAAATATGTTCAATTCTTCTAAATTGTTTTCATTTTCTATGAGTTTTAAATATAATACATTCGAATTTCAGCTAATTCGATCAAGTAATTTCTTCTTAAGAAGGAAATCTTTGTTTTTGGTAATGGAAAGGAGGAGAACCACACTCAACCATATACGTATTTCATTGTCCTGTTCAGGGACAAATCATCAGTGATCCTTCTGTATGGAGCGCTTGTGTTAAGATGATGTTACCAGCTGTATATATATCTTCATTTTATGAAAATCACATATGCGTATTATATGTATACACTCGAAAACCTCACCGCAAAGCGTTTTGAAGATCGTTGTATTCTATTTGAAACCTTTCTCATTACCAATTTCTTTAGGCTGATGGGTTTTCTACACGATATTCCCTATGAACTTATTAAACAACCACCCACAACAACAATGAGTGGTGAAGATTCTTTGGAGATGAGTTTGCATGTTGAGCTTGTTACATCCCTTTTCATCTCTTTATATTCACCATCAAGTCATTTGAATCTTAAAAATATTATTTTTAATTAATTTTTATTATTTTTTATTTAAATTTATTTATTTAAGATGAATATTTGAAAAATTCACAATTTTTGATGTTCAAGAAAAAAACACATAATTACATATGTCGGATATATGTTCTAACATCCAGAAATTATCGGGATAAGTTAATGTTATATGTCTTCTAGTGACCATTACAAACCAATATTCCCACAAACATACCCGAAACAGGATAGTTTCATTAAGACAGCAATGAAGTGGGCGCATTTGCCACAATCCTTTCTTAATTATAAATATATGTGCTATGCTGGGTAGTGGACTTAGTTGTATCAAACAATAAAACCTTTATCTGCTTTTTCAAACTAAACAATTTAATAATTAAAAACGAATAGGTTGTCGAATCCCAATTTCCGTAACCGGAAGTAATGATTTACTTTCATCTTTGCGCATTTGAAAAAATCCTTTTCAACGAACAAACCATGAAACTTATGTTCTTGTTTAATCCACATTAATTTATATAGCCGGAATTAAACAAATTAAGTCAGCAATAATGAATTTGAGTAAAATTCAGTGCACCTTATAAAGTAGTATGCAGCATTTTGATTTACTTTTCCGCGCCTTGAATTTCATATACTGTGATGAATCGTTTATAATGACCTCAATTCGAAGTAATTTTCCAACATTCTTAGATTTTTACAATCATCGCCGTATCGAATCGTTAATCTACTATGGATTCATTTAACCAACACTTTCGCTGTCCAAATCCACGTCAAATTTGAACAGTGAAAATTGTTTACACTAGGCAACACTAATTATAACTTATGCATTATAAGTGATAGATTATACACTGGAGGAGTCTGGGCCTTCGGTCACAAAAATAAGATATTTTTTTTTCAAACGATTTGGGTTTTATTAAATTTATTTCAGCCTTACACAATATAAAATATCTTAAATCTAACAGTGGTAATTTACATCCTAGCATACTATAGTATCTTTCAAGGACAATGTCATTTATACCAAAGTTATGTCGCAGCTTGCTGCTAACATGGCATTCTTTCATTTTTTTACATTAACATGTTTTTCCTTAAAAAATAGAATTATATAAAAAATGAAGAGCTTTTCATTTTGTTTCTTATACTAACACTTATTATATTCAAATTATTGATTGGAAGATATTGGTTAAACTTGGGAAGTACCGCCAATAAATGAGAAAAAAAACCACAAAATAGTAGAGAACGATGAGGGTGATTAAAATTTAGCCAAATAGCAGACAATGTCGTCATTTCAAAAGGTGCTATTCATAACATCTTACATGAGGGTGATTAAAATTTAGCCAAATAGCAGACAATGTCGTCATTTCAAAAGGTGCTATTCATAACATCTTGCATGGGATCCACAAAATACGCCCAAGGAAGATGTTGAATGGGCGGTTTGTGATGAATGTTCGTCGATGACAATATTTTTTTCTAAAAAAGAGAAAAATATATATGCTATAGTTTCAACCCACAGAATATGTGTTGCCTTCTGTTGCCCAGTGTTGCCAGTATCATTATCGGAAAAATAACGAACCGATTGTTTTGCATTCCATTTGGTGTTGGTTTTCCATGTTTTTGTGTGAGTGAGAGTGTGCGTGTGTTTGCTATGCAGCAGTGTTACAATTACCGACATTCCGGTTACCAATGTTTTCCTCTGCACATAATGAGAAGTTCAGATGCTGAGCATGAAGCGTATCGATAACAAAGGCATCAATAATGGTGAAATATGAGTGAAATATAATGCGAATGGTACAAAGTCGATCATTGAACATGCTATAAATACATTGTCTGAAATATTAGTGTGCCTCCACCTTGAAGATAGGGATCAAGTCCTACCAACACCATCTCAAACTAATAATAATCGATGTTGATACGGTTCGATACCACTTCAACAAAAAAAAAAATTGCCAAAAAGCTATGTAGAACATTTTCCGATGTATGTTGATTTTCTAAACTCGAAAATAGGGGTTATAACTTGTAATTTTATCGATAGAATTTATTGAAATAGGTATTTCTTGTTCGCTAAGATCCCAGTAATTATAAAATATTCTACTATTACATTTGTAATCCGGTTTTTACTCTATTTAACCAAAAATTTAAAAATCATGATTTAAAAAAAATTAAGTCTAAAAATATAGTTATAACTTCTCCGTTTATTGATGGGTTTTTTCACGTTGTAATTGTTTTCTTTGTTGTTTGTTGTCAATATATAAAACCAAATATTTTTTTCCAATTTTCCCTTTTTTGTGAGTTGTTCATCCATGAAAAAGGTTTTTTTCGAAAAAAATCGTATTTCTTGGAGTCTATTGCTAAACTACTACCTATAAAAAGAAATTTAAGCTTACGACATTTGTAACCATCATAATTGCCTCTAATTTAATGCCGATGTGATCGGACCTATCTTTTCAAAAATAGAGTACATATATTAAAGGTACCTTCGACGAAAATTAAAAAATAGTAAAAACTGTTTACAAAATTATACATATTTTTGTATTGATTATATATATATATATCAGTCTCAATATTTAAAAAAAATATTTTTTTAGGTCTCGGGTACAATTTTTTTGCTATAAATAAACTTTATTTTATAAAAATCAAAGATATATTTATTGTTTGTAAAAATAATACAAAAATAAAAAGGAAAAAATATGTTTTCTTAGATTTTTCATCCCATTAACTAGTAAAATAAAAATCGATGATATATTTTGGTTATAAAAATAATAAAAAAGCATTTTTTTAAGATTTATCATTGCTCTGAATTCGTCATTATTAACTAGTAATAAAATTTCAAAATTGAAGATGTATTTTTTGTTTAGAAAAAAAATATAAAAATAAATAAAAAATATATATTTTTTTATTTGACATTTTTTGTAGAAATAGAAGTATTCGTTTATTTTTAAATTACTTTATAAATAAAAATTTATTTGCCATGCACCCTAGTGTCTGCATGAAAATCAGGAAATCGGGCTTTATTCGTCATATATAAAAATACATATTTGGAAAATTTCACCAACATTTTGTGTGTGATTTTATATGATTTCGTACAGTCTTTATGTAAAAAATAATTTACAAAAATATTTATTTATAGAGTTTTCAATGAAAGTATTCTGAGAAAAAATCCAACAAGTTCGACTAAAAAAGATGTCTATAATGTTTCGTGTGATTTTCTCGCAAATTTTCTAATAACCCCTCCATGGTCCATTCGGTCTTCGTCTAACATCAGTTAAATTTAACCTTCTCGATCGTTTATCGATTTATATTTTGACATCATAGTAGCATCATTCAATTTATGTTTGCAACTTGTATTACTTTTGGGCACTCTAATGCACATACCTTTCCGTTTCCTATGAACCTCTGAACTCCACTGAAGTAAATATGTATGTTCATATCAATGATTTCTGAAAATTTCTTATTGTAGGGTACGAGTAATCATAACAACTACAGAGGCAACAGAATATCAAAAAATAGATTGATTATACATTCGTTGAAATGAAAATAAACCACTGGTGGAGGAAGAGAGAATGAGAGATGGGGTAGAAAAATGAAATGAAAATCAAGCAACAATAAATTGTCTGCACCAGCCCAATCTACAAACGCCACAGAGTCCACAGTCCAATGTGGAATTATCATTAGCATTTCATAAATATTTGCTCACTCATGCTGCTGTTTCTGCTGTTGCTACTGTTTGCTCTTGGCCCCGGTAGCTCGATTCGGCATTTATTAAAAATAAATATGACGTTGTGCAATCTTTTAACGATTTTCCATCGATAATATCCTTCATATTCCACCACATCGTTGGCTTTTGTTTTCACAACAAAAACTGATGAAGTTGATAAAAATAGTATTCGCGGAGAGTATTGTATAAATGCCAATAATTTTGAAGTACTCATGTGCTCATGTGGAAAACGTATCATCGGACGACAATATAGTGTTTTCAAATATGGAATTTCTAATGACGAATCTATATTAGCTTATGATGCATACATCAATTTTTGTTTTGATTGTAGTTTTGAGATGATACATGAAGAAAATTGAAGAACTAAATCAAGAAAGTATTTTTTGGGATAAAGTCTTACGAATTGAAAATTAATTGAAAAAAGTTAAATATATAGAGATTCTGTGTAATTGCCGACTCTGTCATATAATATGGACAGCCCGAGGACATACCAGACCTGTTCGATTGGGCTTATTAGCTTAATATTTGTATGGAATTTACTTGTTTTCTTGTTAAACTACTCCTTACTTGCCGAGTAAGGTGGTGCCAGATTTTTATCTCTGATTTATTTAAATAAAATCAATGGATAAAAATGTTGCCACCTTATCAATTCTCTTAATTTTAAGCTAGTAAGCCCAATCGAACAGGCCTACTATTAACTAAATAAGCTCTTTCAAAGCTTTAAAAAATTAAAATTTGATTGAATATATAATTATATATGTATATTAAATTATAATTATTTATATATAATTTGAGAAATATAATATGTTTCAAAAATATATATTCTGTAAGTTTTTAATTTCCCCACCAGTTTTCCCGGTGTACCGACTGCTCGGAACTTCATTTACATTTCCCTATACGTTTAGTCAGAACTGTAAGCTCTGATGGCGTTGCTTCGTCGCTCTCCCTGTCGAAGAATAAACAACTGCCAATTTGCATTTATTTTACTGTATTCAAATGGTAGTTCAAGCATTTTCTTATAGATTTCCCGTGAATATTCATTCAAATGTATGCTAACATTTCTCGTCTTTTTTTTCTTGCGTGTTTTATTCTTTTTAGTACCTCTAACATCCGTTCAGGGTGTCCTGGGACGTCAGGCTATGCTGCCGTGTGATATAACACCAATGGAACGTGACGATGCTGTTTATATGGTCCTGTGGTTTCGTGAGGGTGATGGTGAACCCATATACAAGTAAGTGAAATATTATCATTATAGCACAATGGGGGTGGGGGAGGGGCGAACAGTGGTAATGGCGATGGTGTGCTTCTTTGCTCCCCACCTCTCTCTCTTCAGATATACACATACTCATAATATATATATTACTTTTATGAATAGACTACTTTTTCGCATATCCTTTTTAGTTGTGGCATTGTTGGTTGGTAGGGGGGTCGGTGGATGTTGATGCTGAAAAAGAAAAGAGCCAACTTTTCTAGAATCATGTTGAGCACTTCCTTATATCACTTAAGTGGGTTAATTTATCTTGAAAAATCATTTTTGTGTACGGTAATGGCTTTCGGCCAAAGTCTTACTAATTCTCATCTCTTTATTAGGTAAAACATTTTTAGGGATTTGCCAAGCTTTTAATACAATTCATTTAATTAAGTAAGTAGTTCTTGATGTTCTTATAAGATGTGGAGTACGTGTAACGCACTAGAGAATGTTTCAACATTTCCGCATGCGTTGGGGAGGTACACTGGCAAAAGTGGTGAATGGTAAAGGTGCACAGGGAGGTGAGTGTGGTTACAATATCTACAAACCTACTTGCAGAAATCTACAGAATATTTGCAGTACCATGCAAATTATAAGAGCTCTACGTACATGGAAAATGATCGTAAGATAATTGTAGGAAAATGTGTAGTTACACAGTAAAGTCATTAGCTAATCATTTATAATTAAGTTCAATGTAAATATTTGGAAATTTTGTATAAACCCTTTAGAGGCGGTTTGATAAATTTTAAGGGAAATAATAATTAGTCGAACACCAAGAACATGGTATTTGGTCCCGAGCTAGTCGTTGGTGTGAAGAACTTGAGCGGGAATAATAGAGCCAAACAGAGTAAATAAAATAATAAAAGTAAAAATAAAATAATATTAAAATAAACACAAAAATATGAATAACTATTCAATATAATAAATTAGAATACAATAAATCACAGAATTAAATAAATATCATAATTAAAATAAGTAAAATAAATAAAATAAATAAATAATACAAATGGAATAAATAGAAAAAAATAACTAATTAATTAACAAAAAATAATACAAAAAAAATTAATAAAGTAAGTAAAATAAGCATCGCAAATGAAATGAATTAAATAATAAATTATATGAATAGTGGAAATAAAATAAAAAATAGTTTATTTTCAATATTTTTATTTTATTAAGCATATAATAAAATAAACGAAAGAAATAAAATATCAATAGAATAAATAACATAAATAAAATAAAACATAAATATTGTAAATAAAATTAATAAAAATTAATAAACTAAAAAATAGAAAATTAATAAAAATATTAAAATAAATAAATAAATAAAAAAAATGAAAAATAAAATAAAACAGATAAATGGAATAATTAAATAAAATAACAAAAAAATAATTTGCTACCAATAAATTAAATTGATTTATTAATAATAAAAATATTAAAATTAAAATATACAAGCGAAATAAAAAACTTATAACAAATAATAATATATAATATATATAGAATATAATATAAATAAAAATAAAAAATAATAAAAATACTAAAATAATTAAAACAAAGTAAATTAATTGAAATAAATAAATCACATAAAATAAACATAACAAATAATGTATACTAGAATTAATAAAATAATTAAAATAAATATAACAAATTTAATAAAATAAAAATTAAATGATATTTGTAAATAAAACATTAATAATGTTAATAAAATGAATAAAATAAACTAAATATATAAAATAAATAAAAAGAGTACAATATGTTAAATAACACAAATAAAATAAAAATATACTATATATAATGGAAATAAATTAATAAAAATTAATGAACTAACAAATAGAAAATTAATAAAATATATTAAAATTAGTAAAAACACTAAACAAAAACATATTTAAATTATAACAAATGTAAACTATAAAAATCACGAAACAATTTTACAAATAATTACATTAAAAATAATTAGCGTCGTCCTGTTCGTCTGCACAAGTTATTGTCAACTAAAAGTCATGTTTTGTTTTCGTCTGTATTTTTGTACAATATGACGATAAGCTTTCGCACAGTTTTCTGTGTCCGTTTGTAATTTATTCTCTTATCCGTGGGAACGTCAATAATATGTAATACTTCGAGAGTAAATCTTCGTTTATAGTTTCTCTCTTCTGCAAGTATTTTTACGTCTTTAAAATTCGGCGTGTGCCCTGTCATAGTACAGTGGGCCGCAAGAGCAGTTTTTTGCTCTATTGGCCTGTCAGTAGCTTTTTGGTCAGATTTATGTGAGGAAAGTCTAGTTTTAAGTTTGGATGGTTGACGAAGGCAACCGAAATATTGGGAAAAATAAAATAAAATAAAACAAACAACACCAGTTTTTCTATGGCCTCAAGCTGAACAAATACAAAAGAGAATTAATAAAACAAAAGGTCAACAATACACAACATCAATTAATTAGTAAAATTAAAAAATACGACTAAAATATATAAAATAAATAATTAAAAATAATAACATCAATAAAATTAAATATAAAATAAAATAAATCGAACTAATAAAAAATAATTAAATAAAGTAACAAAAAATATAAATTTTTTTGAAAGTTTGATGCATGACATCTTTTTGTCAAAATTTAGTAAGAAAATTAATCAAATTAATAAAAATATTAAAAACAAAATATAAAACAAATATAATAAATAATTCAAAACAAAATAACATGAAATAAACAAAATAAATAAGGTATAATCAACAGGATAAACAAACAACTAATATATAATACTATAAATAAAATAATTTAAATTTATAAAATAAATAACGTAAACAAAACAATGAATAAATAATATTAATAATATAAATAAGTAAAAAAATAAATAAAATAAAATTGATAAACTTAATAAAATATTATAATATTATAAATTTAAATTACAAATATTAAAATAAATAAAAAATACAAATAATAGAAGTAATAAAATATATAAATTGGTAAAATTAACAAAAATAAGAAAATTAATCAAAATATTAAAATTAGTAAAATTAAAAAAAATATATATAAAATAAATACATAAAAAAATGAAAAATAAAACATATAAACAAACAAAATAAGTAAACTATAAAAAATAAATGAATTCCTATCAAAATCGATCAGACTTTTTTGAACGTTTTTTAAGCGTGATATCTCTAGAACTCCATTTTAATAATAGAAAACAGTTTCTGTTTTTTGAGAGCAAGCGTGAGTGTGATCACATCATGTCAGATTGTCCTATTTTTCTTAACTCATTGTAAATCTCAACCTTTTCTCAAAACCTCCACCCTAAACTAAAGTAAACCTTTCCAAACATACTATTTATCTAATTTACATTTCACCCTCTTCTTGCAGTTTCGATGTCCGAGGGAGACAATTCGGCCAAGCGCGACTGTGGTCCTCACCTTTGGCATTCGGGCCACGGGCCTACTTCAGCAGCACTTCCCATCCAGCACAATTGAAAATTGACACCGTTCGTTTGGAAGACGAGGGCGTCTACAGATGTCGAGTTGATTTTCGAAATTCACCCACAAGAAATCTAAAAATCAATCTCACCGTAATTGGTAAGTCCAACACATAGCATTTAAGACAAAGACAGAGAAGAAGAAGAAACTTTGCTAAACCATCATTCATTCGAAACATTACACTAATTGAAAAGTTAACGAAGGAACAGAATCAGCCGTCCCAACCACAATCCGCAGTCACACACACAAAGAAAGAAAGAAATGTTCTTTCGTAACATGGAAATGGCAAATAATTAAACTTCATTTTCGCAGAGCGCGTAAAGCCGCGAGTGGAAATGTGTGTATATTAGACTAGGTCAAAGTTGAAATAATATAGTGAGACATAGAAATGGGATATGAGGGCAGGTCAGTTGCGGAAATTTGTGGCTAGAATATCTTCTCATAGAAGGGAAACTGTCGTACTTAGGACATCACGAGTCGAATCTATAGATTCGGCCTACTTAGAACGTTTGTTCTTTGGACTGTGTTCAAACCATTGCCCAAAGATATTATCCAGTTTCTCGTCTGTGTCAATGTTTATAAATCGGTCCACTTATTTGTGATACTTCTTTCGCCTTTGGATTGACATTTCAATACATCGAATTTCTTTGTTTCCCCATCGACCCAGTCTAAGTTGTGTTCGTGTAATATTTGTTTAAAGAAAAACAGAACAACCGAGATGCAAAGTAATGAAAATGCAACATAAAGTGGGCTCTGCTTGGCTTGAGTTCATGTTATTGTCGGCGATGATAATAATATTGGGTGGCTGAATACTCTGGTGTGTGCGTTTTTTGTAATCACGATTGTAGCTGTGGCAGCAATTGTCCCAATATTACCAATATCCGTAGATCCATCCGCACCTATATACATCTCTGACTACAGCCGACAATATTAATATGTACAAATAAGAATATCAACAATAATAAAGGGAAGAAAAACAACAGTAGCACACCCAACAACGATTCCAAAAGTTTTTGCTCTTTGTTCTTTCCTCCATTCGTGTGGATATTTTCGTAAACCATTAAAAGGGATCCACACAAGAGTGCGAGATTGTCCTCCACCCCCATGGTACCACAACAAATATTGTGTCATTCTATTGCAGGCGACGCAATGCAAACCAACCCAACCCAATGCAGCTGACATCCCAACGACAACAGCAACAGCAAGTATGCATAAAAGTTGCTGGTAATAATACCCGCAACTACAAGCAACAGACGCCGAAACAGAAGCAGAAACAGAGACATCAGCAGGAAGGCCAAATAAAAATTGAACAATAAGTTACAAAACACACGTACGAACATACACTCATACACCAGCAACCAAATTTTTGCGGAATGTTCACTGGGTCTGAAGGAGTGGGAACAATCTCATGGAATTGAGATGGCAACAACATTTTCAAAAATTTTGGAAGAAAAATGTTGTTCTGCTAGAAGCAACTATTAGAGTATTAACAAGTAAAAACGGCGCTAATATACCCTGCACCATGGATTGCATTCCACAAAGGTTGTCGGTTTTCGTAGAAGTGCAGTAATATTACAGGAAAATAAAAATTTTTTAATATAGCCAAACCAAAACAAATACAAATATTGAAAAAATAATTTTATAAAAAAATTTAATATTTTAATTATTTCGAACCATTATTTATTTCCAATCAAAAAATAAATATTCTTATATTTATATTTTCAAAAGGCTTAAATACCATAAATATTGGTAGATAGTGGGTGCTACAGTTGGTTGTATTTCCAAAAGTACAAATTTTGAAAATCCGTTATCAGACGTACATAGTGCAAAATAACCTAAATTACGAATTTGAAAAAAAACTTTTTATTTTGCTTGTCTATGCAGTCAGAGGAATGTATACACCGAATTCCATGATTGCAGCTGCGCCCATTTGGTTGGTACCATTCTTACCCCCTTGACGTTTCTAAGCAATTCGAATTTCATCATTCTAGCTGTAGTCGTTTAGTTGGTACTATTTTTATAAGAAAGTATTTTAGAAAGTACGAATTTCGAAAATCCGTTTATTTTTCATGTCTACGTAGTCAAAGCAATGTATACTCCGAATTTCATGACTCTAGCTGCGGTCATTTGGTTGGTACTATTTTTATCCCCTTTTTCTATTTTGACCCCAAAAAGTACGAATTTCGAAAAATCAGTTTATTTTCGTGTCTACACAGTCAGAAGAATGTATACTCCGAATTTCATAACTCTAGCTGCGGTCATTTGATTGGTACTATTTTTATCCCTTTTTTTCATTTTAACCCCAAAAAGTACGACTTTTGAAAAATCCGTGTGTTTTACTTGTCTATGCAATCATAGGAATGTATATACCGAATATCATTATTCTAGGTACAGCTGTTTGGTTTGTACCATTTTTATCCCTTTATTCCCATTTTACCCCTTAAAAGTACGAATTTGGAAAAAAAATACTTTTATATTGTGTATCTACTCAATTAGAGGAATGTATACACCTAATTTCGTGTTTCTAGCTGTTGTCGTTTAATATGTACCATTTTATCCCTTTTTTGCCCCATTTCACCCTCTACAAATAAGAATCACTTTATGATGAACGTTTTTGCTATAAGGGGAATGCGCATACCAAATATCAAGCAAATATAAACAGACATATTGAAAAAACATAATTAAATCCGCTAAAATATTAGGGATTATTATGGGTATTTTTAGTCCTTGTAAGGGAAACATTTTTCTCTTTTGGCCGATTTCGCCCCGCACGCGCATTTATGGAAAATTTGAACGTTCTAGCTCCTTTCGTTAAGATGATAGCGTGCTTTCAACAGACGGACAGACAGACGATCAACAATATATACTCTTTATGTGGTCTCAGGTCGATATTTCAAGGTATTACAAATGGAATGACAAAGTTAGTATACCACTGGAGGTGGAGGGTATAAAAATCGGGTTTAGACGAAATAGCAGAAAAAATAGAGCATAATAAATAAGAGTGGGCGATGCGGAAAATATTAAGATTCGGCCAACAGATTCTGGTAGACTGGCATAAAATAATATAGTTCGGTCAACGCCTTCTGATAGAGTGGGCCAAAAGTATGCCTCCCATTTTGCTCATTCTTGTGCCATAGGGAAACATGTTGTCATCACATTTTAGGTATAGGGTGTGTTCTTAATTTTTATGTAAAAAACAACGGAGATATTTTTTGTAGAACATTTTAACTTTCTAACTCTTACAAAAATGGGTCCTTTTTGCATCTCTTTATGAAAGTCATCAAACGGAACGTGATGCTGACCGGCTACTGTACCTTGTGGTACAGGAACTGTATTCTTGCGGTACTGGAAACCACATTATCCTTACATTTTAGCCAGAGGGTGTGTTCTTCGTATTTATGCTAGGAGCATTTTTGTAGAACAGTTTAAGATTCAAACTCTTCAATAGATGGGACTTTTTGGTCCTGTTTTCGAAAGTCATCAACAACAACATGATGCTAATAATGGGTATTGCACATTCACGTGGTATATGAAGCCATGTTATACTTAAATTTTAGGTATAGTGTGTGTTCCCCATATTTATTGCAAACACTTTGAGTGATATTTTTGTAGAACATTTTAACCTTCTAACTCTTTAATAAATGGGTGTTTTGGGCCTTCTTCACGAAAGCCATCAAACGCAACATGATGCTTATCTATCAACAAACCAGTGGTTGTAATCTTTCTACAGTTAAAGGGTTAAATTGAAAAGTTAGATGTTTAAAATGTTCCACAAAAATGTTCATAGATCATTTACATAGTTTCAGACGTAAACTTTTACATCACTGTACCAAAATTCGTTGACCGTTAACCTTCTTATTTTAAAATAACTTGGATTTTGTAGTAAATCATTGTTATATGGAGAGAGAAAATTGTCCCTAATCAGATCCAGTCCCCACTCACTGGCTAGATGCTGTATGATCTCTATGAACACGATTCAATGGGAAAACGCGTTGAATTGCCAAGGCAATTCAAAAGTTTTATTGCTGTGACGTCCGACCGAATACATAGTCGCACGTATACAAGTGCACATGTATAACAAACACCACCACAGACCACTCTTCCCCTTCCCGCGCCACCAACATTCTGCAATGACAACGACAGTCATTGGAAACTGCCGCCAACACCTACCAGCAGTTGCTGTGATGCGTATACGTAGCCTATATCTTCCCCCATCATACCAAACTGCAGGTTTGGTTGGTGTAACAACAAAAAAAAGAGACTTCCCCCGTATGTTATGCACCAAATGTAGTTTACAAATTCAACGCGCTGCAATGCCAACGATTGCAATGGAAATGGAAATGAAATAAAAGTGGCAGGGAAAAGAAGTTTTGGTCCTTCGATCAGTGCTCAAGTAATAAATTCCGCCACTTTTAGTGGCCCTACATGAGACTGACGACCTTCTCGTCACACCACCCCAAGCATCTCCCAAAATGCTACAATCGAATAAGAAAACAAAAGAGAGGTGGGTGAGCGAAGCAACCACAATGAGGAGGGATATTTATTTGTTGTCGCCATCACTTAAATGAAGTGCATACAAAGGCAGTCAGTCGGCTTGCAACACATTAAAACATCGATCTCTGGATCGTCAAGAACTGAACTAGTAATTTGAGTATTGACTACCTGACAAACCAAGTTCATTCCCGGCATGCAACACGTTTATATAATGCATTCAGGTTTAGCCTAAAATAATATGTTTGTCATTTGTTTGGTGATCCCTTTCAGTGATCACAAAAATTATATCACACTGACATCAAAAGAACCACAAAGGAGTCAACAAATAATGATTCCCCTTTCCTCCATTCGACTTCTTTTTCCCTTTAGCCAACGCAATGCACTGCATTTATAGGAAACATCACCAGAATGTTTGTTCAGTAAAAAAATTGAGGGAATATCTACATTGTATTTGTACTGAATTTAAATTAGCCTCAATTTCAAGCTTAATGTCAAACACAATAGCAAAATTGTATTTCAGGTCTTGTTGTCATACATTCGAATGACCCAGCTAATTCGATAAAGTTTTTCTTCCTACGAAGGAAATTTTGTATTTGGAAAGGAGAGGAACCACACGCCATTTTGGCCACAACCGCATTTCATATCCTTCCTATGTGGATGATAACTCATCAGTGGACCTTCCGTATGGAGTGATTGTGTTACCATGCTATATTTACATGGTATGTAGTCCCGTATTTGAAGAGAATTCCAAAAAGTCCTTACTTTTCCCTTTGGAGCAATGTTTCCAAAGGCTAATGCGGATGCTACCAGTAGAATTTGATTGCGTTCGGGCAAATACTACAAAGATGATTATGATAGAGCTCTTGGAAGCCGATATATTGATAATGTAATTGTAATAAAAAATATTTCAAAATTAATTTTTTTAGAGTCAAATTGAGAAAGATGATAATATTGGAGCATATCAAATAAAGTCATAAAATGCATTATGTTTATTTACTCCTCTCTCTACATTCCTCTGTATAAAAAAATAAATTTCTAGAAATTCTTATTTTTAGGGATAAAATGGTACCAACCAAGCGCGTAAAATAAATTTATTTTTCAAAATGCATACTTTTAGCGTCAAAAGGGATACGAATTGTACCACCAATCGGCTGTAGACGAAAATCAAAAATTCGATGTAAACATTCTTCTGACTGTGTAGAAGTGTAAAATAAATGAAATACATAGAAATTCATACTATTACGGTTTTAGGGAATAAAAACCTCTGACTGTATAGACGTGATAGATAAAATATTTTTTTCAAAATTCGTACTTTTAGGAAAAAAGGTATAAAAATTGTACCAACCAGTTAGAAACCTGAAATTCGATGTATTAATTCCCGCGACTAAGTCGAAGTGTGAAATAAACTTATATTTCCAAAATTTTACTTTTAGGGTTAGGGTGCAGACGTACAAAATAAATAAATTTTTCCAAATCCGTACCTTTAGTCTCGAAATGGACAAAAGGGATAAAAATGGTACCAACATCCTAGAAACATGAAATTCAGTGTTATACATTCTCCGACTGCTTAGATGTAAAAAATAAAATTATTCTTTTTCGTACTTTAAATTCGTACTTTTTGAATCAAAATGGGAAAAGGGGTTAAAAATCTCTGTGTAGACGTGTCAAATAAAAAGGAAAGGAAATGGGATAAAAATAGTACCCACCATCTAGAAACCTGAAACATTCTACTGACTGTGTAGACGTGTCAAATAGAAGCATACAAGTAAATTCGTACTTTTAGAGACAACATAGAAAAAGGGACACAAATAGTACCAAACTGGTATAAACATGAAATGTTGTGTGTGTATTCATTACGCTGATTGTTTAGACGTGGTAGATGAAATTCGCACCTAAAAAATGGAAAAAAGGACTACAAATAGTACAAACCAAACAGAAGTCTGAAAAAATGCGTAGACGTAAAAATTAAAGCATTTTCACAAATTTAGGGTCAAAATGAAAAAGGACTAAAAGTGGTACCAGCCAGCTACAAACCCGAAAATTGGTGCATACGCTCCTTTGAATGTGGGGACGAGCAAGATAAATTTATTTTTGATTTCTGAAATGTATTGATAGTAGAGATGGTCGCGTGAGTGATTTTTGACTCACGTGCACGCAGGCTCACGAAGGAAAAAATTGAATCACGCACGCTAACGTGAGTGAAATAAATTTTAAAAATAACGCAAATAATTTCCATAAATAAAATAATAAATGCCTGACCCCCGTAATTTCTTATTGTAAATCCAAATGAGTAACGCCGCGCAAATCCGAAAATTATTTTGTTTTGAATGGAAAAATTAACGTTTTTAAACATAGTTCATAAAAGAATGTTATTTTAAATACGCTTCAAACTTTACTTTAACCTAAATTCTAGAAAAAATGAGACCAGTTCTTAAAAAGTATTTCCATATTTAAAGAAATATATAAATATTCAAACTAAATAAAAACATGTGGTAAACACGAAATAGAATGAGAAAAAATAATAAATATGTGCGACTCACGCAAAAATCACGTGACTCACGCCGAAATTAGACTCACGCACGAACTTTTTCCCGTTCCTCACGTTCAGACTCGCTCACGTGAGTAAAATAATTTTTCCTCACGATCACGCGTGATTCACGCTATTCACTTTCAGCTTTTAAATCCACTTATAGATTTAATGATTTTTTGCCAACAAGGAAACTGGCCAACCTAAAAAACCACCAACCACTGTCGTCCTTGCACACAACCCTGACTTTATATTGTTTAATAAGAATTTCACATATCGAAAAATGCAGAAATAGCTCGAATGTAACAAGGATCCTTTTTGTGTTTCTTTCTGCTCAGCAAGTGTTAATATGCTACTGGGGGAAAATGTCTTTTATGCATAGTCAAAATATTGCAACCCAGGAAAGAAACACTGGTTATAAATATATGTACACAAACAGTCAGCATTACATATGTATGCACATATGCATATAAAAACATTTTCGGCGCTATTTTTATGTTCGAATTGTTTTGTTTATTTTTTTCTGACTGCAATGTAAATTGTTGCAACAATATTCGAGGAATTTCGTTTGGCTTTATTCTGCTATTCCCGGCTATAAAGTTATCACGCAATTTCGACATAAATATACAGAGTAACAGCAACCAAAGTCAGGCTACCACAATTAAACCAGACGATTGATTAAAGTTTTTTGGAAAATTTGTTTAAAACAATATCGCAAGAGAAACTTGAGGATTGTTTAAATAATGTAAGGAAACTAAATGTTCATATCCTGAAAGAGTTTAAATTAAATTTTTTCTTGTTTCATAAGTATTTAAATATTAACAGATATTATGACAAACAAAGCACAGTATTTGTGGAAGTACATTAAACTTTGCATGCCACTGCTGCAAATATATTTTAAATAAATTTTGGCAGCAAAACATGCAAATCATTTTCAATATGCTCATTTCATTCGTTTCGTTTCTCGTTTTGTGAAATGCTCACACAATAATACATTTACGATTGCTGGCTGGTGGTTGTTGTGAAACTGATGCTGATGATGACTGTTGGCTGCTGTTGTTACTTCTGTTGCTGACAAGCGACACTTAAAACGGCGAGATGTGAAGTTTCATTTGAAATATGCTTAAAGTGGATTTCATAAATTCACGTATTTTTATGGAATAATTTAAACCGTAAAGGATTTTTAACCCTTTATTTGCATATGGCATTTTAAAAGAAATAAAAAAGTTGTCATATACATAAATTTGGGTGTCACAAAAAAAGGAATCCTTTAATTTGCCAAAATTTGTGTATATGGCCGATAGACAGAAAGAAGAAGCGCAATATACTTGGAAATATGGGTATATTAAAAACCCCTACATTTACCTTCAAGGTCTTCGGCCAGGTTGTTGCCATTTTCTATATTTTATTTTTTTACAATTTCTTGTGCCCTCCCCCCACCACATGGGTTAATTACACAGCACCAGCATTGTAATTTTTCAAAATGCTTCTTCTATGCCTCAAAATATGTATTGGTTGGCTGTGCAATTACAATATTTGCTTGTTGTTGGTGGCGTTTTTTGTATTTTTTCCTTTGTCAACACGCCCGGTCAAAAGGTCCCAGACAAAATATTTTAATATGTCGTCGTCGTCGACTACGAGCCAACAGAAAAAAACTAATGAAAATCGATAAGAATGCCTTTGAAACATGCACGCTGAAAACGTGGACATTTCAGACATGAATAAATCACATTTCGTTCGCTGTGTAGGAGAGCAGCGAGAAATTATGAAAGGGTCGGTTGGTCCGTTGCAAATTATGCAGGAGCGTAATAAAATTCAAATGAGCGTAATTTAGAAAAACACGTTTTAATCAGAATTTGTTCAATTTTTTGTCGTTGTTGTTGTTTTCTTTGCCCAGCACTAACAAGTATTTAATTAAAAAGTGCCACAAACGCCACATTAGCATGCATATTAAATACAAAAAGAAAACTAAATCGGTTTAAAATTAAATTTAAAATGTGCAATTTTTTGGAATAATTAATTAAACAATAAATATTATTTCACAAATATTGCCCAAAAGATTTACAGCAATTTAATGCACTCACACAACGGAAATTAGCTAAATATTGTTGGTTTAATTGCAACGCATAAATAAAGCATATTCGCCACCACGTAAACATTCCGAAAGGAAATGAGCTGTGAACTGAAAATGGCGCTGACATGTCGTCCAGCATCGCATCGCAAGTGCAGATTTGCTTCGGCTTCGCTCTCAAGCACGTATTGCAATCCATCATGACGTTACTTCAAAACCGAAATCATTTTTATTTTCTATTCGATTGGATGGGTCTCTCTGTGTGTGTGTCTGGGATTTGCGGTGTCCAGGGAGGCGACTTTATGCCATGCTAAAATAGAAACAACATTCCTACCCTGTTCTGCAGTAACTTTTGCTGGCTACTCTGTGATTGTAGTGAAAATGTTGCTTTACTTTGTTTGTTTTGTGGCTTTGCTTCACAATAACGTTTCTCGTGTTTTTTCTGCTTCTCGATGTGCTGTCGTTTGTGCCATTTGAAAACTCTTCTGGGAACTGTTCGAATCAATTCTGACATGCTTGATGTCAATTCAAGATTGAAGCTTTGATTTAGAATACTTAAGGTGCGAGCACGACGAAATAAATGCACGTATTTATCGCAATGCAATTTGGAACAACTATCCATTATGTACGTTGGCGGGTTATTTATTTTTATGGACACTTATTTTTAATTTCCATATACATAAAGTAACAAGAAACACAAAAGAGGAGTTGATAATAAACCATAAATGTAGGGACAATTTTTGGAGTTACACCGTTGTGCGCCAGTTTACATATAAAATCGGTAATTAATTTGGAACTTATTATTATTATTCCCATTATGTGGTTTATATATTTTTAATTTCAATATCCGAGAAATTCCAAAGAAAATCACACAAAAACAGTTTATTACTCCCAAAAAATTAGGGCAAATTTTTTGATTATATAGTTGGGCGCCAATTTACATATGGGAGATTACTTTAGGAATATTTTTTACAGGAAGAATTTTTGTGACTTATTAACTCATTGCAGTATCAATATAATTTTAGTTTCAATCTTGTTGGAGATCTCGCGATAATATTTATATTCTCCCATTGTGTAAATTTGTTGGTTCGTTTTCTTCAGGAACATATTTTATTGCATTAAAAATCGCAAAAAATTGCAATCGGCCAAAAGAAAAAAGGGTTTAGACATCCATAAGTGCAGGAATATTTTTTGGGCCTACATCGTTGGGCGCCAATTTACACTTATAATGGATGATTCATTTATAATCATGTATGGATTTTGTGGCGGATGAAACTGTCATGATATTATTGTTTAGTATTTTTTTCATTTAATGGCTTAGCACATTGTAGCATCTACATATTTTAAGATTAACGCATGGGGAAGATATTCTCATTAATACTAAAATGTTGTTCTGCCATGGACCCATTTCATGCTTTATTGTCTATCAGCTGAAGAGCAAAGATATTTAAGATCTGACTTTATGTCCAGACAAACCTATGATATTATGTAGTTTATGAAGTCATCCATGAGTTTTGTGGGAAAATGAGATTAGCCGGGACGTACTTGTGAATAGATCACCTAATCAAGCCATAAGAAGACCTATCTGCTTTCAGAAATTTAAACCATAATCTCGATATTTTCTTGCTGTTTGCCTCACCGCCCTTGAAACCATGACATTATTCCCTGGAAGAATTCGTCTAATTTCTCACCTCGATCCCTTAGTTTTTAATCAGGCTACAATTGCAGAATTGGAATCCAACACAGCTCGTACTATTCCCCATATTGAATATCAAACTGATCCATGACATCATCAGTTATGACTGACACTTGACAAAAAAGATCTATAAAAAAATATTTATTTTCCTAATCGTGGGCTAGAACCTGTCCCAATTTGTCAAATCGAGAAGAATATTTGTATCGGGGCTATATCCAAATATGGAATGAAGTGACCCACTTTCACAATAAGTTCTTCCAGTTCAAATATAACGTGTTATGCTTAATTTGAAGATATTCGGTGAAAATACGTGGTATCTGGAGCGAAAAAAATCAAGCCGCGTGCGAAATTTGTACGGTAGCTATATATAAATCTGAACCGATCTGATTCAGGGTGGAAAAAGTCACATCTGGAGTGAAAGTTGTGTGGGAGCTTCTATATCTGAACCGAACTGATCCATTTTCACCATGGGTATTTCTTGTGAAAATATAAGATAGTTTGCCAAATTTGAAGAAGATCTTTTAAAATATGTGGTTTCTAGAGCAGAAAATGTCAAATTGGGAGCGAAATTTGTAAGGGAGCTATATATAAATCTGAATCGATCTAACACATTTTCACCACTGGTGTTTCCAGTTAAAATATAAGATGTTTTGCCAATTTTGAAGAAAATCTGTTAAAATATGTGATATCTAGAGTGTAATTAGTAGGGGGATATATCTAAATCTGATCCGATTTACTTCAATTAAATAGCATTATCCCGAAAAACTTTGTTGTGCAAAGTTTTATGTGGTTCTAGTCTAAATAGATTCAAAAAGCGATTCTAAGTCGATCGGTATAATTAACAATAGGTCTGTCTATCTCGCTTCCTTTTGGGTGTTACAAACAAATGCACAAAGACATAATACTCTTGTGGGGTGTATAATAAATACTTCAACAAACATAAAAGGAACAAGGGCACTATACGAAATAAAGAGCGATTTTTTTGAGGTTAGGATTTTCATGCATTAGTATTTGACAGATCACGTGGGATTTCAGACATAGTGTCAAAGAGAAAGATGCTCAGTATGCTTTGACATTTCATCATGAATCGTCTTACAAACGAACAACGCTTGCAAATTATTGAATTTTATTATCAAAATGCGTGCTCTGTTAAGAAAGTTCATTGCGCGCTTCCATTTTATGGTCAGTTTAATCGACCCACTGAAGCGGCTATTCGGGCTATTGTGACTAAATTTCGCACCAAATTTACATTGTTGGACATTAAACCACCAACACGCTTACGTAGAGTGCGAACTAAAGAAAATATCGCAGCTGTATCGGCCAGTGTTAATGATGACCACCAATTTTCGATTCGTCGCCGTTCGCACCAATTGGGTCTCTGTTACTCAAAAACGTGGAAATGCCAAAATTGGACTAAGCGGATGGACCACCTAAGACGCAGCCGCGGTCAACATTTGAATGAAATTATCTTCAAAAAGTAAATGTCATGGACCAATCTAACGTTTCAAATAAAGAACCGATGAGATTTTGCAAATTTCATGCGTTTTTTTTTAAAAAAAAGTTATCAAGCTCTTAAAAAATCACCCTTTATATTCTTCTTCTCACTAAATTGATTGAATAACACCCAAGTTTTACTTTATTGGGCGTTAGGAATTGTCCTTAGAGCTTTTTTTTAATTTACAGCTAAACTGCTAAAATTTCTAAATGTGCATTTAAAATAATATTGTATATATATAAATCTTATATAAAATAAACAAGTGTTGAACTCACCACTGGCTCACCTCAACTTTGGACTTTGAATGGACTTAACGCTCCATTATTTTTCTTCTCATCCTTCATGCACTCAATTCGTATTGGTACATATATGAAGTACTTCTCGCTTATTCCTCGTTAGCTCGTGTGTACGACGTATTTATACAGAAGACATTAATAAAATTCTCCGAATACTGCTGCAATTTGTCAGAGAAAACGCAACGAAAACATTGCTGCCAGACTAATAGGCGATGCCATGTTGCTATGCTGCACAAAAATTGTTGAAAGAACAACAACAGCAAGAGCAGCAGCAAGAGTAAACAGAAACACACATAAGATGTGCATATATGTAGTTAAAGGGTGGTGCAATTGGGACTCGATATTTGTATGAAGTATTGGTGGAGATTATTGTCCGTTTAACAAATTGATAGGCATACATTTGATGGCGGACCCACTCGGAATTTTATGAACTCTTTAATGGGATTTAAATAAAACAAATTTGGTCTGATTTGACAAAAGACGAACTTTCAAGATCATAGCACTATTACATCTAATTGTTGTCGAAGCTTAAATGAAAAATTCTATTATGTTGTAATCCATACAAATATCATAGTCTCCACATTTATCCGTAGAATTTTGTTAAATTATTTAATTTTTTTTAAATTTCCACGACTTATAATACGTATTTCATAACTCTTGTTCGACAACCGTATAAAGTCATATGTATAATGTTGGGTTATTTCTCTGTCTCTCTGGCCGTTTCTCTGGCCGAATGTGAATAAGTAACTGTGTATGTGTGTGCGCATGTGTATCCATCCTTATATGTGTGTGTGTGTGACTGTATTGTGGACGTATATGTAGCGGAAACGTGAACGGAAATATAAATGCGGTTTACGGTTAACAATAAAAACTACATCAACATCGTCGTCGTTGTCGTCATCAACATCATGTACACATACATACACACACTCACCAGAAGGATATTATATCCTGCGCCAAACCAGAATGTTTTTAAATGTTGCTGCTGCTGCCGCTGTGTTTTTAAAAAGGTTTTAATGTGAGAAGATTAAAATAAGACCCCCTACCCCACCACCACCCATTACGACGAAAAAAAAAGCGCGATCTGAAATAAAAGCTCTGAAGAATGCTGAGTGCTATAAAAATGGATTTTACAGATTGTCAATGCACACACACCGCACACAGCTACAGTCCTCCTTCGGCTCAGTTTGCGATTCGCGTATATTCATATGTTTAAATGTGTGTGTGTGTTCTTGGGAAGAGTTAAAAATATGGAGCATATTGATGTCGCGCTGATAATACTGCCACATGTGGTGAATATAAGATAAGCTGGTAAAATACTCGGCCAAGGCTATGCCATATAATAGTCGTGTGGTTGTTTTGAGGAATCGTTCACATCATTCACCATGTCCATGGATGGAAATCACAAGCATATTTGTTTTACCACACCACCACCACCACCATCACCACCATGTGCAGAATGTACTCGTCGTATTTGGCACACATACAAGTATTGGAATGACTACGTCTGTACTGTGTATGTGTGTGGACCGTTCTCCGGCCATGTTCAGTGGGCTTGATCTTAAACTTATATGGGAAGGTTTAGGGCCATATAGTGTGCGTATGCGACCATGACTGAAGGCTTTCGTCCTAGAATATGGTGCAAAATAATATTGGTTCGAATGACAGCATAACAATTGTAAATTTGAGAAATATCCTTTATAAGTTCATAATATCTTGTAATGTTTTTGAGGTCCTTAAACTACACTGTGCAACCAAAAATAAAAAGTTTGCCTACGAGGCCTAAAAATTGAGGCATGCTGAATCATAAAATCAACAGTCTAATTTTTTATAGATAAATTTATTTTTTTACAAAAATTTAAATGTTCGTGGAAGGTGCCTATTATGTTTGTACACTCATTGTAGATATATAGGCCTAATCACACCCGTTTACACATTCAATTAAAGGTAATTTTGATGGCTACAAGTTGCAAATTCCACTTCCACATAGAAACAATGGCATGGGAACATATCCTTCAGAATGATCAAAAATATTACTATTTCGAAAAAAATCATGTTTTGTTGGTAGGGAAAGCACAATAACCCGTCCCTCATGGATATAGCACATGGAGGCATTGTTTTCTTCTATTAAAAAAAGAAAAAAAAAAAACAAAAAAAAAACAAATTATTTTTCCCAATTTTTATATCCAACACCACTTCGTGGACTAGGACTATTATAAGTTAGTTTCCCGCCAAATGTTTGTAACACCAAAAAATAATCGAGCTAGACCCAACTTTATGTATACGGATCGGCTTAGAATCACCATCTGAATCGATTTAACGATGTCTGTCTGTCCGTATGCTATACATCTACGCATGTTCGCACTCTGCAGGTCGCAATTGCTGACCGATTATCATGAAATTTGGCAGAAGTTATTTTTTTGGCCAAGGACGGTCGGTATTGAATTTGGAGGAAATCGTTTCAGATTTAGATATAGCCTCCATACAAATATACATATAATTTACACTATTACTGCTGTAGAATACTATAGAATTTCTATGTGATATTTAAACATGTGTAGTCATCATAATTACCTTTAATTGAACATGTAGGGTGTTTTTTATTGAGGTATAGAACTTCGAATTGAAATAAAACACAAGAAAATCGTTTTAATGTCCATCAATTTGGCTTTATTGGAAGGATAATTTTATGGCATTAATGTTTAAATATGATTTCGGGCATGTGGCCGCCGCGGCTGGCTCGAATATAGCCAATTCTACAGGTCCAATTTTCAACCACTTTTTCGAGCATATGGGGCCGTATGTTGGCAATAACGCCACGAATGTTGGCTTCCAAGTCCCCTAACGTTTCTGGTTTGTTGGCGTATTATCACATAGAGTAAACGTAGTGCGAAAACGATCCATGGTTAACCGAATTAATTGCTCTGAAATAAATTTGCATTTGCATTTGCATTACTTTCGAAATAAATTTGCACGATTTGCAAGCGTTGTTCTTTTGTCAACCTGTTCATGATGAAATGGCAAACCAAACTAAATATTAATCACTTGACAGCTGACAAAATGGCCGCCAGTTAAAAAAGTGATGCCAACTTAAAGTTCTATACCCCAATAAAAAACACCCTTTATAAGTGGGTGTTATAGGACTCGTATTTACAAAATGAGAGTGTATAAACTACAACTTCAACAAAAAAAATAAAAAAATCTTGTTTAGAATGCCAAAATACATAAGAAGATGTGATACATAGCCTTTCGCTATTATTTTTGTTGAATGCTGCATTTCCATTGATTTTTGAGTATGATGTCAAGTGGACAATGCACAGAAGTTCGGAATCAAATTACATCAAATTACATACAATTAAAAAAATGAAATTAGTCAAAGACTCAATGAATATTTTGAGATATAAATATTAAAATTCGGGCAATCGGGTATATTTTATAAATAAGATTTTTTAAAATTTCTAATTTTTCGATTTAAAAAAAAAAAGTTTTTTTTGACATATTTTTACGTATTTGTTCAAATTCACTGAAAAAGATTTAGTTTTTTTAGTATTACAGATTTTCACCTTTATCAGATTTTGAAAATGCAAAAAAGCTTAATATTTTTATCGAATTTATCGAACTGTTTCTCATGCATTCAAATACCTAATTTAGACATTCAACCATACACACTTTTACGTATTTCATATCATGTGTGGGGATAACTCATCATAATATGGTTCACATGTAAATTTGCAAAAATGTAAATATACATACGACTAAAAACAATATGGGCACTCTACACAGAAGCATCACTGATGAGCTATCCCCCAGGATAATGTAGTTGGCCAAAGTATATACTATTAAGTTTCCTTCTCATCCTTTTCATTACCAAACAAAAATTTCCATCATTGGATGAAAAGGCTAATAGGAAGGAATGGTCCTTCCTATAAGCCGATATACTTTGTTCCACCCTGTACTTTGTTAGAGTACACAGAATTGCTTCTCCCTATAGGTGTATGTATTCTGTGTTTATTTAGTTGACAAACATAAAAACTGACATTTATGGTCACTTGCAAAACCTTCCTATAAGCCGCTATATTTTGTTCCACCCAGTTTGCACTTAGAGTTCATAAAATGTCCTCTTCCTGCAGGTGAAGTTGCCCGACCGGCCACCACCCATTTGAACTTTACTTCGTGTACCGTGGATTTTAATTGTTTGTATTTAATTAAAGCCAAGAAAAAAGAACAGAAAATAGTTGGTGTTTCTCAATAATTGGCCTACAAATGCCAGTGATCCAGTTTGTTCATTGATTTTCGTGTTGTGTTGTCATGGAATGAATGGAACAGTTTTGCTCAACACCAACGTCAAGTATTCGGAGTTACTACAAGAAACAAGAATCAAGAATTGAACACCAAGTCTACGACGGTAACATGATATTTTAATATGACGGAGACACGCACATGAAGGCTGTTTGTTGTTGTTGTCGCCAACGAAATGTCACCCAGTACATTAAGTAGCGCCGGCAGGTCTTGGCTCTGAAACAACAACAGCAGCAACAACAACATTATATTGTGAATTTAATTTGAATAAAACAAAAACTGGCAAAATAGAACAATGACTTTAACACGCACAACCGACATTTAGAGCAATAAAATCATGTCAATTAGTTAAACGAATGGATGTTAGCACTTTTCCATTTCAAAACGCTTAACTGTTCAATATGTTTGTTGATGATGATGATGAAACGCTCATGCTTGTTTACTTACTTTTCCTGTGTTTTTTTCTTCTTCCATTTTAGTGCCACCCGAGAGACCGGCAATTTACAAGCCAATACGTCATGAGAAAACCAGCAATGTGGAATCATTCAACGAAGGCAACGACATTGTGCTGATATGTGAGGTGGCTGGAGGTAAGTTTGGAGTTTGATTTTCCAAAATTTTTCAAAAAATTAGCAAGTGTATACAATTGTTGTCTCTGAATGTGGTCTTTTTGGGTCTGTACCAAATACACATGCAGAGAAAAAAGATGTTTTGAGGACGTTTGGTGCAAATGAACTTCTTTATCAGTTTACTGAATTGTTGCAACAATTTCGGCAAATGAAAACGATTATCGCAAATCTCACTTTTGATCGCCGTGAAAGAACTTTCATTTACTCGAAAATCATCAATATGTTTCTGGGAGTTTGTAATGATCATACATTTATTTCGACAAATGAAGAAAGCTTTTTGATATAAACACACTTCTCTTCTCATAAAATACGTTGTTCATTTATAACATTGGCGCCACGAAATAACACCCAAACAAAGAAATGAAATAATTCCTAATGTCCCAAAATCGAATGTAATAACACTAAATAAGGGAAAAGAAATAAATCCCAAAATAGATGAAAGAAACCCCAAATTTGAAATAAACTCCTTCATTATCAAATAACCTCCAAAGTAAAAAATTAAATATCACCTAACGAAACAAACCCAAACCAAATGAGATAAGCCCCAAATTAACTTTATTCTGCGCCGAAGGCCGGTAACGCAGGAAACCTTAACTTTGCACGTACTCCTTTATTCACATTTTTTAAATAAAATAAACCCCAATGAATATAAAGTAATTTACAAAACCAAAAATAAGATGAAGCTATGTCCAAAAAAATATTTTAGGTGTAATTTGGGCACCATTTCATTATGAAATAATCTCCAAATTAAAAATGAAATAATTCCCGGAAAAATAAATTATCCTTTATTTAATTTTTGGGGTTTATTTGATTTTTTCTTTTGGAAGTTATTTCATTTTTACCGCAAACAAAATAACGTTACCCAAAAACGAAAGTCGCTTGGCTAAAATTTCGTTTCTGTGTACTGAATTTTTTCTCTGCGTGTATTTTTTTTTCAGCAAACATTTAACAATAAAATTGTTGACTAAACAATTGCAAAATTAAGATGATAAATAGTTAAACTACAATTAAAAACATATTTTACAATGGCTTTTATTAGAGTCTCCCTTAAAATACATTAGTTATTTCAATTCCTGTCCCTAATGAAGAAAGAGTCCCAACAAATTATTTCCAATTGTCTCTTTCATTTGTCAGACGCTATAGTTCGCACCAACTACAAAAATTTTATGTTTCACACTGTCTTCTCTATGTGTGGACTTGTCTTCCGACACGTCTCTGGCCTCCAGGTTTCCAACCTAGATCCATTCTGCAGCATTAAAATAATAAATATCTAAACTACAATAAAAAAATATTTTACAATGGCCACTCCAAGTTGCCTCGGGGTTTCCAGTCTAGTGCCATTCTTCTAATGTCGCAGGGTGCCTTTCGTAGTGTGCATCAAATCATAGGTCAGCATTCGTAATAAATTCGAGCAAAAAATCTATACTTTTAGAACAACAGTTGTTACCAAATACTTGGACGTTGTTCATGTCTTCAGGTGTTAACTTCCAAATTGTAGTTGAAGATTCTATGTCAATTGCCGCTCGATGGTTAGGAGGATCGCCATACTGGAGAAAGGCTATTTACAGGGTGGGCCATTTAAAATTAGAATCAGCTATAAACAATTACTGATTATTTCTTCAAATTTCTGGTATTATTGGAAAGGTTGAACTTTGTCATTTAATCATGGAACACAATATCACTCATATGACTACCACGACTGGCTCGGCAGTACCTCATTCGATCAACCTAATTTTTCAGTTCAGCCCAAAATCCAAATCAAACAGTGACTCGCTGTGGATGCATTGGCTTCTAAATAGTCTCATGTGGGTTCTCTGAACCCCATAAGTAGCACTTTTGTTTATTGACATAGCATACCGTGATGAAAATGAGCTTAATGAAGACCGATCTCTTCCCGAAATTTTTTCAAATAAATTTCTTACAGTTTGTGTTAAAGACTCACAACTTTAGAAGTAAGTTTTTAATATTTCCCAACTTTGTTCGAGCGTATAGCGTCCCATTTTGCAAATGTCAAACATAAACCTGAAAATAAAAATTAATGTTATTCTACCTTTCAAAGTCAAAGCAAACGGTAGTTCAAATTTAAAATTTTAAATGGCCCACTCTGTACGTCAGATTCCATATTTTGCATTTGAAAATTATTTGAGTCCTTCTTAAATGCCGAATTTTGTTAGCTTTCATTAAAACAAATGCAAAAAAATTTAGAAATTTACCCAGACCCCAAACTCTAAAAAACCCCACTCACAATAACCTTAAATTTACTGTTTTAATTTCAAAAACAATTTCATCTACACGGTATACCCTAACCCACATACAAATGTGTTTTCATTTGTTGATGTTGTTTTTTTTTTTTGTCATGACATCTCTGCATAAAAATTGATTAAATTTTTAAATGTTCTTTTGTGGCTTATAAAAATGCCATTTTTAAATAACCATTTTCAGATTTAATTTACCAGAGAGATATGACCGCACAATATTGGTCAACGAATTTGTTGTTCGTGTTAAGCTCAAAAATCTATTCGCAGATAACTCTAACAAACAGACAAAACAGAGAAAAAACTAAAATTTTATTAATTAAAAAACACGGTAAAATCGTCCGAAATACAAGACACGTTTATCATTTTCCGCATGATTTCGTTGTGCAGCAGCAACGACAACAACAAAATAATTAAATAATTTATTGCCATTTCTAATTGAAGCTTAAACAAAAAGAAGATAAAAACCCAAAATTTTCGTGTTTTCACTATGCAACTGCATGGCATGAAACTACATCGTGTACATGAAGTAAGGCTGGCAAACTAATTGCACTAGACCACAATGACTTTTGCCGGCCAGTCTAATCAAACTCTAACAAATTTGATTTTTCCCCATGAATTCAGGTATTAAATATGGATGATGAACACGGTGAACAGTGATGGGTAGAAGTGTGCGTTGATGGGATTTTTTGGGGTACCAGGAAATGTATTTCATATTTCTCTTCTTTGGATATACCACACTTTATTAACTGAGCAACTAGATTTCTTTTATCAAACATATCCTTATTGCAATTAGTTTGTCCACCACTGTGACCAGCGACATCAATTGTGTAACATCATTTGCAAAAATAACTAACAATAACCACGGCAGCAAGGCAACGACAACGAAAACAAGTGAACCGATGAACTTAACTAACCTAGATGAACTGGAAACAAATAGTTGTCAGTTGTCTTGTCCGTCTACTGATTGTTGCTGTTGTTGTTTCTTTATCCTGCAGAAAATGTAACAACTCTGGTAAATGATGTTCATTTCTTTCATACAACGAAATGGACAATCTTGCTGTATTTGCTCCCCCCTTAAAAAAGACGAGCACGACATGGATTGAATAAAGGATTTCTTTTGTTTATTGCAATTTTTGTGTTTTCGTTTTTCGTCTGCACTCTCTTGTTATCTTAATTTAGTGAGTGTACACAGAGTGTAGAGTAGACAGCCAAGAGGACAACGAATTGTATACAATTTACTTGATTTTTTGTCCGATATAGTCTTCATGCTCAATCTGTTTTGTTTTTGTTCTTGTTTTTTTTTTCTTCACTAACATTGTGTGTCTTTTTTTCTGTTTTGTGTATCTTCCATAGGACGTCCACTTCCGAATGTTACATGGTATTTGGATAATACGGTGATTGATGAATCGTTTGAGCATCGTCCGGACGGTAAGACTGTTAACCACTTGTCATATCCAAATGTTGGACGACAACATTTGAATGCGAGATTAGTTTGTGTGGCCAGCAATACGAATTTAACCCCACCAAACAACAAAGTGGTCATACTGGATGTCAATTGTAAGTATCGATTTTGTGGTATTTATGCTTTATGTGGGCATGGGAATGGGTATGTGTAGATGTACTGCATGTACTGGTATTTGTTCGGAGGGAACGGCTGAACGAGGATGTTGATGTGATGGAACAAGCTATGCTTGTTATGTCCTCGTTTATTCTCGTTCTTGCCGTTGTGTTCGTATAATATGTTGACTTAGTCAATTTACATGGCATCTGTAGAGATACACTATCACGTGTGTACGTATATGAACGAGGAGGGTTTTGGAAAGTTTTCAAAAATATACATAAGGCTGGGTTACAAAAAAAAATCCAGAAATGAAGATTGTATTGTTTGATCTGCAAAATATTTCGTCCCTGGATCGAATCTGTCTAAAATGTAAATAGTTCAGAAAAAAATTAAAAAAATGTAACATGAAAAAATTACACGGGAAAACATGATTTTTAGGGGTTTCAGGAGCTTTTAGCTCACAGACGACGACTTGATCTAGGAACGAAATATTTTCCAAAGTATCATTAAACAATCCAAACTTTCTTCATAAGTATGGGTAATACACTCAATTCGCACATATTTATTTGCCAATCATGGCGAAAATAAAGATAAAGAAAAAAATAAGCTAAATTCTTTTTAACAAAATTGGTCTCAACAATTGCGTAATGTGGTACCTGTGGAGTATTTTATCTCACCACGATCTCTTAAATGTTTTAAAATATTCAAAATTATTTTATTAATTTTAATACAAAATTGCTAGATTCATGAATTCGTCATAAATTAAAAACAATTTAGCCATATTTTCATTAATATTTATTAAAAATATTAAGCATTATTTCCATTCCCAAAATCATTTCATAAATACGCGAGAGAAAATCGACACAGCCTAATATACAAGTATTTTTTTTAAATCGGAGTTTATGATAATTAGAAATGATAGACAATTTGTTAAGGTAGTAAAGTAACGACTTTTTTAAAAATTAAAACTTTTTCGTTGTTTTATAACACCTTGAAAATTTAAAAACATTTTTTCATTGGACTTGAACAGGACTTTTAGTTTCCCAAGGCTATGGATGTTTAAATATTTTTTTCGTACGTTTGCGATCCACACTATGACGCTATGGGTATCAAATGAAAGAGACGAAAATCTGTTAAACAGGCTTTAACTTTCATTCTTATATCTGAATTAGTTTAGGATTAAAAATAAATTCAAGTTTTCCCTCTTAAAAAATAAAATATAAATAATCTAAGGGAGAATTTGAAACGGTTGCTAATGCTAAACGAGTACAGATATATGACTGAAAGTTAAAGTATTTATACACTCCACGAGAGTATTATGTCTTTGTGCATTTGTTTGTAACACCCAAAAGGAAGCGAGATAGACCCATTGTTAATTATACCGATCGACTTAGAATCACTTTTTGAATCGATTTAACGATGTCCGACCGTCCGTCCGTCCGTCTGTCCATCTATTCTTGTAATCAAAGTACAGGTCGCAATTGTAGCCAGAACCAAATGAAACTTTGCACAACAAAGTTTTTCAGGATAAGGACGAACGCTATTTAATTTGAAGAAAATCGGATCAGATTTGGATATAGCCCCCATACGAATTTCACTCCCGATTTGACTCTTTTCACGCTAGATACCACATATTAAAACTGATTATCCTCAAACTTGGCAAAACATCTTACATTTCAACTAGAAACACCTATGGTGAAAATTGGTCAGATCGGTTCAGATTTAGATATAGCCCCCATACGAATTTTACTCCCGATTTGACTTTTTCTGCTGTAGAAACCACATGTTTTAACAGATGTTCTTTAAAATTGGCAAAACATCTTATATTTCAACTAGTAACACCCACGGTGAAAATTAGCCAGATCGGTTCAGATTTAGATATAGCCCCCATACGAATTTCACTCCCGATTTGACTCTTTTCACTCTAGATACCACATATTACAACAGATTTTCCTCAAACTTGGCAAAACATCTTACATTTCTACTAGAAACACCTATGGTGAAAATTGGTCAGATCGGTTCAGATTTAGATATAGCCCCCATACGAATTTCACTCCCGATTTGACTTTTTCTGCTGTAGAAACCACATGTTTTAACAGATGTTCTTCAAAATTGGGAAAACATCTTATATTTCAACTAGTAACACCCACGGTGAAAATTAGCCAGATCGGTTCAGATTTAGATATAGCCCCCATACGAATTTCACTCCCGATTTGACTTTTTCTGCTGTAGAAACCACACATTTTAACAGATCTTCTTCAAAATTGGCAAAACATCTTCTATTTAAACTAGAAACACCCATGAAACAGGCAAAATGAGCCAGATCGGTTCAGATTTAGATATAGCCCACATACGAATTTCACTCCCGATTTGAGTTTTCCGCTCCAGAAACCACATATTTTAACAGATTTTCCTCAAATTTGGCAAAATATATTATATTTGCATGAGAAACACCCTGGATGAAAATGAGTCAGATCGGTTCAGATTTATATATAGCTCCTATACAAATATCGCTCCCGACTTGATTTTTCCGCCCCAGAAACCACGTATTTTCATCGAATTACTTAAAATTGAGAACTGGAAGAACCTATTGTGAAATGGGTCACTTCATTCCATGTTTGGATATAGCCGTGATACAAATATTCTTTTCGATTTGACAAATTGAACCAGGACATATTAGCCTATAATTAGGAAACATACACAAATTCTTCCCGTTTTCACTTTTTTCCCAATTGAATTGTATTCTGATAGAAAGTGGAGTGTATCATATAGTCGGCCCCGCCCGACTTTAGCCTTTCCTTACTGGTTTTTAATTAAAGTATGTTAACAGTTATTCTTGTCTTTCATTTGAAACACATATAACCTTTGTTTGATTGACAAAAGTACGAACATTTATTTATAATACATATATATCATTTGCATATGAATAGTCCTGTAAAATTGAAAAAAGATCACTAAATGAAAAACTGACTACACCGTTTTTTCTTCATTCGATTACTAGTTTAATGTGCATGTGGGGTCTTATTTAGGTCCAAAATGTACTGTCGCACGGTGTGGTTAATTAAAAAAGAGGATATTGAATATTGATGCGAGGAACCAGATTTGTACATATTGTTCTGTCTTGGTCGAATGTCCATAAACGGACTTGTAATACACTGTTGGATAGATAATTGTGCCAACAAAAAATCACATTTATAAATTCGTTCTTCACACCAGTGAAAATAGTAAAAATGATATAATGGAGAAATTTTGAAATACTACCAACAATGTTCGTTTATCCTCATAAATGCAAGCTACTTCTGAAAACAAGTCCAGAATTCCCAAAAAAAAATCAAAATCTCCTAATATGCAATATTTCAAAAATATTTTAAGTCGAGTCGGCCTTATTTTACAACAATAAACAGCCTGTTTAATATTTTTTAGAGCAAGTTTCATTCAATTTGAGACAAATAAGTCTCATTTGAATTGAAAAATTTTCCATTTAATATGAAAATGGTTTCATTAAATCTAGAAATGCTATATAGTTGATTTGTGCACATTTTCGTAATAATGAAGTAAGTGGGTGCATTTACTTATTTTGTTTATTTACCTTTTAAAAACGTCAAAGTCTATCTGCGATTACCATTCGATGTAAAATCCGAATTTTACATATTCCTGAAGAACTCATTACAAGTTATACGATAAAAAAATTGTTATTTTCTGAAATTTTGAATATAAACATTCACTATTTTCACTTAGAATTTTAGTTTAATTTTAAAAATTAATTCTGCTACGATTCTTCTGTTGTACTACATTTAAATTGTGTTGTGTAAAAAATACAGTCAGAAATTTTTCCACCTATCCTCGTATACAAACTCTAAACATGTATATACGAGTATTTGCTTAACCATCGATCTGGATGTGAATATGAATTGACAGATATTTTCAGTTGTTAACAGTAATATCAGGATTGATGTGTAAATAACTACACATATGTACGAATGTACATTTACCTAAAAATGAACATACATGTATGAGTCATTCCATGCCAAACGGCACGACTTTAGAAAACAATTAAAGCAACGATTCCAATTTAAATGAAAATTTAACGAACGATATATATTTTTAATTTAAAATTTTAAGTTTATTAACTCTGAATATAGTTTAAATAAATTAATTTAAAAATGTTTTAAGTTCAGAAGGAAGGAATTTTATAAACCGTCCAACACAGAGTGCATTTCAATTTCTTATTTTTGCTTCTACGCAGTCAAAATGACGTATACTCCGAGTATCATTATTTTAGCTACAGCCGTTTGGTTGGTACCATTTTTATCCCGTTCTCCCTAAAAGTACTAATTTCCAAAAATTATTTCATGCAGTCAGAGGAATGTACATTAGGGCGTACCTCAAAAAAAAAGTTCGCCGTACACCTTCGAATATGAAGTATTATTGAAAGGTAGTTTCAAAAAAAAAATTTTTACATTTTTCTATATAACTTGTATTTATAAACGGATTTTAAAGTGTGATACATCGATGTTTTTGTCTCGACGAGGCCGATTTTTTTGTCTTTGAAGTCATTGAGCTCAAGCACCCCCTTCTGGTACTTACCCATCATTTCTCAGTTGCTACTACCCTAATGTACCACTCTAATAATCGAAAATTAAAGCTCGCATAAAATCATGAATCATGTTTGAGCTCAATGACTTCAAAGACAAAAAAATCGGACAAAAACATCGATGTATCACACTTTAAAATCCGTTTATAAATGCAGAAGTTATATAGAAAAATGTAAAAGCGCGACCCCTACGTTCGGCATAAAAAAAATAAAAAAAATTTTTTTGAAACTACCTTTCAATAATACTTCATATTCGAAGGTGTACGGCGAACTTTTTTTTTTTTTACTTGTAACCTGGTACGCTCTAATGTACATACCGGATTTCATAATTTACAAAAATATTTTAAATTTTTGTTTCGCGTTCACGATATTGGGGGAATAACAAATTTGAATATATAATCGAAGGAATTCCTTATAACTTTTGGGAAACACATTCTTGAAACACTTATAAAATATATCTGAGAGAAGAATGTACAAACAAAATTTCGAAGAATTGAATGTTAGTGATATTTGGGATGGGATGACTCACATATATATGATCAGCAAATGGAGATAACAAACAAAAACTGCACCCTTGGACTCTTTGATTGGACATTTCTTATAGTTTATATTGAAGGGCTAGATTTCAATGGAATAATCTTTAGCACATTTTGCTACTCCCATCAAATAATAAAAATGTTAGTTACGTTCACTTGCAGCTCGATCACATTGTGTGACTCTTTTTTGGCATTTTCAGTTGGTATTTATTTCAAAATATCCAGTGGTATCTTGCTTCGCTGTCAAACATTGAACATTGCTTTTCATTACGAGGAATTGGCCACATTGCATTTCGTGTTTGCAAACAAGCTCGAATCAGTGGTCAAATGTTGCAATATGACAGCGCATATACAGAGTTATGAGTTAAGCGAAATGCTTACAAAGTAAATAACGTTGAGTGCTAATCTCTGCCCATTCCCGTACCACTAAAGATTTATCCACTTTTATTTAATAACCATTATCCTCGACGTATTGACCTTTTTGGTATTTGGTCTATTCAACAAAAGTTCAAAGTTCTCTGAAAATAGCGTGACATTTAAACTTATTTTAAAACGAAAAAAGATCTGCAGGGTATCCGTTCATCATTTGGCGTGTGCGTGTTGTTGACGTCGATGTTAAAGTTTAAGTGTCAACATTCAGACGATTCGTGTTCACATAAAATTTATTATTTCTTCAGAAACTATGAACAATTTCGATTGTCATGACAGAGATCTATCTTTTTGTTTCGTTTTTTTAATAATGCTGATAAGTTCATTCCATGAATTGGGCGGGTGAGAAACCTGCTCGTATTGTTTAAGGAGAAAGTAGAATTGATTTTTACTGTGAGTGCGTTTGGCCACGAGGCATGCTTGAAATTTGAATTGGTCAATGCCTGAATTGTGAAAATTTAATTTCGGAAATAATTTAAATCTGCAAATAAGGTAGACATTTTCTAAAACATGTTCATTATCTTTTTGTTTCGACTTTTCCACATGTTTTGCCACAAAATTTCTTCCTCTTTTGTTACATAGTGTTAATCCTTATGAATCGTATTAATTAGTTTACTTATAAATGCTTTAACTATATTTGACTTAACTAAATGTATTTTTCTTCTTCTTATTTTGTTGTATTTACACAGTGAAACCAATTGCTGTGCACATAATGACAAAAGACCGATTTGTATCAGCTGATCGCACGTACGACATCGAATGCAAGTCATCTGGTTCGAAACCACAAGCTGTCATCACCTGGTGGAAGGGTAATAAACAACTGAAAAAGTTAACAAAAAACGTAAGTTAACAAAAAAGTAAAACATCAAGTCACGTGTGACACAAAATAAACACAGACACACGCACATGCGGGTAATGTCACCAATTACACATTAACGAGTATACATCGTATGCGGCATATTCATATGTGCATAGCGTACAATGAAGTGGGTCGCATGCAAAGTATTTCTTTTAATTATCTCCTAAACAAAAAACTATGGCTTAATTTGCGATAATTCCCAAAAACCCATGTTGACAGACCTGTTTGAAAAATAGCTCAGAATAAGTTTATTAAACTATTCTACTTTTGATCAAAGAAAAATTATATTTAGAAATTAATGATTGCTCTGTGAAAATGAATAATTTAAGATAGTTTCATGTCAAACCTTCAGAATATCGATCTAACCATCCCTGTGTTTATATCGCACTCATTCAAGTGTATCTCCCGGTCCCTTACGATTTGATTTATAATCAATCTAAAATCCAATTGTTTCGCCAATTAATTTTTAACAAATTTGACTAAAGATAAACTCATAGTAAACTGGACGATATAGGGCCTTGTTTCGATATAGCCTCCATAAAATCGCCACATCCAATTTAAAATATCTTGATTCTCAATAGTTTTATTGTTATTTTCGTAAGAATATGGACAAGAATCGCAAGGAAAGAGAGTTTCAATTACAATTTACGGACTGCATGTGGCAACACCGTCATTCTTTGACACGTGTGTCCTGGCAAAGGCAACCATATTCCATAAGTTCCGTTGCAATTAGTATTTTATTGTATATAATTATTGTGTTATAAAATTTCGAAATTTTTCGCATTTGGGAGAGAGAATTCCAAGACAGTTATTGTTTAGAGTGGGTCATGGAGGAATGAAATCCACATTCTGCCATAAGTTCAGTGGAAGTTCAATTTATATCACTAAAGTTCAAATCCGAACTTTGGTATTCATCGAAGGTTTAAAGTATACTTTTACTTTGAAAATGTATTTTATAAACTTGTAATAAACGATTATGAATATGGCAGTAAGGATATAATTTTCATATTTGCTGCGACCCACATCAACCTACATAGATATACCCACTTATTTATATAACACCCATTTGTATCTACATACATATATACAAACATGTATCTCAACAACATCTGACGACACTAAAGAGGTCATTCATGCAAATGGGAGAAAACACAAAATGGATACTCATAAAATCAATGTGACCCACATTAAGGATACCCTACAAACATGCATAAAATCATAGCTGTGCTACGATGATAACACATGTACATACATATAAAATCTACCCAGTGACATACATACGTGCATATGCTAATTGTAAGCCGTTGACATTAATTGACAATGTATGAGTATATCCATCCGCTGTTTATTTTGAATTGCCATTGATGTGTTGCATGTCGCTGCTATCGACTATCCACTTTGCTTTGACTAGACCTTTAATTATATTACATCACGAGACTGATTTTTTTTGGAAAATTCTCTTAATTTATGTTGTTGTTTTCTTTACATACTTGGACAAAAACACCAAACCACATGTTTGCAGTTTAATGAACCCGACAATCAATCCTTAAGTATATTAACATTCACGCCTACCCGAGAAGACGATGGCAAATATTTGACATGCCGAGCGGAAAATCAATTTATTGAGGGCAGCAATATTGAGGATAAATGGCGTCTGGTCGTACACTGTAAGTATGAAATGAAAAGAAACAAAAAAAAAAGAAGAAGTAGTAGAAAACACTACACACAGTGCAGAAAATAATGATAAAGTCAAAATTTTGCTTTAGATGAAATACATGTGAGTGAAAAAATTAAACAAAAATCAATGGTTTAGCAAAAAATTTACAAATCAAAAAGGGGGAAAGTTCAACATTTTTATTTTACAACAAATAGCTGCTTTGCAAAAAATATTTATACTAAAGATTGAATATTTTTGTAATAAAATAAACCTATTATCGGCCAACAAATTATAAAATAATATCACTCACAATGTGTTTTACTGGTGAAGAAGTATAAAAAATATAAATATAATAATGTTAAAACATTTTCGATTAATACTATATCTACTTCGCGAAAAGTACAATTAAAAAAATTGGGAACTATTTTTTGGGTTCACATTTTTTGGTGACACGAAAAATAGAAAAAAATGTTTCTTTTTTTGCTCCAAAAAATATTATTTAAAAAATATTTTTTTTTTGAAAATTGTCTTACATCGCCATTATAAGTATTAGGTTTGTTCCATTGGGCTTCGAGCTTGATATTTGTATGGAATTTACTCGCTTAACGAGAAAGTAGCTTACTACTCTCTTAGTAACCGAGTAAGATGGTGGCAGATTTTTATTTTTGATTTAATTATATAAAACCACTGGATAAAACTGTAGCCATCTTATATCAAGTCTCTTAATTGTAAGCTAGTAATAATAAGTTACTATAAGTTGGTTTCACGCTAAACAGCAAGAAATAATAGAGCCGGATCCGCCTTAAAGTTTACTGATCGGCGTAGAATCGGCAGAGTCGATTTCACGATGTTGGACGGTACGCCGTCCGTCTATCGATCTAAATCTTGTGATCAAAATACAGGTCGCAATTGTTGCACGATCGCCGTGAAATTTGGCACGATTACATTTTTTTAATCTTGAATGCCAGGAATATTGGACCCGATTGAGATATAGACGCATAAAAATATCCCTCCGATTACTGCTCTAGAATTTACGTTTCACAACGACTCTTTATCCATATCATGTTATAATTCAGTTAGGAAAAATTAAAATATGAAAAATTGGCCTTTTAGGAGATTTTAAGCCCGGCTGAAGGCCGCCCATGTAGAAAACCTTTTATTTTGCTTTGGAAAAAACCCATCAGAGAAAAGCTTTAAGCCGTTACTCTGCGTAGACGGATTTAGATATATATATAGTTGTTGGACGATTGTTTTCATATTTTAAATTACTCACAATTTTTGAGATTTTTCATACGAAACATGACCCATATTTTCATCAATTTTTCATTTGGATGATTTCGCATTTATTTTTATACATTTAGCCTTGGGGACGTAATTTATTTTTGTGAAAATCTGAAAAAGGTGTAACTTTTTCTATGGATTATAAAACTTCTGTGTATATTTCCAAATTTCATCAATCAAATTTTGCGGATTTTTCAAACTTTTGCTTGTTTTTGTGGCACTTCCTTCCATTGTGCTGAGATCCAATTCATACGATCTATCATCCACCACATTCAAAGTGAATTGATCGTATGAAAATTGAACTTATTTTTATTTCGCTCAGTGCTCTATGACATACCACCGGCGAATACATATATATATACAATTCATCCTCATCGTGGAAATTCTCCATACACACACTCACACATATATTTATATAGAAAAGACATTTTACTTAATTTATTTAGCGGGCAGACAGAAAGCTACGGTTGTATTGGGTAAATGTTGCACAGACGAAGCAGAAGAAGAGGAATATAAATTAACATAAATAAATTTGCACTTTGGTGGGGCTTTGCCTTTCCGTGCACACACACACGGCCCCCGGGAGACAACAACAAGTCTTGGGAAATGGGAAATCCGGGACAAAGAAGGCGAAGGAAACAAGAGAGCTCTGCGAAAAACAAAGGCGGGCACGAGTCACGCTATTTGAGGTTAAATAGTCGTTTTTTTGTGTTTGCCCCAGGAATCGGTCGTTAAGAGTGCGTCTGGGTGTGTGTGTGTGTGGTATGTGGTGTGGTGTGTGTCCATGAGTCTGTGTCTGTATTTACTTGACAATGGACTACTGGTGGTCCCATATTCAATTTAATTCAATTGCCAAGCTTTGTAAATGCCTTTAATGATATTATTTTTTCATCTAGTTGTTGTCGTCCTGCCAGTCGAGGACCATCCATACATACAAACATACACACATACTTGTACTTGTAGTACTAACATTGTGAGCTGTGATTAGAATTGAAATTGGCCAAGTTTGTAATAAAAATAAATTACACAGTTTTTGCATTTATATACAACAACAACAGTAACAACAATTACAACAAAAGCAGCAGCAGCTGCTGCTTCTATGTTTGTTAGTTGGTAAAATGTCGATGTTGTTCATATATACGTTTAAACAAAACGTTAGTAAAATGGAACCATGTCACATTCAGGGCAGACCAACCAACAAACCAACCAGCCATTAGGCTGAATCCATCTTTCGTTGGCTAACTGTTGCAACGAGTTTAATGAGACCGATGACAGCTTGATGAGACTGAAATTAGTTTGATGCGATTAAAATCTGTTTGAGCGTCAAAAACGACCCAATTGTCTGCAACTCAAAAGGCTTTTGTATACGATTACTCTCTGTCTCTCTCTGTATTGGTCTCGTTCTCTGTATCTGTCTCTTTGCTACAAGTGTAATTGTTTGATGAGACATAAAGATAGTTGGATGGATGGTATTTTCGCATAGAGCCAGATCCTTGTATGAGCTATGAATCAAAGAGATGTGAGACTGACTGCTGGATAGGATTAAAGTGCTTTATGTTAATTATGAAAATATTTATGAAACTCAAATGGGTATGTGTGTACGATTTTGTGACAGCCTTCATGGATGAATTGGATGATTTCTTAAAAATATTAATATTCTTTAATAGGAAGCTACAATAACAACTATTAAAAGGTCATTCATTACTACTGGAATACAACAGTCTCATAAACACGAGCTGCGCGTTATATATTCGATACTATAAGTGAAATGGAAATATTAAAATTAGAAATTACACTATGCAACAACAAAATAAAAATATTGTGCCCGAAACCTAAATTAAATATTTGTTGTGTGTATTGAGGTATACTACTTTATAAAATCAACAGAAACATTTTTTGTGACTATATATTTTTTACTAAAATTCCGATTTTTATCAGAGACACCTTTACTATTTATATTCTCATTTTGGAAGTCTGAGACGATTTTTTTTAAATTTTTTGCTATTACGAAAAGTAATATTAAAAATAGGAAGAAAATTAAAAAAATATTTATTCTTTAAGAATTAAAGCAAAAGCCTTTAAAAATAGAAACATATTTATTCTTTAAAAGCTATTTGTAAATGATCTATGTATAACTGAAGAAATATAAAGTAATATTTTTTTAATTTTTGTCTAAATAGCGCTGAAATCCCGTTAAAAAGATATTTAACACAATAAATATATTGTTTTGTTTTCTAACAGCTTAACGAAGAAAACAAAGCCTATTTGGAGGAAATATATTTCTAATATAGTGGGAGTTATAATCCTTCTTACAGGAGTGAGAGAATTTCAAAACATAGTTTGGCATTTTCCCGTCTTCAAATGAAGTTTTTGTTTAAATTGATTTAAAAAAATAATATCGCTTTCGATCTAAGAAATCCAAAATACATCAGAAAATGCTCAACAATTTTATAAACTAGTATTTTTCTTTTTTTTTTTTGACTTATAGGCAAAACTATGTAGACATATCAAATTTTTATAAACACGTTATTTACAATCGAATAAAAAATTTGCGGTTATGTTTCATTTAAAATTTGATTTTTTAGAATGTTTCGTATAATGTCTAATAATTATTGATTATAGCGATCCAGATATATTCAAAACTAACTCATCGATTGTGTTATAGTTCGTCCTTTCGTTGCCTTGCAGACAAATCTACAAACATTTGTAGAAATACTGTTGAAATTTAACACAAGTCAACAATCGTGAAATGATTTTTGAATGCACAAGTTTTGGAGGCCTCGCACTTTTGTCATCACTTATACTTAAAGACCTTCACTTTAGAAAAAATGACATAATACTTTTCATGAAAGGATTACAGAAAGCAATAGTATGTATGTCTATATAAAAAAACTTCTGTTATTAATATATTCTTCAAAATCAACTTCAAGTGTCTTTCACAACAAACCATCTATAAAATAATTTTGAAGTCGTTTTTCTTTATTGTCATTTTTTTATTTTATTGTCAAATATAGTTATTTATGGAAAATTATCACGACAAGTACTCACTTAAAAATTTAATATTCTAATAATGTTCCAGTCATTGAAGTTCTCATATAAATTTGGGAAATTGCGTACTAGAGTATTAATCAAAAAAGATGGTTTTAATGGATATAATACTGCAGATTTGTATGTCAAACGTATGCCGTAAAATTACATGGATTTCCGTTTTTTTTATTTAAAATATTTTACTCGATTCTTGTTGTCACAAGCCGTTTTAATTGATTAAAATTAAACTGTAAAAAATAAGACTGTAAAAAATAAAACTGTAAAAATTACTATTTCATGTCCCTAAAACCAGCAGTCTTGCAAAAATCAAGATTACCCCAAACGTAACAGTTGTATGAAAGTACTAAATTGTCATAGTAAAATTTCACGAATTAATAGGATAATAAGCTAGCACGGTTTAGACTATATCCATCGATTTTTCGAAAAATAATACAAATATCATACTAACCGCTCTAACAACATCTAAAAACAATTTATTGTTGGCTGTAACTATAAGTTTGACAAATTCAACAATATTTCTAATATTTAATTAAAAGATTATTGAAACTCGCGTCCAGTGTAGTTGCTTTAAGTTTTCCATTTATATAAATATTTATCTATTTTATTTATTTATTTTTTAACTCCAAACAAAATGACTGTACAATACAAAAATTGAGACCACATACTCAATTTATGGTCACCGAAAGCTATATATTTTTAATAGCTAAAATATATGTAGACAAATAATTGCAATAACCATTGTAAATGGTTTAGCTACTACGTACTTGCAAAAGAAAAACTATTAAAAAAATACTCTCAACTCCTACAAAATGCCCAAGTACCTAATCCCAAAAGCATTTCAAGCAAGTGTTATAGCAATATATATATTTTGGTCTGGCCCCATTACCCGTTTAGTCCTTACCCATTGCCATTTTGCCACTTGTGCCATCTGATTAGTCAGGGAATAACATTTTATTCCCCACCCACACCAATAAAACTTATTTGATAAAATTATATTGTCTACCTAAATATAAACAATTCAATTGTTCTGATCAAGATTTGACCAGTCACCGCAACTTATTGATACAGTTACTTGTGACCAAAGTCCCCAAACGCAAATGATTGCAGAGACATGTTGACCAAATTATCACATAAAAATATCTTTTGAATCACTTATCAATACACAAATTGATCCCAATTGAATTGTGGTCATTACATATCCTGGTTGGACAAGTCTGTCTCTGTTCCTATAAAATGGGTAATGGGTGGAAGCAAAACCAAAAAAAAAAAAAACGAAAAGAGTGTTGTAAAGACCATTTCAATAGATGTCGTTTTATACATATCTGTTTGTTTTTATTCCCATTGTTATGACTGTATAAACACACACGCTGACACATAGGTATACATATGGAAGATGTGTGTATTTACAGTGGATCAAGGTTACCAACAAATTTGGTCTACAAATTCTAATGAAAGTAATTTTATTCAACGGAAAATATTTATCAAAACACAAAATTACTATAATCTTTCAAAAAATAAGTTGAATCGCCCCTGATAAATCTATCGAAATATAAAAGTTTCAGACAGAAAAACGCAAAAAGGCAATACTCTATGGATTATTTATTTCCTATATGTGGTTGCAGTTCATTTAGCATTGTGAAAACACGATTATATGCATTTAATACGTTTATGTTTATGATATACGAAAATTTCAGTAAAACCCAAATTTCACACGGAACAGTAACTCGTTGGTTTCTCAATAGTCACGTGTGAGTTCTATAAACAACATAGCCTCCCAGATGAAAATGAGCTTCATGAACGCTGCACTAAAGGCGGATCTCTTCTAGAAATTTTTCTACGTAAATTTCTTACAGTTTGCGTTAAAGACTAACTTTGGAAGTAAGTTTTTAAAATTTCCCAATTTTGTTTGAGCGTATAGCGTCCCATTTTGCAAATAGCAAACATAAACCCGAAAATAAGAATAAAAATGAATGTTATTCTACCTTTCAAAGTCAAAGTAATCGGTAGTTCAAAAATTTAAGTGGCACACCATATAGTTTTCCTATATGAGAATATGCGATATGTCGTCGTTTAGCAAAGTCATGTTTTCAAGATTAATGTTTCGATGTATACACAGAATTTCATGATTCTAGATCCTGTAATTTGGTTGGTGCCATTTTACCCCCTTCACCCCTTTTTGCCCTAAAGGTACAAATTCCAATAAATGACTCATATGTATATTGCGCGTCTGCAAAATCAGATGAATGTGCACAAAAAATTTTAAGATTATATTTGCATCCATTTGGTGGGTACCTAATTTATCCACTTTCCCAATTTTTACCCTAAAAGTACAAATGTGGGAAAATGATTTTATTTTATAAGTCTACACAGTCAGAGGAATGTATACACTAACTTTAAATTTTCTAGGTGGTTGGTACCATTTCCCTTTTTCCCCTTTTGTCACCAAGAGTACGAAAATCGATGTATTTTCGCGTCTACGCAGTAAGAGGAATGTATACTCTAAGGATTCTAGCTGCAGCCTTTGGGTTGGTAACATTTTTATCCCTTATCCCTTTACTTTTTCCTAAAAGTAAAAAAGTTCGAGAAAGGGCTCATATGATGTGCGTCTACAAAATCAGATGACTGTACACAGAGAAAGTTATGATTTCATTTGCCAAACAGTTTTTTGCCGGTACCGAATTTATCCCTTTTCCACCGTAAATGTACAGATTTCAAAAGATATGTTTTTTTTGCGTCTGTACAGTCAAGGTAGCGTATTTTCTAGTTTCTAGATGATTGGTACAATTTTTATCCTCTTTTTCCAAATTTGTCCCCACAAGTAACCATTGTAACCATTGAAAAAAAGGTTTTTATTTTGCACATATACGCAGTAAGAGGAATGTATACACCGAATTTTAAGATTCTAGAAGCAGCCATTTGGTTTGTATCATTTTTACCTCCTTTCTCACCGGTTTCCCTAAAAGTACAAATTTGGCAAAAATGTCCCATATGCGGCATATCTTCGACGTCAGATTAATGTTCGCAGAAAATGTTGTAATTCTATCAGCAGACATTTGGTCGGCACTAAATTTATCCCTTTTCCCATTTTGACCCTAAAAGTACGTAAAACTTATTTAGTTTTCATGTCTGCACAGTCAAGACGAGATATACACCGTAGTTTGTACCATTTGTATCCCCTTCGCCCCGGTTTGGCCCTAAAAGTACAAATTTTGAAAAATTCCTGTATTTAGCGCATCGACGCAGTAAGAGGAAAGTATAGATGATTTCAACTTCCGGTGTTTAGTTGGTACCATTTTTATCCCTCTCTTTCCATTTTAATCCCAAAAAGTACGAATTTCTAAAAATTCCCTTATTTTATGTGTCAATGTTATAATACAAGTTTCATGTTTCTAGCTGTTGTCCTTTGATTCCTACCGTTTTGTCCCATTTTTGAGCCACCAAAGATCGTTCATACCAATTAAAATCTGCTTTATATGTATGTCCATGAATATTCACTTCAAGCTAGTATTACATTGAGCCACTGTTTGCCAAAATCATACTCTTCCTGACATACATACATACTTAGTTTTTGTTGTTTTCAGATATTTTCATAACAAAACAACAATTGAAATTACCATTAAATACATTCAAATGAGGATATTCTATGGCGATGTTAGTGTTTCTACTCTGCTGCCACCATCGCTATTGCTTTGTTGTTAGTGTTTTTCCAAACTTGTAAACTTTGGTGTTGAAATGTTGCTGTTAACTGCCCTCAATGTTATGGCAGCAGTCCTGTTTGGCTAAAGCTGTTGTGCTGCTGTGTTGTTTTCCTGTCCTCTGTTGACAATTTATTTTAATATCACCTCTAAGCACACAGACACACTTACACACACACACACCAACATACCCAATGACATCGACATCCACTCTGACACATTAAATACAGACAGTGGCTCATGTACTTATCGATGTGTGTGTGTGCACTTTATTTGCCATGTCTATGACTGAAAATCTAATTTTACATTGTGGCCGTGTACAATTTAACGCCATTTTACTTTTAGCAAAGCCGCCACACCAACCCTGTGGGGTCGTGTGTATGTGTGATTTTTTTATTGGTTTCTGTGGGCAAATATTACTGAATTATTTATGTACTGGTTACACGCCACACAGTCGATCGGTCGTTTGGTCCTTCGACCGACCATAGATTCGCCCGTCCGTCCAACTTTCTCGCTCGCTCTCTATTGTTTCATTGTCAAGTACCAACAGAAATTGTAAATTTCATTTTATTATTATTATTATTTTTGCTATATTCTGTGCGAGTGGTGCGTTGGCCTGCAGTTCAATAAACTCCGGCCGGCAGCATGAGGCCCATAGTTTTTCACTTTATTGTTACTTTGGTCTTTCATCAGCCAACAATTTATTCTAATTAAAAACATAAAATTCACATTTTTCCTCTTGTATGACTGGCAACACAACGCAACACAATTACCATGCGGTCGCATCGACCTTTTGTTGTCGCTGTGGTGGGGGACGATATTGAAGAGAGCTTCGTTGATTTGGCCATTTTAAGGATTAGGCAGGAAATTCATTAAAATTAAGTGGGATTTTTAATGCTGTCGCCATTGCCACGAATGCTGCTAGGTATTAGGAATTGTTTGAAAAAGGTTGGGAGGCAGCATTCAGATGAACTACTACTCATCAAATATTTCAATATTTGATGTGGTGAAGGGAGGGTTTTGTTGTATTGGTGATAATCAATATTCGCCTTTGTGAATAATATTTGCGGGGTGGTGGGTGTGCATGTGAGAGAACATAAGTTTCCAGGACCAGCAATTAAAATCCTTGAATAATTTTAATAATGTTTGGATTTCTACTTCCCCTTCTGTCGACCTTTTTGTATGCTACACCTTAGTAGAGGGAGTGTATATTGAATGTTGTCATTCCGTTTGCAACATTGGAGACGCTCCACCAATTAGGAAATTAGAAACAAAGTTTCGAGAGATGCGATATTTATATTTTTGAGCAGGTTTCCATTAGACGGAGTCTAGAGGGGACAATTTATTAAAACAACACAAACTAGTTTTTTTAATTACAAATATTCCCTAGAGGAGACCATTTATTAAAACACATAAACTATTTTTCTTCTCTAGAGACCATTTATTACAACAACAAAAAATAGTTCTTTCAATATTTCATTTCAGCACGTATTACTGCTTCGCATTGGCGTATCCCTCCAGAATTTTTAATTAGTATAATACAATTTGTACTACTTGTCTGCGTCACAGAAAAATCTTATTTTTTAAGCGCTTAATTTGTTCAGTGTTGGAAAAAATAAAAATCATTGTCAACACAAAAAGAAAAAATATGAGTTTTCAAATTGAACATGAAAAAGGGTTTGATTTAATTAAAGTTGCTTCATCAGTTTTTATAATTTCGCAACTAAGGAGTACATTTATTTAGTTATTTTTGCATTGTTTTTTATTTACAAATTTTAAAAAATATTTTGTGTTGACTTTTTTGGACTTAGCCTCGATAACCATAAATTTGACTTTCACTGGCTAGTTATCCAGGCTAAGTCCAACATTTTTAATATAAAATTATTTTTTCAAAATTTGTTTTCATACACACATTGATATTGCTGTTGGCGGAAATATAAAAAAAAATATTTTTTTTATTTTGAGCGAAATTTTAACATTTTGTTTAGCTTTTTGTTATAGCTGCTTATTCTGAAAGAAAAGCTTCTCTATTATACGTGCGGCTATATTTTCTTTGACAGTTTAACAAAAAATAAATTGGGGGCTACAGCCTACGCCAATGCTGTTTCGAACGGTGTACAAACGACTACTACATTGTCAGACGTAAAATAAACGATAACGCCATCTACATGTGGATATCATAGTATTGTCCTACGTTCATCAGATGATGTCGATCATATGGTCAATCTTCAACAACTTCATTTTTTTTCGAAGAATGCGATTTTTCAAAATACTTTACCCTTAGCAATTAAATCACATATTCAAATATAAATTGAGCTGTAAACTTTGTTGTCCTTTGCTTTGCACTTTGAGTTGTGGTGAAATTTGACAAACTACCTTACAAACCCAACAAAATTAGAAAGACTTTCCATAAAAAATCCTAATACGATTTTCGTGTTTAGCTATCACAAATGGCAGTTACCTGAAACAATTCATCGTCTGCGAATACATTGCAGTTGAATGAAGATAGATTTGCATAAAAATTCGCATCACACAACGCGCGCAAACATTACATAGTTCCACATTTGCTTAAATTATATGATGGTTATTAAAGTTTCCTTTTCGTGTATTTAAAACCACCAAATTCTACTTCAGTTTTAGTGGCAACCCTTTTGCTGTGCACCACAGCACATCTGCGTTTCTTTTACGATCCATCCAAACTAAACAACATTGTTTAAGTAATCAAAAAACCGACAGAAGAAGAAGCAGAGCGAACAACAATAAGAAGATGATGAAGACGAAGAAGAAGAGGAGGAGGAGAGAAAAAAGTTTGCTAACAAATGACACAAATATTACATACAACATTGTAGCTCACCTGAGTATCATTTACATTTTGCAGCGTGTATTGAAACGTAGCAGTGGTGGTATTCCCATTCATGCCACTCCACTATTTGCGAATGCGAGGACTCTTGCATATGCTATATATACATATAGTGCGAGTGTATGCTGGCACTGACATACAAACTAACTTAAGTCAATCGTAAAGTTTATATTGTTAGTTAGTTAATGTTGTAGTAACAATACCCAAAGTCCATAAAGTAAACATTGGCCCAATTACGATGGAGCATACTCCTCGTTGGAAACGTCGTGCAGCTTTGTGAGCCACCGCCACTTCTATTCTGTTCTATTTACAAACTCTTTGCCAAGAAGCCGTTGTTAACAACGCTGATTTTCTGTAAATATACGCCGAGCCATAAAAAAGGGGGAAACGAAACAACTATGGAGACCAACAACACAAAAAAGCAAGAATGAAACATTTCACCACTTGTATTCAAATCTCTATGGATCGCCGTAGTTAAAGTTACGGATTTGCTTAATATTCAAACTAATGTTGGGTAATAATTTACATTAGACCGTCAAGTAGCGGTGGTGGTAGTGAAATTAACTTCAAGGCCATGGCAACACTTAATTGACCAAAAAGATGTCTACGTTGGGGATATGTGCCTGTGAGTGGTCCGGAAAAAGTACAAGATCTTGTGGAAAGATTGCTTAATCCCCTTTTCAACAACAATCAATGGATGGTTGGATGGATGGATTGATATGTGTATTTCCATCGTGGGTTGTTCAAAAAGTTAAAACCTAGAAAAAATCTTCTTGTAATTGCAATATTGCCGTAATGTTGAGCTGGTCGACATAGTCTTGGCTTTCTTGAACTAATTAGAATTAGAAACTTAAAACAAGTATGAAATGAAAATTAAAAAAAAATGGAGTTGACAAAGCTCTAACATAATGAACTTAATTTCTGACTTTCTACAATTTAACAACGACGTTTTCAAAATTTCAATATATTTAATAAGGGCTAAATATTCAGCTTGACAAACTGGAAATATTAGTAAGGATTTGATGGTTACACTGCCCGACAGTCCATATTACACTTGAACCAACGATAGGTAAAATAGAGTTAATTGGCGTTTTTAGTTTTTCATTTTCTCATCCTGTTAAAAAAACTACAAAGTTGCAAAGGATACATTTTATCGAAAATTATTTTTAATAAATTAAAAATGATTATTTAAACATTTTTTTAAATGCCAAATCGAAGAATAGAATATTTGCTAAAAATACTTTAAATTTCAAGGTTCTATCTGTATTGGTTTAGTATTAATAACCAATTAAAATTGTGTCTCTTCAAAAGCAAGATATGAATAAACTACAAAAACTAAGGGGTTAACTTGACTGCGAAAATAATTTTTTGAAAATTTCTATCCTTAGGAACTTTGTAGTCCTGTGAAAGGGCGACAGGAAGAGGAAATTAAAAACTAAAAAGCCAACTAACCCCATTATGCCTATAGTTTTGTATGTATAACATACGGGTCAATTATAGCGACATTTTTAAAAATTGTTGTACGGTGTTAACCGATGGTTCAATTTCGTATGCGATCTTAATGTGTACAGCCGTGACTTGGTAGTGGTGTGAGCTCTTACCAAACAGACAAACCCAATTCTGGGTGAGAAAATCTGACTTTATTCAACGTCTCAGGAGGACTGAATTTCTCCATCAAGAAGTCAGTTTTTTAGCCTTTTGGAGTGGGCTGTAAATTATATCACACACGGGTCGTCAGTGGCGAGGAGATCTATTCTCTTCTTCCTTCAAAAATGTGTGTTGAACTTGCTCGACTAGTAGTTTTGGTTGAATGTCATCTCGCAGAACCAATAGCAATATTTATAAGTTAAATGTCACCATGCCATTTGTAAATAAATTTTCATTCTATTAAATATAGATGCAAAATGGTCTTGAGCCAGGACAATATCCCAGTTCAAATCAAATATTGATTACAGACCAAAAAAATACAAACGAAAAAACTAAAAACCTTTCTCTAAAAATGCAATAGCCTCCCGTAGGCAGTAGGCTTCCACATATATATTTTATATGTATTCGTCCATTTGTTTAATTGTTTTTAGGTTTGTGGAATCGAGTAGAGCACTATATCTCTCATCAACCAGCATGTGTCTCTTCAGTCGCATTTTTAATCCTGTCTTGCGGGTGTGACGAGTATCCACCCAGTTTGAATTATAGACATGTCTACATCGACATGTTTCAATGTGATATTCTAAGAGGGATATCTTGATGGGTTTCTGTATTAATACATTTAGACTTTCGAACATCAAGATGAAAACAGTATATCCAAAGCAGTGAGTATATTGATAGTATCAGGTTTTTACCCTGCAAACATTCCTTCCGTTTGCATGTCGCATACACTTCTGTACTATGACGCCCGCTCTCTGCTCCGCATTAGAAACTAAACATGTAAAAAGTTCCATCGAACTTGCAAATCGTCCACATTATCATTGACCTATCGCTATACAAATATGCCAACATACGTTCAATTATCTTCCAGACGTGGCGAAGAAGTAACTTCTGCGTGATTATTTGTTGAGTTTGTTGGTCTTGTTAAATAGTTTGGTTGTAAGTTGTCTCAAAGGGCCAATAGTAACTTATTTAGCGTGGCCTCAGCTATACATATTTTGAAAAGAATTTCGAAAGCAAAAGATTTAAAATTATTTTCCATATTTATGAGTTAGTTCTTCTTCACTAATATTTGTTATTCTTTTCTAATATTTTCTGTTATATACAATTATGTTTAGAACTAACTTCATACTGTGATTTTTTTCTAGCCTCAAGTCTAGCCCAATTTAATTGATCTAAATCTATTTGGCTCGTTATAACATTCTTTCAACTCCAAGGCGCTACTTTACGATCCGCTGAGAGTAAACGGCTAAATAAAACAACCAACCGAAAGTCTGATATAACCAAATACCGATATGAAAGTTATAAGAAAGAACTGGCTTTAATTTGATTAAAATGATGCTTGTATTCGAATTCTCTTCATATGAGTTTTGTTACTGATATTATTACCGTTTTTATTCCCTTCCATTCTCGTATCACAAAACCTTTTCACTACACCCTCGTCGGAGCACCCATGCATATGTTTGCAGTACTATATGAAGTTCTGTTTATAGCCTGGTATAAAAGGATATGACCAGTTAAATTGCCAAACATTGGCTAAAGTTTTTCATTTATATTCTTTCCTTTGGCGCTCGCTCGCTCTGTGGTGTTTAAATTAAACAAAAGAAAACTTGGCATAAAAATCCACAACAGCAACCAAGCAAAAAAGAAAAAAAAATAAAGAAGACGAAAATCTTGGTTTTATTTTTTCCTGGGGACGGAAGGAACCGAAGGCACTGAAATAAAGTTAAACCATAAAAACCGTATATATAAAATGTAATTGTGTGAAAACCAAAAAGGAAACAAAAATACAAACAGTAAAGAAAATATCTCGTTTGCCAGCGCAGCCAGAGATGGACAGTTGGTGGCAGTGGTCTACTACAGTTGATATCGGCGACATCAGATTGTCGTTGCGGTATATTACATACTACCTACTTACTTACCGCCCAGCCTTTGGACAACCCCTTCCAGGCCATAAGGGGTTTAGCCATAAAACGCCAAGTTAAGCCACATGTTTAATGCATAAAAATCAGAGAAACTTTGGGCCAACAAAAGAAAATACATATAAACTACTTAGGACTTTTTCTATGGCAATGTGGTTATAAAACATTTAAAGTGGCAAACAATTTACATGATAGACAACAATCACGATCTCATTGGTTGGTTGGCCAATAAAAAGAAACTATGGGCTGGCTACCGCATCAGGAAAAACACCAGATGGATTGTATTTAGATTGTTTGATGCTGTTGGTTTGGAAACGAAAAAAAAAGAATTAGCTCAATTGACTGAAAATCGACTATGAAGACTCTAAGGATTCAACCATCAAGTTATAGACATCATAAAACAGTGGTTCAAGTTAATGAACATCAAAATGGTCGATATTGTATAGTATAGTAGAGAATATAAAGTTTTAATGGATATGAATTTGTAACGGCAATTTGTAGATAGTAAAAGAAAAAAACAAGTAAAAAAGGCGTTAAGTTCGGTCGGATCGCATTTTATATATTTCCAAATCAATTTGGGCAAAAATAATCAAACAAGTTATAAAGTTCTTTTAAAATTTTTAAGTCTTTGGATTAAAATGTTTGAGAAAATTCAGTTTGTCAGACATTGGAATACATGCAATAATTATATATATATTCCTGCTGAGAGTAAGTTGTCCGATTTGAAAAATGAACCTAAAATGAAACTAAACTGATTGAATTTCAACTAAAATTTCTTCAATTATATTATATATATTTTTTATAATAAAATATATTTTATAATAATTTTCTAAATGTTGAATTTTCGTTTAACGTGGTCTAATTATTTCTACTACATCTTTGGACGGATTTAGCCATGGCTTGACCACAGTGGACAAAAATTCGAAAAGGTGTTAGAAAAAAATATCCGTAGTCTTCATATTGGGGCTGTGTTTCGGTGCATCTATTTGACTCCACTGTCTTAATTGTTATTAAGTCTGTGGAATCGAGTAGAGGACTCGATCTCTCGTCAATCAATATGTGTTAAATCTTATTTTTTAATTTATGCAAAAACTGTGTGCCTTCCAAGTAAACCCAGTTTGAATTGCTGCCAAGACCATTTACCACTTGTCGGCAAATATATGTCCTTATTAGTGGGATACTCTGAAAATAGCATTAGACTTTAGGAGTCGGCTGTAAATAGCAGTTACTTTTCAATGGGTATTATGAAAGTATCACGAATACGTGATACAACTCCTAGTTGGAGATGATCTGCGGATAAATGTAGAATTTATGGACCTTCTTGTAGAAGTCCATGTTTGACAAAATAAATATAAAATATAATTTTGGAAATTCCAATACTTCTGCAATAAGGTTCATACATTTATCCATACATTTTTCAGCTATTACAAACTAAAATAAAATATTATGTAACTTGTAAATTTTGTTCACACTATTTATAAAAAAGAAAATCATTATTTAAAAAAGTCTTTTTCATCTTCGTTATGATAATAGCAAATAAAAAAAGAGAACAAAATAATTGTTTAATAAATTTAAAAATTAAAATAAAACAATTTTTTTAAATTTGTTAGCCATCATAATTATTCTTACTTGCACACATAAGCGGGAGCGATCGGACCTATATTTCCAAAATGAGAGTGCAATATTAAAGACACCTATGATGAAAATTGGCATTTTAGTAAAATAATTAAAAACAAGTAAGAAGGCGTTAAGTTCGGCCGGGCAGAATCTTATATACCCTCCACCACGGAGTGCATTCCACAGTATTACCAGCAGATTAAAAGATGACCACTTTACATAGAAGTATTTTTATGTCCCTCTTATCCCTCCTTATCAATTATATTCCTTAAAAGTACGAATTTCTAAAAATCCCTCAATTTTACGTGTCTATGTAATTACGGTATATTCACACCGAATTTCATGATTCTAGCTGTTGTCGTATCATTGGTAGCCTATTTTATATCTTTTTTGTCCCATTTCGCCCGCTAAAACTTTTATTTTCTTTGTGGTCCTTGCAAGCTACAAGAGGAATGTCCGCAACAAATTTCAAATGTATGAAAATCAGAAATTTAATTAATAAGCCAAGGCTACCAATATATTTATACTATGTATATATATATATAAAAACCCTAAATATTGGGGGATAGAGAGTGTATTTTCAGCTACTGTCGTTTGATTGGTTGTATTTCCATCCTATTTTAATTTCAAAAAAATATTTTACGTGGCTATGCAGTCAGAGGAATTTATACACCGAATTCCATGATTCTATCTGCGGCGATTTTGTTGGTGCCATTTTTATTCAATTTTTCGCATTTTACCCCTAAAAAGTACGACTTTCGAAAATCTATGTATTTAACGTGTCTATGCAATTAGAGGGATGTACACACCGAAGTTCATCATTCTAGCTGTAGCTTTTAGTTGGTACTATTTTTATCCCTTTGCTGCCATTGAATCCCTTGAAAGTACTAATTTGGAAAAACGTTTTATTTTTCGTGTCTACACAGTCAGAGAAATGTATACTCCGAATTTCATGCCTCTAGCTGCGGTCATTTGGTTGGTACTATTTTTATCCCCTTTTTCCATTTTTACCCCAAAAAGTACGAATTTCGAAAAATTCTTTTATTTTGTGTGTCTATGCAATCAGAGGAATATATACACCGAATTTCATTTTTCTAGGTGCAACCGTTTGGTTGGTACTATTTTTATCACTCTATCTATTTAACCTCTAAAAGTACGAATTTAGAAAAAATAGTTTTATATTATATATCTACTCTATTAGAGGAATGTACACGCCAAATTTCGTGTTTCTATCTGTTGTCGTTTAATATGTACCATTTTATCCCTTTTTGTCCCATTTCGCCCCCTACAAATAAAAATCACTCCATGGTACCCTTTATGCTATAAAGGGAATGTGCATTGCAAATATCAAGTAAATACAAGCTAATATGTTCAAAAACATACCAAAAACAAAAAAAATACTCTAAATATTAGGGTTATTTCCAGTCCTTGTGAGGGAAATTTTTTTCGCTCTTGGCCGACTTCGCCCACTTTCAATCCCAATCGATCAGCAACCATAAGACACATTTAGGAAAAATTTGAACTTCCTAGCTCATTTCGCTCGGCCGCTATCGTGCTTTCAACAGACAGAGAGACAGACGGACATGGCTATATCGTCTTAGAATTTTACCACGACCCAGAATATATATACTTTATAGGGTCTCCGACGAATATTTTAAGGTGTTACAAACGGAATGACAAAGTTAATATACCCCTGGAGGTGGAGGGTATAAAAAAGATATCCACAAAAAATTGTATATGTTGATTTTATGTATATGTATGCCTAATATACACGAAAAATAAATTTGTTTTATATCGGACATAACATTTTATTTTTGGGCTTCATATTGTTTTCTCTATGATCATTTTGGGCTCTTTGGCTTACAGTTTATACAAAAATTGAAGGTGAAATTTTTAAAATCGGGAGTTATGGTCTTAAGGTCATTAAAACCCCTATAGAGAAAGGCGGTAACATTTCGCGGTAACTAAGATTCTGTCAGTCTAAAACCTTATTCAGGCTCTTACGAACATTTGGTAAAAATTGCCAAATCGATTCAGCAGTTTCAAAATGGTGTGATTTACTACAGAAATCATTTCATTTTTATTATATAGAAGATTATGACATTGCTGTTTTATTTATTCTAATTGTTATTAAATTATTTATTTTTCCAGATCAACCCACCACACACTTAAAAATGGGATCATCCCTGAACCCTGATGATATTAAGGAAGGTGACGATGTTTATTTCGAATGCGTTATACAATCCAATCCTAAGCCTTACAAAATGTCATGGTTTCATAATGTAAGTAGAAGATTACACAAAAAAGAGTCAAATTTATTTATGCCCATCCAAAATGTTTGTAAAGCACTTAACTATATAAATTGTATCATTTAACAGTGTTTACTTTTTTCCTTCCAAATATTCTTTTAAATATTCCTAATTAATAGACTACTTCTAAATAAGTTGAAATATGATCTGCAGAACATTTTTCATTCACCCCAAAGTACACGTATGTGTAATTGCCGAAGAATTCATTTACGTATTTGTTAAAGTAAATACCACCCGCCCCCACCAAAAACGAGCTGCGAAACCCCACTACCGGCATCATTTACAAATTGCTTTACGACACAAGATTTGAAATGAAAAGGAAACAAAAATCCCTAAAAAGATTGATTACTAAGGTTTACTGTGCTGCTCTGCGAGTCCTTTGTTCTGCTCCTTTGTTCGGTGCTGGCTGAAAGCTGGAGAAACAAATGAACTATTTGACAGTTTATCTTACTTAGGATGCACTTAACACCATGTACTACGGTTCGTTGGAAAGAAATTAAAAGCAACAAAACTAAGGACAACCTTGCACAAAACTTACACGAATGACTTAATGAATGAATGCATTCTAAAGGTTCAGGGAAGACAAATGACTGACTGACGGAGTTTGTGCTACATTAGATATGGTTTTATAAATACTTACCCGTATATTGAAAAATGCCATTTTCTTTCAAGCGAAACCTTACAAACTTCGATGATTGAACTTCACCCCCCCCCCCCCCATCAACCACCCTGTTGTAATCCTTGGCTAGATTGCAAATAAATAAATATGCTCTGGCCTTCATGTTCATATTGCGAAATATAAGCTATACCATCATTGGAATTGCGATTTTCCTACATTTTATTTTATTTTTTGTTTGCTGTACATGGTGCCAAGACTAAACTAAATGCAATTTTTTCTGCTGTCTGTCGGTTAAGTAGACATCCGTCTGTCTGTCTGTCTGTTCATGTGTCAGCATGTCTGGTGATGTGGTAATCCCTTATTTATCTCGTAATGTCTTCAGTACGTACAGTTTGAATTGCATTCGCAAATGAAACAAGTATGCATACGTCATTATACGGAGAGATTCATTGGTTTTTGTTAAAGGTCACATGCCGAAATCCCCATGTAAGCATATAGCACATAAGTTACACCCAGTGGTAATGGGTCCTTCAAATTCTAATATATGCATATCTCATTAATCGCTTCCTCTATGTGTCACCCAATAGGTCGTGATTCCATTTAACACTTATTTCGAATTCATTCACAAATATAAAAACCTTAATCAGAGTATGGGGTGGCGCCCAACTCTAGGCATTTCTAGGCAAAAAATTTGAAATTGTGACAAGGACACATAGGCATTGTTGTTAATCGAGTTCTGTTGGCAACAAAGCAATTTACTTACTTCTGCATAGTTTGATGGAATATATAGGCACATTAAGAAGGGTCACACTTTATATCAAAAATAAGAAAGTTCTGAAGGTTTTACTAAATGCTTCAAATAATTATTGGAAGATAGCCAAAACCTACCAATAACCATTCTTGAGTAGGGAAATCTTTTTATAGATTTTGTACAATAGATTAAATCTCATAAATTATGTTAAATATATATTTTGTATTTTAGAAAATTAATCGTACAATTTAACGCAGTTCTTTAGAATATATCAAATTTTAAAACCTTTTCATTAGTAGTCTTTTTATCCACCTCATGATTCTACATTTTCCACTATTTTGGCACGGATCGTAGAATCAACCATTGAGCAATAACTACTTTTCCCTCACCCCTTCTAATACCCACATATGAATTATGTTAGTATACACATACAGACATACATGTGTGTACATATAAACAATAACTATGTAGGTTCCAGTAACACCTATTTCACACTGTGTATAGTTGCAGGTTCAGCTATACAATGTATACACCAATTCAGGTTGTATTCTCCATAGTCATCGAAGAAGAAACCGAAATGAAATGTTTTGTTTCCACAAGGATTCATCGAAAGAAAAAAAAACAATCTAACAACAATTGCTTGACGTTGACACATTGTTGCCATCGCTGTTGCTGTTGGTGGAGGTATTTCCATCGGCAAGGTCAGGGCACATCCCAGCATAATTTTTTGGTTGTACAGAACCTAAACAATCTTAAAACTTCTCTATAAAGACCCTATGCTCCCAGAGGAGTAAAATGAAAATATATTTAAATCATTAGCTTTTATTGAGAAGTGGCTCAAAAGAGTAAGTCATTATCAGTGAATAGAAAATTGATTGGTAGCCCAGCCAAACAATTATTTTGATTTTGAAAGCAGTGCACCCGTTATGGAGCAACTGAGGGCGCAATAAAGTAAACATTGCTGAAACTCTGCATGACTTGGGTGCAATAGAGTCATGTAGAGACTGAAAATTCAGATGAATCTGAATCTCTGCATAAGCTTTTATCGAGAAGCGGCTTTAAACAATAGGTCCTTTTCAGTGAGTACATAATTGGCTGGTAGCCCAGCCAACCTATTATCTAGATTTTGAAAGCAGTGCACCTTTTGTAGAGTGAACTGAGGGTGCAATAAAGTAAATATTGCTGAAACTCTGCAAGAATCGGGTGCAATAGAGTAATGTAGAGACTGAAAATTTCAATAAAAGAAGAAAAATGAAAAAAAAACCCACACATAAACCCTCGTCGAGCTTTTAACCAGCAAATGACGAATATATCCCATCACTTGCTGTTGCGCATTGGGTAGAGTACTTGACTCTCATGAAAAGAGTCTCATGTTCAAATCCGGTCTATTTCATTTTATGTTCGAGACACCCACCACAAAAATCAGCGTTTAATATGCAGGTTAGTAAGCAAGAGAGATACAGCATCTCTCCCTTACTAACCAGGTGACAACGGAGAAGGAATTTTTAAGGCAGCGATTTAAAGGTACCACATCATTAGAAAAGATCAGCCTGGAAGATTGATATTGAGAAATTTCCGATTTCTCGCCAATGTGGTGAATGAATGGATGAACCTTGTGTCATGGCTTTATTATGTCAATTCTTCCTCTTCGTTGTCAGCTTCGGCAGTGATCGTTGAATTATAATTTCATTCCTCGCGCTTGGTTTTCAAATGATCAATCAGTCAGCATTGCGATTACTCTTGATATACTTTTGATACTTGATACTTTTCTATTACTTTTCTTGTTATATTCAGACCCGATTTGTGTGGATATTTCTGAAGTGGTTCAGTCTTTCCCCTTGAAATTAGTTCCCTCTTCGCATTGCATGAAAATACTAATTTTAATAGACCCTACCAATGTTGCGTCTGCATGGCTGGTGCTTAAAGTATATCAAATCATCACCAACTCTCCTGCTTGTTCGTTTCCATAACATTCCCAAATTCCTGCAATTCTTATAAGAATGTCGTCGTACATGAAAACTAAGTCTGGATAGATCCTCAATGCACTGACTTATGTGAGTAGATATTATGCGGTTAGATATTTGCCCTTTGACGACCATAGGCTATTATACTTTCCCTGGGTTTTTGGCACTTAAATTTAAGCAGATGAGTGATAGACCAAATATAGTCATAGGTGGTTTATAGATCAGACTTGTGGCCACACAAATGTAGTGGGCTGTAATACTCTATCTATACTCTACCACCCCCAGATGGCAAGAAAATTGATCATGCAATTTGTTTCTCTACTACAATACATCCCGAAACAGCATCCTATACATTAGTTTCACTGATGAGTTATTCCCACACAGGATATGAAATACGTATTTGGAGAAATGTGTATAGTTCAGTGTAGTTTTCCTGCTTTCCTTTGCACTTTGTTCGGATTTCGCCTATCAAACTCCATAAAATATCCAAAATCAGGAAAACAGATTTGGGATGTGAATCCGAAGGCAGCATTAACAAATTTGCAATTAAAATGAAGCCTAGGAAGCGTTTTCATCCCAAATTCAGTTTTACCGGATTACCCCATCAATTCCATAAAAAAATCCAAATCCGGAAAAACTGAATTATGAGTGCATAACCAAAATTTCCATTTAAAAATTAGCCAACGTTCGTTAATATAACGAAACTACACCAGAATATGTTGAAGAACAAATGTTGCTGACAACCATTTCACAAAAATGTTCCTGGGTTATCTCATAATTGTTTATGCTAGCTTCCTTTCATGCATAACAGCATACGTACCATCAGCTAAAATGCCAAACAACCTAACAATATAAAAATTATATTTTATTATTATTAAGAGTTTTATTTAGGTCTCCGATAGGAAAGAAAAAACCTATTCTTACGTTTTTCCTTTTCCATAGATTAAAAAATATATTTTTTTAATTTTCGCTCATGTGAAGGGACAGACCACGTAATAAAATAATTGTTTAGAAATTTAATAACTCGCTTAGAATTGTAATCGGGTTTAAGGTCTGTCTGAACTGGTTCGAAAAAAAAAACAAATGATATTCTTTCCATTGAAAGCCTTTGCCCAAGTAACTACGTATAATAATCGATTGATTAGCAGAAAATTTAATTCCTTTGGACGCCCAAGTAACTGTGAACTTTATTTCTATTCGAATTGAAATTAATTAACAGAAAATTGAAAATGATATTTCTTTCCACTGGGCATGTGCGTCCAGTAACCTTTAATCCGAATTTCTAAGAAAATTGTCGTTGTTATGGCATTTTCCATTTCAGCTGCTGCTATGTGCAAACATGATTCCTTTTTTATTTTCTTATTTATTTTACGTGTCATAGTTTTACGTTTTCACGTACACAACTACAACTACTACTATATTGTTGATGTAGGTTGATCCTTTTCATTTCATCCTTGATGTTATTTTCAATTACATAGCTGTACTGCTGCTGGTTTTATGTCGTGTCGTTGTTCCGTCGTCGCTCTATGCGTAGCTCTTTCAGGGGGATTGAAAACCTGTTATAATTGCGTTTTTGTTTTTTCATTTCCAGCCGTTCTTGTTTTTCCCCTCCCTGCTTTACAAATATTTAAACAATGATTTCTTATTTGTGTTTATTTCACTCTTCCACTTATTCTCATGTTCTTTTTGCTCTTTTTTCCATTCTTCTCCATCAACAGGGTAAAGAATTACATCACAATGTATCAGCTGGCGTTATCCTATCAGATCAATCACTTGTCCTGCAAAGCGTTTCGCGTGCATCTGCCGGTGATTACACTTGTCTGGCTGTGAATTCTGAAGGCAAAGGCACCAGTAATCCGGTGACATTACGTATACGCTGTAAGTACCCATACACACACAAACACAGATTTATGGAATCCATTTTAGATTTTACGTTTTTCTTATTTATTTTTTGTTCGTTATTTCCTTATCATAGCGTCAGCGCCACCGCCACTGCACGCCAAATATAAGTGAAGTGAGTTCGGTTGGTCGTGGAGGATAAATTATTTCCTCTGCTGGTTATTGGGATTATTGTGTCATTTATATGTATGTTGTACAAAAAAAGAGAGATTGAAGAGATAAACCTGAAAGGAAGAAATGAATTTCTTTCATTCATTGGACATAACATATTAATATTCATGTTGGATATAATTTGAATTATAGGATTGTCGTTGGTAGCCTCATCGGAATATTTATTATATTTATATACATACAGGGTATACATTGTTGTGTAAGTACTCAAGCCAATGGCTAGCCGCCCAAGGACATTATGAAGCGTCATACAATGGTAGAAATTATGATTGTGGATAATTATAACATAATTGTAGGTAAAAAAGATTAAATTAAAGATAAGTTTAAGGGCTACAAATGTGGTGAAAGTCACTTTCACTTAGAATAAATGTTTAGGAATAGAAGTAGGAGAATTTGGGGAAAAGTCATGCTTCATATTTCTCCGTTTTCAACTGATATTGCAAACGTATGAGTTGGGTGGGAGGGGGTGTAAGTTGGTTTTTTTTTTTAATTTTTAATAGAGTTTTTCTTATAGATTCATTTACGTTCCTTTGAATGGTGTCATCGAAAATAATTGTAATTTTATTTTATCTCCTATTTTTAGAATTTAAACTAATTTAACATTTTGTAAGCTTCGGACACATTTAATTTTTTAAAAACGTTTAAATGAAACTTGTCTATAAGTGCACCAAATTTCAAAATATTGTTTTCTTCGTTTTTTTTTGGCGTTTGGGCGATGGGGTATTTTTAAAATTTTTTGTTTGAAAAAAAAATCCGAAAAAAAATCTTCGAAATAATACATTTCTTCTTTATTTTATTAGCACTTGGTATACAAACAACAATTTCTATCAACAAATTTTTGATAGAATTTTATCATTCTCACACAAATTTAAACTTTAAGCAATTCGAAAATTTTCACATAAAAAATATCGAAAATAAACCTGTTTTTAATGCTAAAAAATTATTCTATTTGTGATAAACCTATTCAACAACAAAATTGTCTAAGGCTTTTCTTTGCTTTTCTCGTAAACGAAATTGAAAAAAATTAAGGTATATTTTTTTACTAAAATTCCATATCCGCAATTTTCGTCGAAGGAACCTTTAATATTTACACTCTCATTTATTAATATAAGTCCGATCACGTCCGCTTATATGTTTAATGAAAGGTACCTATGCTACAAATGCTTCATTTTCACATAGACACAAATTGAAAAAAATTGATTTTTTTTTGTCGATAAAAACATAAAAATAAAAAAACTGGCAAACCTATTTTGTTTTATTTTTAATAGCTGACATTCTATCAAAGAAAACAATGTATATAAAGGGTGATTTTTTAAGAGCTTGATAACTTTTTTTTAAAAAAAAACGCATAAAATTTGCAAAATCTCATCGGTTCTTTATTTGAAACGTTAGATTGGTCCATGACATTTACTTTTTGAAGATAATTTCATTTAAATGTTGACCGCGGCTGCGTCTTAGGTGGTCCATTCGGAAAGTCCAATTTTGGGCAACTTTTTCGAGCATTTCGGCCGGAATAGCCCGAATTTCTTCGGAAATGTTGTCTTCCAAAGCTGGAATAGTTGCTGGCTTATTTCTGTAGACTTTAGACTTGACGTAGCCCCACAAAAAATAGTCTAAAGGCGTCAAATCGCATGATCTTGGTGGCCAACTTACCGGTCCATTTCTTGAGATGAATTGTTCTCCGAAGTTTTCCCTCAAAATGGCCATAGAATCGCGAGCTGTGTGGCATGTAGCGCCATCTTGCTGAAACCACATGTCAACCAAGTTCAGTTCTTCCATTTTTGGCAACAAAAAGTTTGTTAGCATCGAACGATAGCGATCGCCATTCACCGTAACGTTGCGTCCAACAGCATCTTTGAAAAAATACGGTCCAATGATTCCACCAGCGTACAAACCACACCAAACAGTGCATTTTTCGGGATGCATGGGCAGTTCTTGAACGGCTTCTGGTTGCTCTTCACTCCAAATGCGGCAATTTTGTTTATTTACGTAGCCATTCAACCAGAAATGAGCCTCATCGCTGAACAAAATTTGTCGATAAAAAAGCGGATTTTCTGCCAACTTTTCTAGGGCCCATTCACTGAAAATTCGACGTTGTGGCAGATCGTTTGGCTTCAGTTCTTGCACGAGCTGTATTTTATACGGTTTTACACCAAGATCTTTGCGTAAAATCTTCCATGTGGTCGAATAACACAAACCCAATTGCTGCGAACGGCGACGAATCGACATTTCACGGTCTTCAGCAACACTCTCAGAAACAGACGCAATATTCTCTTCTGTACGCACTGTACGCATTCGTGTGGTTGGTTTAATGTCCAATAAAGTAAACTGAGTGCGAAACTTGGTCACAATCGCATTAATTGTTTGCTCACTTGGTCGATTATGTAGACCATAAATCGGACGTAAAGCGCGAAACACATTTCGAACCGAACACTGATTTTGGTAATAAAATTCAATGATTTGCAAGCGTTGCTCGTTAGTAAGTCTATTCATGATGAAATGTCAAAGCATACTGAGCATCTTTCTCTTTGACACCATGTCTGAAATCCCACGTGATCTGTCAAATACTAATGCATGAAAATCCTAACCTCAAAAAAATCACTCTTTATAAATAATCTGTGGATAATTGCAAAATTAATTTACAAAATTCATGGTTTTTTAATTTTTGTTTAAATAGCTCGAAAATCTTATCAAATTATAAGCCAGAATATTTTATTTTTATTTCAGTAACGTAACGAAGAAACAATACCTATATTAAAAATTGTCTGTGTAAAATTTATGACACTTTTCACGCAAAAGGGATGAACAAATTTTAATTTTATAATTTTTTGATTCAATAGCGTGAACAAAATTTTAATTTTGTTTTAATAGCTGGCATCTTAGCAAATAAATCAAGGCCTCTTTGAATAGAAACTATGGATAGATGTAGAAGTTATAGCCTTGTTGTTGAAGTACATGTTAATTTGAGCAAAAATTTCGTTAAAACAACACGCAATTTCTTGAAATTATTTTACTTCTACCATAATAATCATAACTTCTACATTGATATTCTTCCAGTAGCCATCGTTTTCCTCCCTATTCTCCCTATTCCTTTGTTATAGAATAAAGAGTTTCATAACTTCTACATTTATTAATACATACATATAGACGTTTTTTCTTGTTAGAATTTTAGCTATTCATAAAACAAAATAGCTTTTTTTCGATTTCAAAAGAAATATAAATTCTAGAAATATAATATTGGAATTTTAGTAAAAAATAAATAAATTTGTTTTTTTTTTTTGCTGGTTTGGTAATCAACATGCCTTAAGGCACACAAAACTATTGTTTTAAGTTTCCGCCAGAAAAGTTTTAATTTTTTTTTTGTTTCACAGTGGAATTGGAATTTTAAAAAAAAATCCATATTTTTGTGTTTTCATTTATGAATCAGTATGCCTCAATGCATACAAAAATATTTGTTTATGTCTCGAACACAAACTTTTTGTTGTTGTATAGTGTAGTTCGGATTGATTTATGATTGATTGATTGATTATTCTTAAAGTAATTTTGTTTGATCAATGAAATTTGATGAAAATCTTTTTGCAATTTAATTAAATTTTGTTCTATTTTCTAGTTTGCTTCTAAGGTGATTTTTTGAAAGCTATAGGAAAGTTTTTCAAAAAAAAACACATAAAATTTAGAAAAATGCATGAAATCTTTATTTGAATCGATAGTACGGTCCATATAATTTAATGTTTGAAAATTATTTCATACAAACGTTGACCTTGACTGCGCCTCAAATGGTCCATCCGCTTAGTCCAATTTTGGCATTTCCACGTTTTTGAGTAACAGAGGCCCAATTGCTGCGAACGGCGACGAATCAATAATTGATGGTCATCATTAACACTGGCCGATACAGTGTTGGTAAGCGTGTTGGTGGTTTAATGTCCAACAATGTAAATGTTAAATAGCCCGAATAGTCGCTTCAGTGGGTCGATTAAACTAACCATAAAATGGAAGCGCGCGATGAACATTCTTAACAGAGCACGCATTTTGATAATAAAATTCAATAATACAATAATAACAAGCGTTGTTCGTTTGTAATCGTCTTACATGGTTAAATTATAGACCAAACTGAAGATGTTTGACAGTGAAACAAAACACGAAACGTGCGTCAGCTGTTTAAACCAGTGTTGCCAAAAAGATAATTGCTAAAAAATGACCCTTTATTTGTTCTATTTTCTATTTTGCTTTAGAAAATCATCTGCAACATATTTTTCACATTATTGAAATCAGTACTAGTAACCTCAGTACTAGTAACCTTTTTACGTAGTTCTCTTCACGACCATATGTCGCTTTATTTTCTCTCCTCAGACTCCTAAATCACTAATCAATCTTTTGCAGAATTATTTGTTATGGACATATTAACCTAAATCATTATCATCCTTTATAAACACAACACAAATAAAATACCATTAAGGATTGCAATTCTCTGAATGGCTTGCGAGTATTAAATCTCGCAGCAATTGCAATGTCATTAACCTTTGATTATTGCACATATCAATTTATTTAACGATGTTATCATTATTAATGTAACATCATTTCGACCATTAGGTATCCAATTGTATTAGCTTGGCTTTTTTCTGTTTTTTTTTTTGCTTACTGGCTTGCTTGCTTCAGTGGCAGATAGATGCGTTGTGTTTTTGTTCGAGTCATGGCAATCGATTTGCTGGACAGAGATTGAAGTTTCACAATAGCCAATAAATTGCTCTGTTCGGTAGTGAAACGGGGTTGAGATTTCGTTCTCACTTTGCGGCAACTTTTGCTGGTATATCTAGATAACAATGGTGCTATTGTGCTTAGTGTATATATATTGAATTGGTTATCAGAGAAGAGCTACAAATTCATATTTTTTATATTTTTTGGAACGAAAAAGAACATAAAAAAGCAAAACAAAAGTTTTTCTTCTTTTTTCAAAAAATTATTATTTTCAAAATTATTAAAAAAAGTTGCTACTGCTTTTTTAAGAACGCCCCAAGATAAAAATATAAGTTACAGTTTGTTTAGCGAAAGCTCTTCACAAAGAATTCCTCAAGTGCATTGAAATACTCATAAGAAAATCCTTGATTCTACTTCGATAACCCTTTATAACTCCGTGCAGCAGGCGAGTGTGTCCGCTTACATAACCATGATTAGATTTTTCACTTAACTTGGCTATAAAGTTAGGGTTCATATTACCTTTATAAGCAAGTCAGCCAAACTATGTAGTAGTAATCGAACAGGTAACACGAACAAAAACAAACAAACTACATCAACAACAGGAAAAATTCTCGCGAAATCTTTCTCTAACAATGGTGCATTTAGAAAGATTTTCTCCCTTTTGTTGCAACACAATGAATTGAGGCGATTTTCTTTCTTCCTTACCATGTTTTTGCTGTGTTTATTTGTACATTCTTGTAATCGCATAAGAAAGCTTACGCGGCACATGTGCCGTAAGACCAATGTTGTAATTAATTTCCTTTGTTTTTCCAATTTTCGCTGATGCTGCTAACAATTATATACATATAAATATTACATAAAGGTATGTTTGTTGAGAATCGACAAATTTTTGCACTGTTTTCTGTTTGCTTTGTTCATAGTATTTCTACTCTAATTATAGATGATAACAAGCGAAAATATTTGTAAGAAGGTTGAGGGGGAAATTCTGCAAATGTTTGGTAGTTTTCGTGGTATATACTCAATTTTATATAGTTATGTCTAGTTTAAGTAAACAAACGAGATGAGTTTAAGTTCATTTAGTATAGAAGATCTACTGCAAAATATCAGGTTTATACATGGAATTGTTCCAATTGAGGTTTTACATAAAGCTCTTTGAATGAATAAGTCTATGGGGTCGAATGATTAATTCAACACTTATTATCACTCATACGCCCAATAATTCTCTTAGTAATAAAGGGTTTTTTTTATTGGGGTATAGAACTTTAAGTTGGCATCACTTTTTTAACTGGCGGCCATTTTGTCAGCTGTCAAGTGATTAATATTTAGTTTGGTTTGTCATTTCATCATGAACAGGTTGACAAAAGAACAACGCTTGCAAATCGTGCAAATTTATTTCGAAAGTAATGGTTCAGTTCGCGAAGTTCACCGGCGCTACATGCCACACAGCGCAGTCACAATTGAAGGAAACATTCGATGAGCGCATAATTTCGCGGAATGGACCTGTCAATTGGCCACCAAGATCGTGTGATTTGACACCATTGGATTATTTTCTTTGGGGATATGTGAAGTCGCTCGTCTACGCCAACAAACCAGAAACGTTAGGGGACTTGGAAGCCAACATTCGTGGTGTTATTGAAAATTAAACCTGTAGAATTGGCTATATTCGAGCCAGCCGCGGCGGCCACATGCCAGAAATCATATTTAAACATTAATGGCATAAAATTATCCTTCCAATAAAGCCAAATTGATGGACATTAAAACGATTTTCTTGTGTTTTATTTCAATTCGAAGTTCTATACCTCAATAAAAAACACTCTATAGTAAACTATTCCGTTAGCCATACTGTTTGCACTGTTTGCTAAATAATTTGGTTTATGAAAACAAAGCTTGAGATTTTATTATTGCACTCTACTGCATATATCCAATAGTTTTTCGATTTGTCGGCGTCTTAAAAATAGTATGTTTTGAAATGCAAATTTTATTTTCGCTCGTATGAAAAGTTTCATTTCATCCATTTGATTTATTCTATTAGAGTCGTATCAGAACATGAACCATTTTGTACCTTATATTGGACATTTACATTTGCATATGATTAGGACAATCAAAATTAATTTGCTGAATTGTAGATACACTAATAAAAATTCCAAAAACATACCACTTGGTAACGCAAGTTACCAATAGGCTTTTATAAAAGTGACAATTTGGCGTAGAGCTGTGTATAACAATTTCAGATGTGTTCTGGTGTCCTAAACTATGTTGTTTTAAAATAATTTGTTTTAGTTTTTCTTTTTTATTTTGGTCCCTAATCAGTGTTTGATTTAAACTGGGATATTCTCCTGGCTCAAAACCACTATGAATCTATATTTTATAGAATGCAAATTAACCATCACCATGTAACATTTATTACTTAGCTACACACTACCACTATCATGATTTCTACCCTGTGAAAGGCTTCGTCAGGTGGCTTAGCATTGACTTTTCAACAACATACCCGACCTCTTTAATTAAATGATTCTCCCAAAGGAATGACAAGCACAACTCACTTGTCGAATATTGCACCCAATAATAAAGCACACATGACACCTTACAAGCATCTCAGACTTGGAGTTTTTTAAACGCATAGTCGGTTTCTGATGTGTTTTGGTGTCCTAAACTCAAAAATGATATTAAGTTTATTATATTTGTTTTTAAATAATTTTATTAAAATTCCAATTTTTGTCAAATTTACTTGTACTAAAATTTTAATAATTTATATAAACATTTGTAATTATACAAATTGTTTGATGATCGACAAAGTCGAATCGAAATATTGGGCAAAAAATTAAATAAAAAGAAAACAACAAAACCAACACAATCCAGGTTATATTATTTTATGGCCTCAAGCTGGACAATATGAAAAACATTATTCAACAACAGGTCAACAATACACACATACACCAATTTATTGAAATGCCAACATAATTCTGAATGTTGACACGAAACATAACAAACCTGTGTATTTGGTTTTTCATAGTGTGTAATATGACCTATAAAATATATTTTTTTCGAAATTTTCTAATTTCTACAGTACAATACTTTATATGATATAAAATGAGATTCAAATAGACCATCGGACCAAGTATGTGATATATTCATATCCACCTATAGCAATTTCCACCAATTTCCTATATGGCATTTAATCAAAAGTGTATTTCAATACTTGGCTTACTTTTTCACATGAAGTTGTTTTGAACCTAGTTTTTCAAAATTAATTTTAACACATTGAAAATGTACCGTCGTAAAAAATTGTCAAACTACACTAACCCCAAAAACAACCAAGCCAAAACAACGAAATCGGTTGCATTAGGGTGTGTCCGACTTATAAGAAAAAAGTTATACCTTCCACCCATTATTAGCAAAATATAGCTTCAAGTTGTGGATATATTAATTAAGAGACATTTCCACCAGCATTTAATTACTTTGAAAAGTATTTACACACATAAATAAATGAAAGAAATCTTCACAGCCGAATTGATATTTTTGGACCGAAGTTTTACCTGAGTAGTATAGCTAGTATTGTACAAGGAGTTTCTTATATTTCCCCCTTCAAAAAATAAAATAAAATTTGTTAGACTGTTATTTTCTCAGTTTCGTAAGAAACAGCAAAACTAATTTGACCAATTATTCTCGATTTAATGAGATTGCCAAAATTGGAGTTTTAAAAAATTCGAATATAATTCCTTCAACTACAAACTGCATTCCAAATACAATAAAACTTCTCGCCCATGGTTGATTGATATGAAACAATTTGAATTATGAACATTTTAAACATTTAACAATAGATCTATATTTATAACTAACGTCTTGCTTGCTTACCATAGAAATATTGGATCATCATGGAATTTTATTATACTTTTATCTACAGTCTTTGATGAATACTTCAAAGAACGTTTGTACCATTTGACTTAGAATACATTTTCCTTTCATACTTCCCTCGTAAAATTTAGCATCATTTCAGAAAAAGTACGAAATTAGCCCTAATATGGATTTTAAGTTTTGATTCATTTCTGGCATTTCTTTTTTATTTTATATATTTATGGAAAACATTTTTTTAGAACAATAAAACCCGATGGTATTTTTTACGCTTTTGCATGGGCGTTTTTACCCTTTTTGCACAAAAAGGACCAAAAAGACGCCTATATTTAGGTGTTAAAATATTTGACAAAAATTTTCCTCGTAGTGATTTTAATAATATTACTGAATTCGTCCTATATCTAAAACGAAAAGATCACACGGTTTCTGATGCTGATTCGTTATAAGAATGTGCTAAAGGGGGGCATATAAAACCCTCTCTTAAATGAGAGAGCCGATACACGTATAGTTATTGTTACCCCATCTAGCAGAATCCACAGAAACCTTGTTCTTTATGTGTTCCACAATGACATTTAGACTGGATTCTGCCAAAATCTTCTCATATTTAGAACTAAATGGCCAAATACGTTTTAAAGCTATTTGTAAACTGAGTGCTTTTGACTTTCTGAATTGATACCTAATATGAAGCTAAAGCACATTAAACTCAAACAAAAACTTTTCGAAATGTTGTAAAAATACATAGAAATTGGCTTTCAATATTTCCAGGAAAACGATCTTAAAATAATTCCCTAATGATTTCAGTTAATTTCCGCAATCTCTACGTAAATAAATTTCCAATTAAAGCAGAAAAGTGTGAATATCTATTATTAGTTGTAATAAATATATTTATTTTCAACTTTTGTAACTAATTACAACGCCCACAGACAAAGTCTACTGATTGATAAATAAGCCAAATCTTTCTTACGACATAGATAAATACAGTGAAAATTATTAATGATTAAATGGAAATTGTGTCCAATTTTACAACATTGAATACATTATTAAGCCTGAAATGCGTCATTGGTTGTCTGCTGAATGGCCAAGACCTGTAGGACGAGCTTCGCTATAATCTCCCCTCCTTAAATTACTCTGAAAAATACTAAACATGGTAATACTTAAATACAAGATGCATTTAATGCCGTTTATTGCGTTTGCTTCTTGCACAGAAAATGTCCAGGCATTTATCCTTTCCGAAGAAAGATTACCATCAAGACAATAGCCATTTATTGTGATTTAAGCAATGGTAGACTTTGCTCTCTCCCTGCACTACTTTGTCGTATGTCCTTTGTTTTATTGTGAGTTCGTTCTATTTTAATAAATTCCGCCATACGAAATCTTACGCCAAATAAAAGAATGTATTCCTAAGAAAATTAAATCCATTTACAGTACGCAGCAAACGAAGGACCGAACGGAACCAAACAAAACAGGACATTACAAAAATATGTAGCAGAACTGGGTAGTTGGGCGGGCAGCCGTTCAAAAGGTGGAGAAAAATCAACGTTTTGTTTTCTCAAACATAATCTGCATTTTTGCATATTTTATTCCTCAGTTCTGAGGGTTTTCTTCGCTTCACTGCTGGCGAGTAGTCTCCATTACGTGGCTGCTGTTCATTTTGTGATGCTGTTGTTCCCGTTTCTAGGATTTGCTCCTAGTGTGCACACGGCCTTATGCTGCTGAGTTTTTGTTTGAGTTTTTTTTCATTCAAATAAAAAATAAAAACAGTTTTTGTGCCTCATTCGTTAAGCTGCTCGCTTTGTGTGCTTGAATTGTACTTTAAAACGCAAAAACCAAACAAAGAAAAAACAACCGAGAGCAAAAAAGGAAGAAAACGAATATCCAGACATTCTTCAAGTGGCGTATTTTTACTGTTGTTGCAGCGGCACTTCTTCTCTGCTTGTCTCGGGCAACTTAAGTCGTTTGCAAAATATTCATTAGATTATTTATTCGTATTCCTTGTGTTTTTTGTTTTTGGTTTCATTCCTCTTGAGCTATGTTTGGTTTTTAATATTTTTCTACCAGCACTTGGCTGTGGCAGTGTAGGGCTGTTCTGTTCCTTTTCCCTACGCTTTTGTGAAGTTCTTGGCTGTGTAAGGTATACGACTTGGTAGAAGGATTATTGTACTGTTTCAGTTTTTCTTTTCGAGATCTGTCTTCCCTGTTAACTTCTTTGGCTTGGTTGTATATTTCATTTATTTTTAATGAAAAGTCTACAAATGGCACAGGGGCTGAATGAATTTATTGCATGGCTATGTTGTATAGGGTGTTTTTTATTGGGGTATAGAACTTTAAGTTGTCATCACTTTTTTAACTGGCGGCCATTTTGTCAGCTGTCAAGTGATTAATATTTAGTTTGGTTTGCCATTTCATCATGAACAGGTTGACAAAAGAACAACGCTTGCAAATCGTGCAAATTTATTTCGAAAGTAATGGTTCAGTTCGCGAAGTTCACCGCAAGCTCCGTCCATTTTATGGTCGACATAATCGTCCATCAGAGCAATTAATTCGGTTAACCATGGATCGTTTTCGCACTACGTTTACTCTATGTGATAATACGCATCCGCAGAGACGTCGAACAGTGCGCACCGAAGAAACAATTGCCGCTGTAGAGCAAAGTGTTGAAGAGGACCCGAATGAATCGATTCGCCACCGTGCACAGCAATTGGAGTGGTTGAAAATTGGACCTGTAGAATTGGCTATATTCGAGCCAGCCGCGGCTGCCATATGCCCGAAATCATATTTAAATATTAATGGCATAAAAGTATCCTTCCAATAAAGCCAAATTGATGGACATTAAAACGATTTTCTTGTGTTTTATTTCAATTCGAAGTTCTATACCTCAATAAAAAACACCCTATACTTGGCATGTAACTCTTTCCTGTTTACGAATTTGATGAGTTTTAGTGAAATTTATGAAATTAGCTTAAAGTTTGAAATTGAGTTGAATATTTTCATATAGTATTTTGTAAAGTAATTGTTATCGGTTTCGGGCTACCCGTTCACTAGCCAGTGTATAGGTTACTTGCAAAGTAATTCAGGCCATGGAAGCTTAAATAGCAGATATTCTTTATACAAAACAGTTTTTAGGCAATATTTCAAAAAACTCCAAAGGATGGTAAACTTTTAGAGTTTAATAAAGAATTGCATGCCTAAACGTCCTATTGATAAAATTAACACTTGATTTGAACTCAGATATTGTATTGGCCCAAGATGTTTTTGCACCAGGCCTACTATTGGAAAGCAACTAAAGCAAATTCGTTTAGAGTGTGTAAACACAAGTTTATCAAAGTCATTATTTTTTTTTTAATTTTTATTTGATTTTCAATTCATAATTTCAATTTGTCAGACTAAAAAGATATTGTCTCAATATATTTTGCACAATTTCGTATAAACCCATTTTGGCACCACGGGAGTGCTGTAAAGTTGGAGTTCGGTTATAATTGTAGTTTCCCGATTGTGGCTTTATTCTTCTCTTAAAAATATTTTCTAAGTATCTCAAAAGAACTTTGGTGAAATTACGATTTTTTCATAAAGGTGTGTTCATTCAATATCCTGTAACTCCTAAAATTCGAAGTCTTTAACGTTTTAATTATTTTATTTTGATTTTCAAATTGAAATGTAGTTCTTATACGTTTTTTTATCAACGAACTAAACTGGAATCAGCGAACTAAACTACCTTTTACCAGTTTCTTTCTTTTTAAATTTTTCATAGTGTTGGATGCGATCTTCAAAATTTAAAGAATTTATTTGTATTTAATAATGTTGTTTAAGGAACTTACTATCAGGCTATAATTTCATGGGTCTATATTTTGTTAATAGTAGAAAAAACATTATACAGGTGCTTGTAAATCTGTCAAACAAACAACTATATTTTTGAAAGTGATTTTTATACAAGCTATTATTATGGTTTCTTTTCATAAACTGTTTGTCATTCATGGTCGTGTCTTCTTGATATATGTTTTAAATTGATCAATTGAATAACGTAGCATTAAATTAGATATTATCAAGGAATAGATCAAATTACTATTAATGATCTTAAATATTTCCTTAAAACTAGAGCCAAAATTTAGAATAAGGGCAAATTATTAAATATTTTCGAAATTTTGAATTTTTAACGGTTACCAACAAATTTTTAAGTGACAATTTTTAATCGATATTGTCCCAAAAAGAATGTAAAACGAAAAAACGAGATAAAGCGGGACTTTTTGTCAAAAAGCGGGATTATGCGGGATGGAAAATTTTAGCGGGACTGGGCATCAAAAAGCGGAATAGTCCTGCGAAAAGCGGGATGGATGTCACCTTAGGCATTGGAAACCATATCCATTCATTTATATTTCAAGTAGGTGATGTGTTCTGAATATTTATTTTTATTTTTATACAAAATTTTAAACTTCTATCTCTATAACGATTATAACCAAACATATTGTGTTTGATGACACTATGCAACAAACTTTCTGCTGCACTGTGTCCTTCTTTTTTAATGGATCCTTTTAAAATAAGTTTACAAATTCTAATTTGCGTCGAAAATACCCTTAATATATGTATGTACTCTCATTATGGAAATACAAGTCCGATGTAGAAGTACATGTCGTATTCACGTATGCTAAAATCAATTTTAACAAAAAAAAAAAAAACAACAAAATATTGGGACTGGGCATCAAAAAGCGGAATAGTCCTGCGAAAAGCGGGATGGATGTCACCTTAGGCATTGGAAACCATATCCATTCATTTATATTTCAAGTAGGTGATGTGTTCTGAATATTTATTTTTATTTTTATACAAAATTTTAAACTTCTATCTCTATAACGATTATAACCAAACATATTGTGTTTGATGACACTATGCAACAAACTTTCTGCTGCACTGTGTCCTTCTTTTTTAATGGATCCTTTTAAAATAAGTTTACAAATTCTAATTTGCGTCGAAAATACCCTTAATATATGTATGTACTCTCATTATGGAAATACAAGTCCGATGTAGAAGTACATGTCGTATTCACGTATGCTAAAATCAATTTTAACAAAAAAAAAAAAAAAACAACAAAATATTTTTTTCCAAATATTTTTTATGCCATCAAAAAAATATTTTTTTTGCTTTTTATGAAGACTGTTCGTGAATCCTGTTTTTATATGAAGTTACCTTTATAGTTGTGATCGGGCCTATATTTCAAAAATGAGAGTAGAAATATTAAAGGTAATTTCGAAAAACTCGGAATTTTAGTGAAAAAATTAAAAAATATATACATAAAATTTTATTATTTAATATTAATAAAAATGTTTTTAGTTCTCAGAAACAAAATCTTTATTTTTTGTTACATAGTCCCATGTATAACTGTTGGTAGTTACTTGCAACATGTTGCGTTTGATGACGTTCGTGAAAGGGAATTTATAAGACCAGATTATTGATGATCATTAGGATTACAATGTTATACAGAAATGTTTTTCGTTCTACTTAAATGTGCAGAACTCACCCAGAGTCCGTGTCTCACTTGTACCCCTTTGACGTCCAAATTCATATATACTTGACCAAGAGGTTTTAGCAATTACAATTGGCCTGGTGAGTGATAGACAAAATATGACCAGAGGCGATTTACAGAGGAGCTTTGGGACAAAAAAATGCCCAGGAGGCAACAAAAGGTTCAGGCAATATGTTTATCTGTTTCAAAACATCCCGAAACTGCGTCTGTCTCTATACATTTTTTGTTAATATAAAATTTTTAAAATCGTCATCAGCAAAATGGTGGTCCGCTACTTTTTAGGACTTAATTATCATTTGATCGCAGATCACAAATATCAAAACAAAACCAAAATCGCATCGCGCTAAAAATGTATGGTCTTCAAAAGGTTAGGGCATTCCCGGCTCCTAGTGACTTTTTAGGGAACTTTTGCATGTCTTTTTACTCATAATTAATGCCAGTATTAATGAAGTGTGACCGTCGCTGGGTTGTTTGGGTGTTAAGCTACAGACAAAATATATTTTCCTTCACCTCATTGAATTATTCATTATGTGGAGTTGCATTTTGGAAACTGGTGACTTCAACTGAATATTCGATTTTCCTTCTACGACAAATTGCTCAAACGCAGATGATGATTGACGTAGTTGATAGATGTTATTTTTCATTTGTTTATTATTTGAATATCTTGTCTGAAATTTACTGGATTTAAAAATGAAATAATAAACTCGTCACTCATTTTATTTTCATATGTATATATTTTTTTGATTTCTCTTTGATTGGAATTCACTGGATTCATCAATAAATTCTGACTAAAATAAACTATACCCGAGTTCTAGGAATATTTTGTTATTTTTTATATTCTGAAATTCTTTGATGAACTGTAACATATGTGCTAAAACAAACAACTCCAAATAAAATCTCTATAAAATGCTGTCTTTAACAATATTCACCATGTCCGCTAGTAAATTGGCTGGTTCTGTATTTTGTCAATTTGTAATTTCATCGGAATATTGTTTCATTTTTTCATCCCCACTGTTACAATATTCCCACCACTACTTGCAAATTGTCTGTCTCTGTATTTTGCCAATTTCGAATTTCATCGGAATGATGCCTTTCATGCTCTGGCCTGGCTGATTGCAGGCAATTGACGTTTATGCTTGTTTTCTGTGCCCTATACTTTCCAAGAAATTTGATATTTTTAAAAACTACTGACTGGATACTTAATGAGCAAATATTTTCCATAGGGTTCTAAATTCTGAAAATAAATTTGAAATTTAAGAAAAATAATTTACTAACTATTAAAATCTAAATCCTCATTTAGATCATCTGAAATGAATTATTTTTCCAATTAATCACTATTTTATTTTTGGTGAATCAAAAAATGTATGCCAAATCGAAACAGTCATACTATCTGTCCCCCTTGATACCTGAAATCTAGGCTCTATGTTTAAATTCCTTCTCTAAATAAATAATGCATTCCCATAAACCGTGGGAAAAAGTGAATGGAATTCAAGCAGATTCTTTACTTTAATTGCCTTTTGAGTGCTGGCAAAAACCAAACTCTTAATCTGCACCATCTTTCTGGCTAATTACACTTGAAAATTAAAAACTTTTATACAACTGAAAAACTAAAGTAAAGTAAAAAAGAAATTGGATAAACCAATCTTCTGCACACAAACCGAAGTGGAAACAAACCAAAAAAATACACACAGAACATGCCGTTGAAGAAGACATTATAAATGATAAAAATATGGACCGAAACAAAAACAAGGAACAAAACGACGACATTGAATTAAACCAAAAAAGCAAAATTTATATACTTTTTGCCAGAGTCTTGAAATTTATAGTGTTTTTTGTGAAAGAAAGCCACACATTTCTTCTACGGCACCACTAACTATTACTAGTGGCGTAGTTTTTTCCTTTCAGTTTTTACGGCAGTTTAGTTAAACTTACTGCAATTTTTTGTTTTGCTGTGGCGTTGGTGATTTTGTTTTTTCCTTCTTCTTCTTTTTGGGAAAATTGTGAAAAGGCAACTGTTTTCAGCACACATACTATAACTTCTTTTTGTTTTTTTTTGATTGGTTTGTCCTCGCTGATGTTGTTTTTTTCTCTCTTTTCTTTTGCAGATGCACCCATTTGTGCCACAGATCACGATGAACTGTTGGGAGCCCTGAAGCATGAAACGTTGGCGTTAAAATGTGAAGTGGATGCATCACCGCCTGCGGATTCATTTCATTGGACATTTAACTCATCCGGCGAACAAACTGAATTACCAGCACGACTGCATTCGAGTGAAGTAAGTACACATTACCAACCAGCTACCATGGGGTCCTTTTCGAATTTTATTTGTTTTTTTTTTTTCATATATACAGTGGCATTTGCTGCATTATACAGCTACACAAAGAAAAAAACCATTTTAGGAATTTTAAGGTCATATTATTGCATTCTATAGGAAGAAGCAAGAAACCATGATATAGGGTGGGGCACTCACAACTTTGAATTAGAATCGGCTATGAAAAAGTAGTGTTTTTTTTCAAATTTCTGGTTTTATTGGAAAGGTTGAACTTTGTCATTTTATAATGGAACACAATATCATTCATATGACACCACGACTAGCTCGGCAGTACCTCAGCCGATCACCCCAATTTTGCAGTACAGCCCAAAATCCACACCAAACAGTGACTCGTTGTGGATGCACGTGTGGGTTTTCGGAACCCCATATGCTGCAATTTTGCTTATTGACATAGCCACTGAGATGAAAATGAGCTTCATGAAGGCTGAACTGAAGGCCGATCTCTCCTCGAAATTTTTCCTTGTAAATTTCTTACAGTTTGCGTTAAATACTCACTACTTTGGAAGAGAGTTTTTAATATTTCCCTATTTATTTCGAGCGTATAGCATGTAATGTCAAACATAAATCTGAAAATAAAAATGAATGTTACTCTACCTTTCAAATTGAAAGTAATCGGTAGTTCAAATTTAAAATGGCCCACCTTATATTAGTTTATTAAGTCCTAGTACTGCGTCATGAGTCATGATTTTAAAATTCATGTCCATTTAATTTTGTTTCCATAATTTTTCGAATTCATGATGAAAATCGATGGACATAAACACGATGACAAAAAATATAAACTAAATTTATTTTCATTTTTAGTTTTAGTGTTGTTCGATTACACTGTGGAACAAAATGAAACTTTCGAAAAAAATAATAAATAAAAAATGGTTTTAGTTTTAGTATTTATATATTAAATCCACAACTTTCTTTTGTTCGGTGACTTATAGTGAAATTTAACATAGAATATTTTTTCCATTCACACTACCCCGCAACATTCAGTTTAGTGGGACAGTTTAGCTCCTCTTCGGAAAAAAGACGAAATTAACCATAAAATGAATTTTAAGTTTTGACTTATTTCTGGCATTAAAGTTAATTTTTGGGTTTTAGTGTATACAGAGACTTATAGTAGAATTTTATGGCAAACCTGACCCTTTAGGGGCTTTTTACCCTTTTGCATAAAAGCGACCAATATTGAGTAGTAAGTAATATTGCTCAACATTTCCTACACATAAAAATGTAAGGATCGAATGTATCTTATGCCGATTTATTATAAAAACAAGTAAGGAAAGGCTAAAATCGGGCGAGGGCGATTATATGATACCCTCCACTTTCTGCGCCGTTACAACTCAATTTGGTGAGGTGATTGGTATGTGTTCTACATCACGGACCGATGAGACCCACACTCACCATTTATGTTTACAGATATATTTCATCTAAATTTCATTTGTATGAGAGCTATATCTAAATCTGAACCGATTTGACCCATTTGCACCATAGATGTTTCTAGTTTAAATATAAGGTGGTCTGCCAAACTTGATTAAAATCTTTTAAATTCTATGGTTTTTAGAGCAGAACAAGTCAATCCGGGAACACAATTTGCATGGGATCGAAATCTAAATTTGAACCGATCTGATACACTTTCACCACAGACGTCTCTAGTTAAAATTTAATCTTTTGTGATCTCTGGAGCGGAAAAATTTAAATCGATAGCTAAACTTGTATCGGAGCTATATTTAAATCTGAACCGATCTGACCCAATTTTCACCACAGACGTTTCTAGTTGAATTTTAAGATACTGTCCCACATTTGAAGTGGGAGCGACATTTGTATGGGGCTATATCTAAATCTCAACCGATTTGCTTCAAATTAAACAGCGTCCGTTATTGGTCCGCAAAACTTACTTGTGCGAATTTTCGTAAGGATTGGACAATAATTGCGATCTGAACTTTGATTACAAGAATAGATGAACAGACAGACAGACGGACATCTCTAAATCAGAAAATTATTCTAGGACGATCTGTATAATAAACGATGGGTCTAACTCGTTTCCTTTTGGGTGTTACAAAGAAATGCACAAAGACATAATACCCTAGTGGAGGGTATAATGAGCAAAGGTGGAAATATTGACCCCTCCTTTAAAATGGCCAGCATACCTAAACATTCATGACTTCCATTAGTAAGTTAACCCCGCTATTAGAATCCGTTGTCATCTTTTGTTTCACAGTGTTTCCTGTGTGGGGCTAACTCATCAGTTGAACTTATGTATAGATTATAAAACCTTAAGTATCATCGGAAAGCTCTTTACGAGTGCTTTAAAGATTTTTTGCAAAATTTATCAGAAAATATACTACAATTTTTTATAAAACTTGTAAAAACTTCAGGGTGGGATCATCATGGGGTTTGGATGGTCACATGTGGACCAAAAATTAAAAAATAATGCCTTTTCAAATACAAATCGCACCAAAAATGTGGAAGTAAGGCGGATTTTATAAAAACTGCTGTAAAAATAGTACTAAAATTTTGAAAGAAAAAACAATAACTCTTCAATTTTTTAAAATAATTTTTTATTAACAGCTAATAGTGTCAGTAAAATGCTCCGTAATTTTCATGATGTAGTTCCTGGCACTTACTCTCCAATAATTATTAACGTGATTGCAGTCTAAATCACAATTATTTAACAGGAGTAATAAAAACAACTTAATTAAAGTTACATTCAAAACATTATGTCTGTTCCTACGCTTTCCCAAAATATTTTGGTTTTATCACTGTTTATTTATGGGCTAAGCGGTCTTTAATATTTTAGTGCTACTTTTAATGCAATTCGCAGCAACGAAGAGAAGAAACGTGCCAAATTTTATATAAATCAGAACGGGTCGGGTCCAAAACTGCCGTTTTTTGTGTCGATTTACTTTGAAGTCATCCATATACCCCCAACCTCACCACAAAGCATTTTGAAAAGTTTAATGATCTAGCTGTTTTCATGTAAAAACTTAAACAAGGCACAATAATAGTAGGAAATATGTACATTGATCATTAATAAAATGACGAGATGAATTTTGTGAAAGCTTTTCACAACACCTAATAAAATTCGTAGCAAAATGTTGGGCATAATTTCACAGCTAATCTGAAAATGTTAAAGTTTTCCAAACATTTCTTCATTCAACACCTAAATGTTCGCCAGTGGTAGGGCCTTGTGAGGAAGCGGGTCAACCGGTAGTATCACAGAACATAGCAAGTTGTCGCTGTAATTATATGTTAATTCATTTGGTTTCATTTCCTCAGCAAACAGAACAAAAACAAAACAGAATATTCATTTAATTTTCTGTACTTTGCTTTAAACTACTCTTTTCCCCATTTGTTGTTGTACGTACGTACATTCAACGAAATCTAAAAATACGCAAACTTAATATTTGACCGGGTTTGTTTCATTTCGTTGTTAATGAATAAATCGCGTGTTTGTTTGTTGTTGCTGTTGTTTTTTTTTTGTTGAGGGATTTCCTCTATTTTTTCCTACGTGGTGAATTCAATTCACTTTGTGCTGAATACAACCGGAGAAAGACAAAAATTACCCAAAAGAATCGGAAACGGAAATGCTATGTTGGGCTAACAACAGTTCTCAAAACTCCTTTCGTTGTGGCCTTTGGCGGGTGCAAACAGAGAGAGAGCGTGGGAGTGAGAGGAAGGCAGCTGAATTTCTATTTTTTGGCTTTAGTTTGCTTCGTTTATTTCTGTGTTTTTTATTGGGTTAATTGCGTGTGTTTGTAGATTTTAACCTTCAAGTCATCTGATTCTTGTTGCTGTGTATTAATTGGAAAATTTAATTAGGAAAATACTAATTTCATTATATAATCTGTTTATTACCCTTACTACAACTCGCGCTGCTTTCTTTCTTTTCTTTTTTTTCAGATAGCTATAGCTAACTTTGTCTTTGTTCGTTCTTTTTTTGGCATTCCTAATTTATTCATAAATTTTATTAATCAGTCTCAGTCGTATTCTATGTTTTTAATATTCAAATGAAGTTTGTTTGAATTCGCCTTTTTGGTGCGTTTTTTAATTGTATCTGACGGATATTAATTTTCTGTCAATGTGTCTGTTAATTAGTTCTTCGCTGAGAATTTAGAAAATGATAAGGGAAGAACGGGCAGATACTTGTGTTGCTCAATGCGTTTGGAAATTTGTGGGAGTAGTATTAAATGAGTTCATTTAACTAATGAATGAGCTATTTGGAAGACGACAAGGACGAGGATGACAACGACGACGACGAAGAAGAAGTAAAACAGATGAAAAGACATAATTTTATTGTTCTAAAAAGAATTAAATTAAATCCATACATCACTTTTAATGGGTAAAGTGTCCCATTCAAGGACACAATATATTGTCCTAGTTTGACAATACATTTGCCTGGAAAACTAAATTTATTCCGAGAGTCGTAATTGTTTTTACTTCGTAATTAAGATATTATTTATTCGCGCCAGAATGCAATGAATTAATTTTATTTATGATGGATGTAAATCATCGGAGAATTGAGAAATGTGTATATGAAATCAGAAATGTCTTTAGAAAAACATAAGCTAATAAGCGAACTTTACATATTTGTGCAAAGTAGAAAAAATAAATAATTAAAAAAAGTACCTCGGATATTAACAAAGGAAACGGGGTCTATTTCAAGGAAATCTATGGATAAACATGGAAGTTAGACTTAAATCAATATAAGCAAAAATTTTTTAAAAATTGACAGGATTTTTTTAATTTTAAATATTAGCCAGAAATCATGATAGTGTGCAGCCAAGTAATAAATTTCACCATATCATTTGTAAATAATTTGCATTTGCATTCTATAATATATAAATGCAAAATGGTCTTGAGCCAGGACAATATCCCAGTTCAAATGAAGCACAACTTCTACACTTATAAATAGATTTTCTTCAAATAGGCCTTGTTTTCTTCATTACCCCTGCTGCTATATACTATATACATTTATCTTATATGTATAAGCAATATTTCGAGCTATTTAACCAAAAATTTAAAGAAGGTAGGACGATCACTTTTGAAATTCTTTTGCGTCTACAGAGAGGTATAACTTCTTCATTTATCCATAGATCTTTTACACATAGACATTGCGTTCTGCGTTAGAATGTTAGCTATCAAGATACCATTTCCCAATTTTTTATGAGTTTTTTCGTGCCATCAAAAAATCATTTATTTCTGATTTTTTTGGAGATTGTTCATAAACCACTGTTTCTATGTGAAAGTGAAAGTTCGCAACATAAGCTATCGGACTTTTATTTCCAAAATGAGAGTACAAATATTCAAGGTACCTTTACGAAAATTGGAATTTTAGTAAAAAATAAAAAAAACAAGTGATGAAAGGCTAAAGTCGGGCCGACTATATGATACCCTCCACTTTCTACGCCATTACAACTGAATTTGGGGAAACAAGTAATATAGGGAACGATATTTGTATGGGTACTATATATGCGGTCTCTAGAGCGAAAAAGTCAAATCGAGAGCGAAATTTGTATGGGAGCTATATCTAAATCGGAACCGGTCTGATCCACTTTCAACATAGATGTTTCTAATTGAAATATAAAGCGTTGTGCCAAATTTAAAGAAAATCGGTATTTGTATGTGATAAAATCGAAATTTGTATGTGAGCTATATCTAAATCTGATCCGATTTGATTCAAATTAAATATAGTTTGTCCTTGATCGACAAAACTTACTTGTGTCAATGTTTGTTATGGTTGGACAATAATTGCGACCTGTACTTTGATTATAACAAAAGATGGACAGACATTGCTAAATTGGCCCAGAAAGTGATTCTAAGCCGGTCTGCATAATAAACTTTGGATCTAACTCGTTTCCTTTTCGGTACTACAAACAAATGCACAAAGACAAAATACCGTACTGGAGGGTATACAAATTATGCATACAATTGTCTCAATGAACACAAAAAATTAATTTTTATCTCTCAGACACAATATTTTTGTTTTTGTTGTTGCATTCTGCAATTTCTGAAACAATTGTGACATCTTATAGAGAATAATACGTAAACAAAATTGAAGATATTTTTTACAATATTGAAGAATTAAGTATATTTTTTATTTTTGGAGTCTCTGAGCTACAAGGACATAAGACTTTCCACTTAAATTCGCAACGAGGAGATGGAAACTTTTCAGGCGACAGCAATGTCATTAAAATTTTAAGACAAGTTATTACATCAATAACGAAGATATATAGTAAATACTTTGTACCACTGTGAAACTCAAACAACATTGAGCTACGGAGAATTCCCAGTTTCCCATTTTTTCGCCTTTTGTATGCCGCCTTGCCATAGAATATAATCGAAAATTGAATCATTGGGGCCTAGCAGTAATGCTGACAATATAAATCACCTCAATAAAGTATTTAAAATTTAACCCAAAAAACAGCAGTAGTGTCGAGCTACCATAAATAGCCTTGTCTACCAAAAAAAAAAAGGCTCATGAACCCAAAAGTTAAATATCACTTGTTGTGGCCAAATGTCTGTAATTTATACTTTAATATGCATAAAGAATTTATTTTGTAATCAAAACTTCTGTTGGCAAACTCATAAAGTTTTATAACTTTTCATAAATTGTGTACAACAATATGATTTGGGTTTTCTTTAAAACCAACAACAACAACCACAAATCTCAATACATTTTCCTCAATATTTGCACGAGTATTGGGGGTTTTCTGTGAGTTTTTTGTGTTGCCTTGTCATAAATATCTGCCTAATATTTATTCATCGATATCTTCCTGTTCGGTAGACCACAACAATCAAAAACATGCCGAGCAACACATGTAGAAGGAAAAAGAGAAAGACACGAAATTCCTAGAACAAACAATCAAAAGGCAAATATGAAAATCCTGAAAACTTTTCCAATTCGCACACAAATTGTTTTGAGCATTTATTTTAATAGCAACTAACACACAAAAATACCACCATCACCATCACCAGAATTATTTCCCTGGTGATATTTGAGAGCCGAGGAACCCCCAAATGGAAATTATCGTAAAACTCAAACACACGCGCGTTTTCACACATCCTTTCTGTTTGCGTCCGAATAGATTATTTCCAATCCCGCTCCGACCGAAAAAATAACCATTAGAATTTGTGAAAAACCAACGAACAATATTTGCGTTTAAATTTCCCTAAAGGGTAATTGGAGAGTGGATTAAATCGAACCGAAGAGATATGCTCTGTGAAACTGTGTGAAACCAATATTTATGGAAATAAATAACAGCATGGACAAAAAAACGTTGTTTTAAGTATATTGACAACAAATAGTCAAATTGGGAATAAATTAAACAAAATTGTATCTACTTAATAGGTCAATTTGTATCGTATAACTTTTTTGGAAATTTAATGAATGCTTCAAAGTGTTGATATGGTTTGTAGTTTCTAGGGTGCAGCGCAAGATGACTTTGTTTTGGTTATGGGAAGTCGAAATATTTCAGAAATTGGGGTACACTTTGTATAGAAAATTCTTCTCATCCTTGACACATCATATTTTCATAACGATAACATATTTTTATAGAAGACAACAACGTTATTGTAACACTAGAAAATGGAGGAAGAGACTAAAGTTAGAAAACAGGTGGTCGGATCTTATTTTCTTCGTTATGATGCTAGATATTAGAAAATTAAGCAACAAATTATATTTTCTTGTTTATTTTTAATATTGTTTAATTAGTTATAGATTTTAATTGTGGTGGTGGTGTGGAGGTTTTTTAATTATGTATGTTTTGAATGTCTGCTATTTCGGTCAGGTTTTCCTTCTTACAAAGGAAATTTTGTGTTTAGTAATGGTAAGGTGGAGAACCAAAGTCAACACACTTTGTCCATATACTTATTCCATATCTTGTGTGAAGATAACTCATTAGTGAAACTTCTGTATTGAGTGCTTGTGTTTTACATACGCCAAAAACATCACGTTTAGAAAGTGTTTTGATCTACCTGAAACCTTTGACTATACCACTTATTGTAGGGTGGTGTGTTTTCAGCATGGTTTTCAATGATAACTGATGTTTATCGAGCTCAGTAAGATGATATAGACATGAACCGCATATGTTTTCAACACGATGACACAAAGTATATTACAATGTTCTTTATTTTGGAGTTATTACAAGGAAAGTCTAAAAATGTTTATTTCCACAAGAGACGAGTGGATTTTTCGCGAATATTGTGCAATTTTCTCTGGTTTAGGGCACTGGTTGTGTCAACAAACCGGAAACTATTGACTAATCGGAGAAAAACATTCCTTCAAACATTTGGAAAGAACCAACTGGAATTCTGCAACAGAGTCATGCAATATGATTCCACGTAAAGTGGCCCTTTTTCGGCAAAATTTCAAAATCAATCGATAAACATTCGTAATGTTTATACTTCTCATAATACATATTTTTGACTATATTTCAAAAAAATAATGATAACAATAGGTCTTATAATTTCCTTTTCCAAATATAGACTGGTGTCGTAACAGGATTTCCGTCAAAATGTCACGAACGTTATCATTTAAATATCCTATATTTCCAATATTCATAAATAGGTGTCGGTAACGTATATTTTAGAAGAAAGTGTATGAACTACTCTTTTGATTAGCAAAAATGAATAAAGGAATGTAATGGAAGAACATTACCGAATTCAAGAAAATAAGAAAAACCTCAAAATTTTCTTCAAAGCTAAGGTCACACCCGTGACGCTCTTGTTTGTTATATATCTCCAATATTCAAAACGCTAAGACATATTTATATTTGTAATAATATTCATTCATTCGTATTCAATTGGCAGTATAGTAAAAATCTCAGTCATTGAATATTTAAGCAAAAGTGTCACACCCGTTCCAATGGAATCACCCTATACTAATTCTCTGGTTGTCAAGGAAGCCAAGTTTTCCATATTTCGAACGACCCAGTGTTCGAAATATGAAAAAAATGGGTTAATATAAAATCTCTACAGACACTGTTATAAACGAAAATTTGTTACAAAATTGAAGCAACAATATCTAGTGACATATGCGATAGAGAGGGTAAATAGAAGCTATAAAAGTATCGGCGTTGTGGAAGTTTACGTATGGAGGTCAGTAATTACATATGAAGCGATCAAATATGTATGTACTTTTCTTTATGGCGAATAAAGCTGCGATTTACAAAAAATAGACACTAGGGTGTACTGAAAATAAAGTATTTTTGTTATAAGGTAATTTTAACACAATTTGTAATTTTTTTATGGTATGATATACAAAAAATACATATTTTTAATTTCAAGTTAACTTCCTATAGTTTTCAGATTTGTAATTTTGTATGGTATGAGATACAAAAATATATATTTTTTTTTTAATTTCAAGTTAACTTCCTATAGTATTCAGAAAATTAAAAAAATATATATATAATTTTAATTTTTTCTTCTTATTGATATTATAAAAAACTATACCTAAGATTATTGTAAAATAATTTTTTTTAATAGATAATAGTGTCAGAAGGATGATCCATAAGGTTTATGATGGTGTTCCCGGTAGTTAAACAATTATAAACGTGATTGTTGTCGAAATTCGAAATATTTAATATAAATTTTAGTCGGAAACATCCACAATTTTTTTAAGCCAACTCAAAATAATTTATTTTAAATATATATATATGTATTATACTAGTTTTTTTACCCGACGTTGCATGAGTTCATTCTTCCCTATTTACCTACTTCGTATGCTTCTCTTGTTAAAATTATGTTAATTGATAGTTTTAAAATATAGTTTGTGTGGGCGATATCACGCCCCTTTGTCCTGTTATGACCTAGAAGCTAGCTATAGTAAAATTTTAAAGGAATCGGTCCACCGGTTTGACGCCCTATACGGAACATACATACACACATTGATTTATATATATAAAATATATATAAAATGCATGAAATTTTTATTTGAATCGATTGTACGGTCCATATAATTTAATGTTTGAAGATTATTTCATGCAAATGTTGACCTTGACTGCGCCTCAAATGGTCCATCCGCTTAGTCCAATTTTGGCATACGCAAAATTTGCCACGTTGTTGAGTAACAGAGGCCCAATTGCTGTGAACGGCGACGAATCGATAATTGATGGTCATCATTAACACTGGCCGATACAGCTGCGATATTTTCTTCAGTTCGCACTCTACGTAAGCGTGTTGGTGGTTTAATGTCCAACAATGTAAATTTGGTGTGAAATTTAATCACAATAGCCCGAATAGCCGCTTCAGGGGGTCTATTAAACTGACCATAAAATGGAAGAAGCGCGCGATGAACTTTCTTAACAGAGCACGCATCTTAATAATAAAATGCAATAATATCCAAGCGTTGTTCGTTTGTAAGACGATTCATGGTTAAATTATAGACCAAACTGAAGATGTTTGACAGTGAAACAAAACACGAAACGTGCGTCAGCTGTTTAAATCAGTGTTGCCAAAGAGATAATAGCTAAAAAGTCACCCTTTAGAAAGATATTTTTAATTTCGACAGCAACAACGTTTATAATTGTTTTACAGTAATAATCCAGGAACACTATCTTGAATCTTATGGAACATCTTACTGACACTATTAACTATTAATAAAATTTAGTTTACAGAAATCAAATGTATATTTTTTATAAAAATAAATTAAAAAATTTTTTTTTATAATTTTACAATTTTCTGTATAACTCGAAGAAATTTGCTTGAAATTCAAAAATAAATTATATTTGTAACTCATACCACAAAAAAGTTATATTTTTTAAAATTGTCTTATGACAAAAATACTTTATTTTCATTTCAACCAATTTCTTATTTTTGAAAATCGAGAAATGCAGCTTCATTCGATCAGAGAGAAGACCCAAAAAGTGTGTGCGATCGTTTCACATGAAATTACTCAGAAATTACTTCATTCTTCCGATGAATCGACATAGGAAACCTTATGATTCTTACATTTTAAGTATGTGTTTCATGTGTTCAGCAATATTACTTCAAACGCTATGGGCAACAAATGTGTGACACATTTTAACCCTCTAGCTCCTCAATATGGGTGTCTTTTTGGTCCCTTTAGTTCAAAAGAGTAAAATACACACTTAAAACAATGGTTTTGCGGGTCAAATGTTCTACAAAAATATTTGCCTACTATAAGTCTGCAAATAAACCACCTTAATTGCTACAAATAATGTATAACTAAAAATTAATTTCAGGGTTAATTTCAGACTAAATTTTATTAGGGTGATGTGAATGGAAAAAACTTGTTATTTTAGAAAAAGTTAGTTACATATTAATTATATATTACAAAACATAACGCCCTACTCAATTAGCAATAGTTTATTAAGTCGTTTTAAATTGAAATGAACTTTAACTTTATAAAAATTCCTTCGAATAGTGAATGTAGCATTAAATAAGTTCAAACGATCCCTTTGTATATAACAAACAAAATCTAAAATCACTAAATTTCAAGTTGTTATCTTTATTTAGTGTTGACAAATTCCAATAACACACTTTAGTGAATGCAGTGAAAATTCAATTTAAATTTCGCCAAAGCAAAAAAAAAACTCAAAATCGAAAAAATCCTAAAATTCCCTACCTTTGGTCACATTGAAAACTTCTGTAGTACATGTGATTGTTCAACAGTAATTAACGCAACTCGTCACTGTTTCCTTCTTTTTTCTCCCCCACCGCCCCTCCGTGCTGTATTTTAGACTGGCATGTCACGTTTGAACTATACACCCTCAACGGATTTGGATTATGGTACAATATCATGTTGGGCCCGCAACTCCATAGGCGTGCAAAAATCACCGTGTGTTTTTCAAGTTGTAGCGGCAGGTAAGTTGCAAATATGCCACAGCACTCGGCTGAATACAGAACAGCAACCACAATCATGTCCGTGTACATGGACATGTGACCATGGACACAGGACTGTGGCCTGTGAGCTATTCACTTAATTTACTTACATGGAATTTATAAATTAATTAAAACTAAACTAAAACCGATGACAACATTCAACAACTACATATGTATGTATATGCGTGTGTGTGTGTGCTTTATTTCCAAACATTAGGTCGTCCATTTCCATTACAAAACTGTTCGATAACAAACCAATCAGCGGACTCCATACAAGTTGATTGCATCGAGGGGTTCGATGGTGGTCTACCGCAGAGTTTCATGTTGGAGTTGGTGGAATTAAACAATTTGCGTTTGGCACGAAATATAACTTTGCAGGTAAGTTTTAAAGACATTCCTTCTTTCATTTTTTTGTTTTTCGTTTTCTCTTATTTGTGGCTGTCACTTCTATACAAGAAACTTTGGCAGCAGCAATTATATAATGCGAAGTTAATTATATATGTATGCTGGTGTGTTTGTGTGTGCATACATACGTATATAGTTTATACATCTTAAAAATGCCATGTTAGTCTTGGGATTCGGCCTGGGTGCAATCATGCAAACTTTTTGCTTCATTTCGTATCCGAGATCATTGCAAATGTTTCTGTGCTTTTTTCCTGGCGTACACTCACACATATACGTTTAGTTTAAGTTAAAAAGAAATAAAGTTTGTTCAGTTTGTAGCTGGTCTAGCAGAAAATATCAATTGCCGAAATTAAAAAAGTTTATATGAGTTTTGTCTTCCGTTTCCCATATGAACGAGATGAAAAATCAAGTACGAACCTGGCCAAAAAATTGCTCTGCCCATGTGTACATATAGTGCTTGCTTTTAGGGTAATTTGTTTTTGTTTCTCTGTGGCTTCTTTTGCCTGTTGTGGTGGTTCATGCCAAAGTTTTCATTTGTGCAAGGGGGTGGGGTGGAGGTGTTGTTGGTGAAATGAAAAGTTAGTTTCAAGATGTATACATTTAGGTAAGATAATTTTGTTTGTTTTATATCCTGCGAACTTGTGCAGAAAATCAGGGGAAATAATATTGTTCTAGGTTGCAACTGCGAAGCATATGTAAGATATTTGAATTAAATTGTTGAAATGCAATTGTACAACAAATTAAAAATATGATTATTTCATTTATTTAAATCGAACATTTTCTCCAAAAATAAAAAAAATTCATCGCAGTATCTTTATTACCATACAAAAACCCACCTTTTCGGTATTTTGTTATGGTTATAGTTAATAGCTATATTCAGCTATGACAACGACTGAGTAGTATTGGGAGAAAAGCGAAAAATAGCTGCTCAATCATAGCCGAACTAGACTTGGAAATTATGTAACCAAAAAAACTTAACGTAGCACCAGTTGCGATTAGTTGCACACAACGCATGCTGATATTCTGTTCAGATGATAATGATAAGATAATGTTTTTAGTTAACAATTCAATTTTTAATATTCTGTATACTGCAGCGGAAGTAGGACTTTACGAGATTTCGCAATTCAAACTTCCACAAAATATATGTGTTGTCTCATACTTTTCATCTGATGTTTAATGAGAGATTTTGAATGCCTTATAAGACAGGATGAGAACAAAGTTACACATTCGTTTTTGTTTTAATGTTAATTACAAAATGTCGTATAGAAGATAAAACAACATCATAAAAATTGATAGGTTTTCCTTGTAATAATTTAAAGGAATGTCTAATCACAAAACGTAATTATAATTTTCTACAAATGTATGGATGTACGACAGCACTAGAGACATAGACGATGCCAACACTGCGGCATGTCATCTATGGACGCACCGGGGTTACTGGGAAATGTACGCGATTTGTTTGTTCATTTTTGGCAAGAACCTTCTTTACAAATTGACACATTTCCATTTAGCCCCGGCAAATGAAGGATCTACCGAGTCTTTGAACATCCCGTTGATATGACATGTACTCGTACAGGAAAAGTAAACACATGATAAGTTTTCCTTGTGCGCACACAGTCATGGCGACATGTGTACATTAAGATGGCTTCAAGAAAATTTTGTGATGGCTTTCGAAATTTGGATTTCTTTTTTGTGTGTTCTTAAAATATATCTGGTTTATCGAAGACTGTTCGTTAGCGGGATGCATTCATATTGACGACTCCCTCTTCATCCAATTACGACAATTTTTCTTACTGAAGTAGCCGTTAAGACAGAAACTGGCCGCACCATTGAACAACATTTTGGATTTGAAACTACGGTCCTTTATCTAGATGTAATTGTAGTTATTAATTCTATTCAGATTACTCTCAAATACACCATCTTCTCTTATTGAAGTTGACAAGAAAAAACTGAAGTGATTGCTTATGTGTACTCCCAAAATAAATCGCGTCTCATTCTTGAACAGGATAACTTAATAATTTTGATAAGGCCAATGCTTTATACTGTCCGACAGTCCATAGCCCTTAAATGGACTACAAAGTCCCAAAGGATAAAATTTTCAAAAATTATTTTTAATACTTATTTGCATCCTATGACGTCGGTGTAATTGTCATATCAAAGAAGAGAATATGTACTGAAAATACTTTAAATTTCAAGCTACTATCTGCATTAGTTTCGTATTAACAACCATTTAAACTTTGGTGTCTTAAAAAGCAAGATATGCATATACTAGAAAAACTAAGGGGTAAATTTGAAATAGGTGTTAATGCTGAACTAATACAGACAGAAGCACGATATCTGAGATATTTGTAATAGATATTCTCCCCTTTAATTTGACACTAATACCATTATCATAGGGTGAGAACAAGTATATAATATAATTTTTTGAAAATTTTTATACTTTGGGATTTTGTAGTCATGTGTCGGAACAGGATGAGGAAATGAAAAACGCTAAGTAACTCCATTTTGCCTATATCATCCTGTTCAAGTGTTACGAATTCTTTTAAAAATTGTCGTACGGTATATTAGGAACTCATTTTTTCTAAATAACTTTTCAGCCCACAGACGGACAAATCAAACATTAGTTGAGAAAATTCACAACATTTTTTAATGCCTTTTAATATGAAAGATCAATCATTTTTCTGGAATGAAACCACCTTAATGTACATATAACGATACAAACCTTAGCGAAGCAGGGTTACCAGGCCATCTTAGTTTTTGGCTCACAGAATACAAATTTTATTTCCCAACAGAATTTCTGAAAAAACGAGTACCCCGGATTGTTGCTAAACTTAAGGTGTGCAGGGTCTCCGAGCATATTTATTTCTTTGCCATCTGGCAACCTTTATCGCTTAACGTGACATGAGAACAACAGAGCGACAGGGCCGGAATAACTACCGCTATAAACCTACACGTAGTCACGGCAGAAATGTACGAGGGACGCAAATGAATAATGTTCTATATTTACGTCTTTATCTGCATACATGTGAAATGTTGTAATGTCAACAAATCTAAGTAAGAAAGTTTTCCTGTTCAACAGGAACGAGCGAACGAACCTTCCTCAAGACAAGAGGCAAGAGGACAAGGTACTCATCTCCAATTTAATGTAATAACTTAAGCTACCCCCAAAGAAATTGACTTTAAACTTTTTACCCCTGGAAATGCTGTTGTCGTTTTTTTTCTTTTGCTTCTTCTATTTCTTTTTTTAGTTGTTAAAGGGTCTACAGCGAGAAAGGGAGCAAACTTTTATTGTTTATAATTTCTTTTAAACTGCCTGGAAAAAATGATTGTAACAAAGTTTTCTGTTTTTTCTTGTCGTCTTGTTCTTTTGTTTCTGTTACACCGAAATGAAATTAGAGAAACGTGCTTCTATTAGTCATGTTTCCAAAGGGTCCATTTGCCTTTAGTTCTTTTTTAACAATAACAACAACAGCAACAATATAAATAAATAAAATTTTGTAAAAAAAAGTTTGTCATGAGTTTTTCCATTTCCTTGCTTTTCTTTAGCACACATCAAGTCCGGTCACATTTTTCATCGATAACTTGGATCCCACTGCCACATATCGCATGATTATATTTGCCGTCAATGCCAAAGGACGCTCGGAGCCGATCATTATTGATGACATCAACTTCAAAGGTGTTGCTAAATACACTGGTAAGTAATACATAGTAACATATAAATTACATGCTAAATTTTAAGTGACTATAAGGCAAAAATCTTAAAATATATATATATGCTTAACTATAGGGTGGACCATTTAAATTTTTAAATTAGATTCGGCTATAAAAAGGTACTGATTATCTTTTCAAATTTTTATTAGAAAGGTTGAAATTTGTCATTTAATAAAACAATACCATGACTTGCTCGGCGGTACTTCATCCGATCAACCCAATTTTTCAATACATGGCCCAATGCTGCCGCCAGCCCAAAATTCACACCAAACAGTGACTCTTTGTGGATGCATTGGCTTCTCAATAGCCACGTGTGGTTTCTCTGAACCCCATGTGCGACAATTTTGCTTATTGTCATAGTCACCAATATGAAAATGAGCTTCATCTGAAAACACGAAAATTTGCCACGTATTTTTTTTACAGTTTGCGTTAAAGACTCACTACTTTGGAAGTAAGTTTTTAATATTTCCCAATTTTGTTGGAGTGTATAGCGTCCCATTTTGCCAACCAGCAATGCTTTAAGTTAATAAATTTCACAATATTTGTATGCTAATACTCGAATGACACTCTGGTATAGTTTCCATAAAGTTATCACTGCTTTCCACTTAAAACCAAACGCACTTGCTATCGTTTATTATAACAGCGACTATCTGCATATATATGACATAAATCTCTAAAATGATATGAAAATATCCCATAAAAATGCACAGAATTTATATGCAAACTTAAATATTACTCGTATATACATATACATGTGCATATACAAACAAACTCATATGCGTACAAATAGTGCACAAACAAGCTTACAACAATTTACCCTGGATCCTCAAGGAAATCACATGCAATTGTTCTGCATACTCTGTTTAAATTTCACCTTGGGGCGGATGTAACTAAAATAAAACTATCAATAAAAATTGCATTATGCAAAACAGGATATTGACTTTCAGATTTCTCTTTTTTGTTGTATTTTTTGCTGAGTTGTTGTTAACGCTTCCGCTGAAACCGAGCAACTTCCACTTATGGTCTTATTTGTATGAGATCAATATGTGTTTATCATTCACAGACGTACATACACGTATGTAAATACATGCATGCAGTTGCAGGACAAGGGTAATTCTCGAATAAATTGACCAAAAATTGAATACATATCATAGATCAAACATAATAAAATAAGGATATCATTTCTTATCTAAAGACAGTGTATTTGATTTTTTGTTCTTATAATACAATGAAGCTCGTAGAAATTTCATAATATTCACCTGTTATTATTATAAAAATAGATTTTTCATAATCACCCCTATTATGAAATTATTTCTCAAATATATTGAGACCACAATTAATACTTTTCATCTTGTTCTTGACAAATAGTAAATATTCTTTTTGTCAAACTGATTCCCAATGTTACCATAATTTATCCATAATTATTGTGTAATAGTAATTTATCCCATACAATTCATTTTTCTGGAGAGTGGGAATTTTCATTAGATCTAATAAAATCTTTCAAATAATGTATGGGTGCAACAAGAGCATGGCAATGTCCTAATAAAGCGCTTCCATTCAGGAATGACCTTTAATTGTTATCCCTGAAATTTATTTTTATTCAAAATAATGTCATATTTATAAAATTCCATGAATACGACTGGAAATAAGTTTAAAACTTATTTGATTTGTTCATGAGCCAGACCATTCAGAAACCATTTTTTATTATTACTGTCGAACTGAGGTAAGTAAGTTTTTTATTTTGCGTTTTATCTTATGGAATTTAATTGAGTATCGATTGAATTGTTTTTCTTTAGTAGGGACCTAAAATATCATTCCATTTGATATTAGCTGATTATTAATTTGTGCTCCTTAACCAAAATGTGGTGCCACCAAGCGAACAAATATGCATTTTTTGAACAAATTTCAATAGATCAAAATTAATAATAGATGTGAAGAGTGGATCTAAGTCATTTCTTTTGGTTTTGTTTAACATTCTGGAGATTTTAGTGACATTGATTCCAACTCGTAACACTTAAAATATATTTTTATTGATTTCGAAGGACATAAAAAGTTAAGATTTCCACTTTCCCTCTGAAACTCTCCTCCAAACAGTTACGTTTTCTATATATTTTGTAATCAAAGCAGATTAAATTTAGCTAAGGGAGCTATTTCCACTATTTGTCTGTAAAATCTCTCTGATCCAAGTACAAAGTGGAGGGATACACTAGGGTAATATTGCTTTGTGTATTATTTTTGTAACACCCAAAAGGAAGTGAAATAGACCCATCGTTTATTATAATACGTTGGTACTGACATAGACCACTTTAATACTTCTCAAAATTGAAAAAATTATACAACAAATATTTTATTTTTTTTGTAATTTTATTTTAATTCGCAAAAGTATATTACCTTACTAAAAATGAAAGAAAGTCCAAAACATTTTATTTAAAAAAAAAATTAAAAATATATATATAAATATTTTCAGGTTGTTCGAAATTCGAAAAATTCAAATTTTTCCCAATATTTTGAGACTTTCCACTATTTTAAACAATTGAAATGAAGCCATCACAATTACCATTAATAGATCAGAGGAAGTGATCGGACCTATATTTCGAGTATATTAGAGTATAAATTAAAAGAAAGATTTGAATTTTCGTAAAATAAATTATACGTAAAAAATTTGGTGCTGATTTTATAAATCAGTATGTACACCAAAAAATTAGGTCTCCGTCAAGTGTATGGGGTATACAGTAGAGCGTACCAGGTTACAAGTAAAAAAAAAAAAGTTCGCCGTACACCTTCGAATATGAAGTATTATTGAAAGGTAGTTTCAAAAAAATTTTTTTTATTTTTTTATGCCGAACGTAGGGGTCGCGCTTTTACATTTTTCTATATAACTTCTGCATTTATAAACGGATTTTAAAGTGTGATACATCGATGTTTTTGTCCGATTTTTTTGTCTTTGAAGTCATTGAGCTCAAACATGATTCATGATTTTATGCGAGCTTTAATTTTCGATTATTAGAGTGGTACATTAGGGTAGTAGCAACTGAGAAATGATGGGTAAGTACCAGAAGGGGGTGCTTGAGCTCAATGACTTCAAAGACAAAAAAATCGGCCTCGTCGAGACAAAAACATCGATGTATCACACTTTAAAATCCGTTTATAAATACAAGTTATATAGAAAAATGTAAAAGCGCGACCCCTACGTTCGGCATAAAAAAATAAAAATTTTTTTTTTGAAACTACCTTTCAATAATACTTCATATTCGAAGGTGTACGGCGAACTTTTTTTTTGAGGTACGCCCTAGTATACAGTCCACAAAACCGAAAATCGATTAAAATGTGTGTAAACTTTCACTGATTTTTTAAAACATATAGAATTTTTAATATAAACCTTGTAATGATATGGAATGTGGAGGGTTTCATATAGTTGACCGTGTTCCTTAGCTTCCCTTACTTGTTCCACCAATTTTACTAATACGAAATAAGTGGTCAATGAAAAGAAAATTTATATATTTTGTTTAGTTTTAGAAAGTGTAACAAAAATTTTGTTAAAAAGTCCTTAATATATTATTTATAACATAAAAACTCCCGAATTTCGCACTAAAAAGTAAATGTTGACGCTCGACATAACATGAAAACCGCCGAATTTCGTCCACCCGAAGTGTTACCCTAGTCAAATCTATAGAATCCCAAGAAATTGGCCAAAAAGTTTTGGAATTGGCCGCCAGTTTATACCAGTTTTTTGTAAGTTTAGTATATATATATATATATTGCATATCTGTATAGTATTTTTATGATACCTCACACATACACACACTGAGAGATGTGTGCACACATGCAGTGTATTGTATCTGTATCACAGTCAATACATATACATACATATATGCATTTTTGTTGCTGCTCTTGCTGTGGAAGCAATAAAACTCGATATCGATATTGCCACTTGTTCTTTTTTTCGGTATTTCTATCAGCATAACCTAACGCGCAGCCAGCCACTGCTGCAACTTTGGCAGTGAAAAAAACAGGAATCTAAGAAAAAAAGTGCAAATCTCATGAATTTTTATTTTAACACAAATTGTCAAGAAAAAGAAATAATGCACACACACACACACAATGAGACATGTACAGACTCTCTCACTGCGCATAATGTTGTGACTGCAATTGTGTTAGTGCTTGGCTGGTTTCTTGAGGACATCATTGTAGGGATTTATGTTGGCATTTGTAAATAAATTCCATCGATTATTGATAATGTCGTGTTGCTTCCTTTTGTCCTCCTGCGTGGCATGGCATGGCATAGCATGTTGTAGTTAATATTTTACTTGGGTCCTTTTCTGCCGTATTGTTCGTTGCTGTGCTTTGTATTGTGTGAAGTTTTCTAAGTAATTGTTATTAATATTGCAGCACAGTTGTTGTTTTGTATGGCCGGTCTTGTTTGTCTGGTTAGTTGGCAAAGAGATTTAACACAATTTTATTGGGTTAAAGACATGATTTTCTTAAGGAATTTTCTGTTAAAATTTTGTAGAAAATTGAGATTGATTAGAGTTTGACAAAGGATTTGAAATATGATAGACAGTACTTTAAAAATTATGCCCAATAATGGAATATGCGTTGTTATCTGAAATTTAAGAATCTAAATAAAAAGTTGATCCAAAGGTATGCCAACGTAAATATTTAAAATTCCTATTTTTGGAAATCTTTACATTTCTCTTAACTTTCGTTTTGTACTTCGATGATTGGGTACTTGACCTAAGCAAACCGCGTTTCTTAAGTTCCTCCTTCGTTACGCTGAGGTAGTCCGTTTATCTTTGTCTCTGCTCCATCTGCTGCGTTATGAATTTCATCTACAATTCTGCATGAAAAAACCATTTCACAATTTTCCAAGATTTTTCACACACACACACCAAAAAACAATCAATAAAAACGTACACATATCTTCGCATTACTTTTTGATCTTATGCAACCGAAGCATTTCCGTTATTGGAGCACGTTTCCATTTAAAAATATCCAATTTTATGTGTGTGCATCTAACTGGAGTCACATACGAGTGAGCCCCCTCCTCACACACACACACACACTCACACAAACAAATGCAATTGCAACCACTGCCAAATAGAATCTTCACGTTCCCCATTCGGTGCATTGCACCTGACTGGCAAAAATTGCAAAGAAGACAAACTGTATTCATGTCCCTGTCTGTTTATTCTCAGTTACTCAGGTATTAATTTGAAACGAAAGCAATACTTGTGCTATCGAATACGGAGAATACGTTTAATTTTGAATTTTTAAAATTAAAAAAATGTAAAATTTTCATTTCATATACCTGTCTATTTATTGTGAGTTTTATTTTTGGGTATTTATTTGAAACGAAATCAAGTCTTGTTGTATGGAATTCGAAGATTTTTTTAATTATAAAATTAAATCGAGATTGCCTACAATTTCAATATTATTTAATAACATTTTTTCTCAGATATTAATTGAAACCAACTTTTTGTTGTATGAAATTCGAACAATGAATTTCGAATTTTCAAAATTGAAGAAAAAGAAAAACAAGCATGTCTCTATATTCAAGTTGCTGTTTATTTATTTATTCTGAGTTTATCGAATATTCAAAATTAAAAAATGCAAAACTATCATGTCCTGGTATTCAAGTTCCTCACAACTCTAGTTCATCGGATATTAATTTCAAACGTATAAAATTCGAAGAATGTTTTAAATTTTGAATTTCTAAAATTTAAATAAACTGCAAAAATATTCAAATCTTACTGACCGAGGTTGCCTAAAATGTCAATTTTAATTATTTCAGGTGAAACTCTTAAATTTTCTAGTACCAAAATTGGAGAGTTTAAACTTTAAAGGCGACCCGCTTTTCTCTGCAGGTATTTTACCCGTTTGTTTGTTTATTGTTTTGCCCTGCCATCATCTCGTATGTGTGCCTGTGTACAAGCTTCACTTTGCTTTTCGATTCCCTGCAACGGAAATACGTACATATTTGCGCAGGATTTTTTCTTGCGTTGGCATATACCCTACAGTGTGTGGAGAAAATAAAATATATCTCTCGATATATTAATTTTATCAATTCACTGATAGATGGGGATATTGAGAACCTTTTTCGAAAATCCGGTTTGGTAACGTTCAAGGTTTTCAATTCAAATTTTACCACGAAATTGGGATCTTCATCAATGAATTTAACATGGAGTTGTCATAGGAAGGATGTCCTTTTTTTCTTTGAAAGTTTAAAAGTGTTGCAACCACTTTTTGCTAGTTTCCATTTTAGTTTTTAAAGATCTAACCGTCTCAGCTATCTTCTGTTGTGAATGTTGAATAACTAAAGCAAATCGTTATGTTCGTTAGAACGGACAAAATATTTATTTAGTATGAATTAATATATAACGCAAATTAATATTAAATTAAATTTACATTAAATAAATTAAAACTATTCAAGTTTACTAATGTTACGTAGCATTAATAACACTGTCCAACAAATTAAGACTTTTTGAATGGAAGTAGGATAGCGACCCTATATTTCTGAATGGGCTTGTTTAGTAGATAACATTTGCGGAATAAACTTACAGTCCAGCTGGTCTGAGTTTCTTTTTATCGCGGGTCAAAGTTTTCATTTTTTGGTCGAAGTGAAAACAGTTTTGTAAGTTGAGGTCTGAGCGAATTCTTGTTGTCAGAACTATATTGTGGAATCTTATGAGGATTATTTTTGTGGAATATCTTAACCCTCTATCTCCTCTCGTTATGGGTCAATTTGACCCTTTTTTTCAAAAAAAAAAAAAAAAAACAAAAAAAGTCATGTTTCCTCGAAAAAAGGTCGAAAAAAGGGATCATTGACCCATAATGAAAGGAGATAGAGGGTTAAGATATTCCACAAAAATAATCCTCATAAGGTGCCACAATATAGTTCTAACAATAAGAATTCGCTCAGACCTTAACTTACGACACTTTTTTCGCTTAGTATAATGCATCCTTCGACCAAAAAATGAAAAATTTGACCAGCAATAAAAAGAAAGAAACGATTGTCATGAAGAAATATTATAATGTCTCTCGTATCACACTACCGGCAATAATGTGGAACGCACTCCATTGTGGAGGGTAGTTAAGATACGGCCCAAAAATAATAATAAATTACTTTAACGATCCAATACAAATTATCCAACTTATCAAGTCATAATTTAGTATAGAACCTTCCTTGATGTAGAGTATCAAATTGTACTGGTTGGCTCAACTTTAGCTTTCTAACTTGTTGTTTGATTTCTTTCTTTTTATATTCTCCTAGCGCTTTCATTTCGCCTACCATTCGTACTTTGCTCTTAGCGCAAAACTTGCACTACACCTAAATAACAACAGACTCTGCGTTTTTTCTTCTTGTTATTGTTCTTGTTTTTGTTATCTGAGTGCGTCTATTTTCCCTGCATTACGTGTACACTCGTAGTTTTCTTCCTTTTTCGTACACTATTTATTTTCCATTAGAATTGTTGCTGCTGCCGTTGCTGGTTTGTCCGCACGGCTCCTCAGCATCTCCAATAGCATCCAACCAACCCAAACTAACGGCTATGAGGATTCATTCCTGCAGTCCTTCCAGCTCAATCCATGTGTATCCGCATAGAACCGAATAAAGGAGCAACACATACGCTTCTTTTGTTTTGGCATAAATGCAATTGACTTGTGTTTATTGTTGTTGGTGCTGGTTGTTGTTATGCTCTTGAAGTTGTTTCCGGTGTTTATGTGTTCTCTTTTGCTTTTGTCTTCTAACTGAATTTATCCCAACCCTTGGCGTTTCTTCTTTTCTTTTCCTTTTTTTGTTTTCTTGACTAAAAGGACTTTCTATTGTCTATCCACTTTCTGCATGCATTGCTTCCACAGCAGTTGTAATGCAATTCTGTAAGCTATAGGTAATAGGGATTATGCCAAGCAGTGGCGTATCTGGATTTGGAAACTGAGAATTTCTCCTTGGGATTACAAGATATGTCATTCTTGCATTCGATGTATTGGGTGTGTTTTGCCTACATGTTAAGCATCTAACTGTACACGTTAACCCTCTAACTTCATAAAATTAGCTTGCAAAATATTTCTTTTGAGTGTCAAACAAGACACATTCGTTGAAAATGGTTTAAATTATCTACAAAAATGTAAGTCTCAAGGTTTTATACAAATATTGAGAAGACTTTGATAATATGGTTTCCGATTTTGAAAAAAAATTATATTTTCGATAGGAGCGATTGATCATAAGATGTGTTAGTCCTAATTGAGACATTAATTCGAAAATGGTATTTTTTAAATATTTTTTATAATATAAATTATATTATATAATTATATTATTATATATTATTATTATTATATTATTATTATTATTATATTATTATAATTATAAATAAACTATTTGTGGCTCTGACATAGTTTTGACGCCATAATAAAGCCAAGGAACCACAATTCCTAATAAAATAAATTTGAGCACAAAAACTCATCAAATGTATGAGAAACGGTTCGATGAATTCGAAAAAATAAATTATATTAATTTTCAAAATCTGAAAAAGTTGGAAATCTGTAATATGAATGAGAAAAAATCGTAAAAATATGTCAAAAAAATAAAAAATTTGCTTTTCTTTTAAATAGAAAAATACGCAACTTAGGGCTAAATTCTTAAATATATCCATTTGGCCGATTTTCAACGTTAATATTTGAAAGTAATCCTTGGGCCCCTGCCTAATTTCGAACTCGAAAATATTTACTAGCACTAAATTTATTAAATGTTATCCGATGGAAATTGATTCTGGGCCACCGTGAGTCGCACAGTGGAATATTTTCATACAAGCTGCGGCAAAAATTAGAAGGAATAGAGTTAAGACCTATAAATTTCGCACACATCCCGTGAAATTAGATTAAAAACAATTTTTTGTATAAATCCGCCCACAACCACGCCTACCTCCCATGTAACTTAAAATGAAGAAACGTCATAAATTTCTTATTTTAATCAATATATATAAAAGAGTTGCGTTACTGACCAGACCAAACGGCTGAAGCCAGTGTTAAAATTTTCAGGGTAGTTCCCAAATATGTCGTAATCGTCGACTAAGAAAGGGTTTTACGAAATTCATACTTTTAGGGACTAAAATGGGACAAAAAGGGGATAAACATCGAACCTTCGTCCTGACTAAACGGCAGTAGCTAGAAACATGAAATTCGATGTGTCTCTTGCAATGACCATGCAGATAGGGAGTTTTCGAAATTTGTACTTTTAAGGGAGGAAAGAGACAAAAAGGGATAAAAATGGTACCAATTTAAGAATTGCAGCTAGAATCGAAAAAATCGGTATTTACATTTCTCTGACAACGTAGACTTCAATATAAATTGATTTTTCGAAATTTCTACTTATAAGGGGTGAGCGGGACAAAAAGGGATAAAAATGGTAGCAACTAAAGTATTGTAGCTAGAATCGTGAAATTTGATATGTTAAATTGAATTTAATTGAATTTAATTGAAACAGTACCAACTAAATTATTATAGCAAGAATCGTGAAATTTGGTATGTTAATTCCTCTGACCATGTATAAGCGCATTAAAATTGGATTTTTCAAAATTTGTACTTTTAAGGGTTACAAAAAGGAATAATAATGGTACTAATTTAAGTATTGCAGCTATAGTCGTGAAATTTGCTGTGTCAATTCCTCTGACAATGTAGAAGAACAAATCCAAATTGATTTTTCGAAATTTGTAATGTTAAGGGGAGAGCGGGAAAAAAGAGATAAAAATGGTACCAACTTTAAGATTACAGCTAGAATCATTAAATTTAGTATGTAAATTCCTCTCAACATGTAGAAGCGCCATCAAAATGATTTTTTTCGAATAAAAGGTTCTGCGGTTGTAATTTTTTATTAAAAACTGAGAAAATGATAAAAAATATAGGGTGATTTTTTAAGAGCTTGATAACTTTTTTAAAAAAAAAAACGCATAAAATTTGCAAAATCTCATCGGTTCTTTATTTGAAACGTTAGATTGGTCCATGACATTTACTTTTTGAAGATAATTTCATTTAAATGTTGACCGCGGCTGCGTCTTAGGTGGTCCATCCGCTTAGTCCAATTTTGGCATTTCCACGTTTTTGAGTAACAGAGACCCAATTGGTGCGAACGGCGACGAATCGAAAATTGGTGGTCATCATTAACACTGGCCGATACAGCTGCGATATTTTCTTCAGTTCGCACTCTACGTAAGCGTGTTGGTGGTTTAATGCCCAACAATGTAAATTTGGTGCGAAATTTAGTCACAATAGCCCGAATAGCCGCTTGAGTGGGTCGATTAAACTGACCATAAAATGGAAGCGCGCAATGAACTTTCTTAACAGAGCACGCATTTTGATAATAAAATTCAATAATTTTCAAGCGTTGTTCGTTTGTAAGACGATTCATGATGAAATGTCAAAGCATACTGAGCATCTTTCTCTTTGACACCATGTCTGAAATCCCACGTGATCTGTCAAATACTAATGCATGAAAATCCTAACCTCAAAAAAATCACCCTTTATATATACGAAGGCAGTTCAGCTAAAACAGTGTACATCGACAAGCACATTCCTTTTGACTGTATATGAGTGCTATGTTTCTAATTTACTATTTTAGAAAATAAAATCAAATAAATACTATCCTAAAACAGAGACGGATAAAACTAATAATAAATACTTGGCTTTTTCGCGTGCGAAGCAGCGGGTACTGCTAGTAAATATATATATATTGATAGAAATCATTACCAGTGTTTTCACTTGAGTCCATAATTAAATAAAAATTGTCAGTGCCACACCCAAATAAAAATTTTAGTTTTTTATGATATTCGAAATTTTTGATAAAAATTATTTTATTTTTTAACCGATGACAAACGCATACCATAAAACCTTATATCCCTAAAGTATGCTTTAAATAATTTTTCCAAAATGCAGTAACAAAGAACAACCAAGAAAGTATTGCTTCATCTTTGGCTTAGAAGGTTTTACCATTTCAGCAATTAAATCCATGTTTGCAGCTATAAGCATAATAAAATTAATAAACAAGATAATAGTTTAACAATATTTGTAAATGCCTAGGCATTGGTCGGCCTCGCGAATATTGTTTTATACTGTAGAAAATTAACAATACTAAATAAATGCAACCTTCAGGTAAACCACTGTCTGAAAGGGAGAACATAATTACACCTTTTTAAATATAAAAGAACACCTCAATAGCTCCTATTTTTTACGAACTGAACGATTTTCAAGTATTTTTACGTTTATGAACTTTAAATGCATATTGACCAAATCTTTTAGGAATCAAAATCTTAATTGGAATGCTCTTTGCAAAATGCAATCAGTAAAGTCGAGATTTGGGCGCATGAAATATTTCGTCAGTAAATATTTTGGCTTTATCACTGCTAGTTTATAAAATCCATAATAATACCACATTTTTAGTCCGATTTTTGTTTGATATAAATCTTATTTTACTGAGCAGTTTCCTATTGAGACTTATATTTACCTAAAGTCCAATGTTATAATGTAAAGGAAGCGCTTTCAGTAAAGCTAAATATTACCATATATTCCAAAGAAATATACGTACGACCCTGCCCTTAGTTATAAACCTATATATGTGGTGGCTAGAAACCTCCACTTTGATTGTTCATTTCTATCTCATAAAAATTTAAAAGGATGTTAGTTATGCTACAGCCTGACCTACACATCTATTCCTACCTACTTTTGTTCACGTTCATAGTTGAAGGCTGAAATATGTGTGTATGTAAGGTGTTCTAAGGTGAAGGTTTATATAAACATTTTCTGATAACTTTTTTGCTATGATAACTTTGTTGTTGTTTTTTCTTTAACTCGTACTTATATCATGCTATTTTTTGTTTTCTCTTTGCAGGTGCTTCCAATGGTTTAACCGTACCTTTGTCGCCTTTTTTAGCTGGCCTAACATTGTTTTGTGCTCTACTCTTTGCCATTTCGTGTATAATATTGGCAGCAATATACAGGCGATTTTCTAATCGGTAAGTCAGAAAATGGAAACAATACTATATTTTAAATACACGAGTATATGTATATTTTTGTGGTAATATTTAAAAATAAATATGTCCTACAGTAATTGGGATTACCGGAGTAAATACATCATATTTTAGCAATGAAACCGGAAGAATTGGTCACAAATTTGGTTAAATTAACAAAAGAGGGGAGAGTTCTAGCGTATTACATTACCTGGTCATGGGGGTATACACTTGGCCACACGCCACAGGCTAATGCTATTTCAACATTAGTGCTAAGGGGCGCTTTTCCATTAGACGGTGGGACATATTTGGTGTTCGACATGCCTGTCATCGATAACTTAAACTTTAAAGTTTATACAAGCGAATAGCTCCAATTACATTTTGAACAAAACTGAAAACAGTCTCCCTCAACCCGCACCAAGTCGGTTCAACTCTGGTTTCAAGAAAAAAAAATCCCTCCCCCCTTTCCACAACCAGATAAAAAAACCGAACACAATGAACATTTTGTTAGGGTAATTTTATTTAATTAAATGTAATCGAATACTCTCAACATCAACAGCATATTTTACCCAAGGTGTCTGTGTGTATGTAAGTGCGCGTGTGTGTTCGACCTCCTACACTGACCGGAAACAATATTCGCCTCAATATGGAAAAGGAAACCTTTGATATTTATCGCTCGGTGTTTGCTGTCCTAAAGGCATTGTACGAACGTCCACTAGTGGCGGCGCAATATGAAAAATGGAAATAAATGGGTTTTAGCCAAAAGCGTAAACTAATAGCACAGCACTATGTCTAGTTGATGACCATGGCAGTAAGCAACAACAATACCGAAAAGGATAACTTGTTTTTCTGCGTATTAATGTTGGAAGGTGGCTTTTCTGGCATATCCTGTCAACAGCGTTCCGGGTGGGGTGGGTCCGGCGGTGTATGTCAGTCTGACGTGTAACATTAGACGGCCCGCCATAGCCACCCACACTTTATTTTGGGTTAATTTATTTAATGTTACACATTTTGATGAGTAGGCGTCATGTTGCATTTAAGTTGAGACAGCTGCTGCTTTTTGGGATGGATTTAGTCTTCTTTGTTGTGTTTTTGATGATCTTTTATTTTTGTTTTTGCTATTTGTCCTGTCCTTAATATAATTTGCCATCATGCGTGTGTCCAACATAAACTATGGTGTCTGTCATAAATTGATTTTTTCGTTTTTGCGTTTATTATTAAATGGCCAGCACAGTAGGGATTTAAAGTGTGAATACTAGATACATATTTGCCGGGTTCTTCGTGCGATATTTTTCATGTTTGAATACTGTTTATGTTATCGTTCGGATCAAGTTCCGGTAAAAAACTTGGTATTATTTTTAAAATAATTTATTTACTGTCCAGTATTTGGTTTAACGTCCTTAGTCATCTTCAGCCATATTTTTTCAAACGGAATATCTGAAACAAGCTTAACTAAATGTTGCTTATGTTAAGGATAGTAAAAACACATTTCTTGATGATTGGAATCCTTGGTGAAGGCCTTTATTCTTCACAGAGTCGAATTTAGTCGTAAACAGGAGGGCGAAGCTCTTGGCAACTAATCATTTTTTCATTATTATTTGTAAATTGTATTTACTATTAATAAACAGATATAAACAAGTAGCCAGGACTTTAAGTTAGGCCGGGTCGAATCACCACCGACTGTCAACTTTATGGAAAAATGTTGTATCATATTATTATACTTATGATATTTTTATTTAAATTGCTATACTTCTACAACGACCATAATATAGGATGGGTCATTCAACATTTTAAATTAGAATCAAAAAGTACTGACTATTTTTTAAAATTTCTGGTTTTATTGGAAAGGTTGAACTATGTCATTTAATAATGGGACACAACATAATTTATATGACTACCACAACTCGCCAGTACCTCATCCGATCAACCATTTTTAACGGTACATTTTCGATTGTTCCGGCTCAAATCTCAATAGCAACTTTGATGTAATGTTTCAACGTTTCAATTGTCTCAGGATGATTTGTGTAACATTTATCCTTAATGGCTCCCCACAGATAGTAATCCAAAGGGCTCAAATCACAGCTCCGATGCGGCCAAAATCGTTGAGCATTGATGTAACGCTCACCGTTGACGGTAACGGCGGTTCCTTGCTCATTTTAGAAGCCAAGCCAAAAATCCACACCAAATGTTGGCTCGTTGTGGAGATATTGTCTTCCCAATAGTCACATGTGGGTTCTCTGAACCCCATATGCGACAATTTTGCTTATTGACATAGCCACCGAGATGAAAATGAAAAATGTTCACGTAAATTTCTTACAGTTTGCGTTAAAGAATTACTACTTTGGAAGTAAGTTTTTAATATTTCCCAATTTTGTTCGAGCGTATAACGTCATCCCCAATTTTAAAAAGGTCAAACATAAAATATAAAAATAAAATTGAATGTTATTCTACCTTTCAAAGTCGAAGTAATCGGTAGTTCAAATTAAAAATGTTACATGGTATAGTACGAATTTTGAAAAATCGTTTTATTTCAAAAGATATGTTTACAACGAATGTCATGATTTGGGTATCTTTTTATGACCTTTCGGTCCATTTTCACCGTAAAAGTAAAAAATTCTCATAAATCCTTTATATGTAGTGTCAGAGGAATGTAAATACCGAAATTTATAATTCTAGCTGTAGTCATTTGCTCGGTACCAATTTTATCCCTTTTCCCATTTTGACCCTAAAAGAAAGAACATGGACAAACCCTTGTGTGTCTGAAGAATGTATACATCGATTTTCATGATTCTAGTTGCAATCGTAAGTACATAATTCGCCAAATGCCTTTATGTATGTACATTGAGGTGAGTGAAATGTACATACCGTATTTTATAATTCTAGATGTAGTTGATACCATTTTAGGTACAATTTTTATCCCTTTTTCCCACTAAAAGTACGAATTGGACCTCCTAGCTCCTTTCCTGCAGACGTTTGCGTACTTTCAAAAGACGGACGGTCAACGTGACATCGCTAAACTGTTTTTTTTTTCTGACCCTCAGATTATGGAATTTGTTTTAATCACAATGACAATAATACCTTTAGCAAATACGACAATGTGGCGATATTGTCGCTCAGTTATCGTCAATGACACGAAAGGGGAAGTTTCGCTTAGCTGGTCTTGTATGATTTTTGTGGCACTTGTATGAAAATGTCGTTGGCGATTTAGCGTCAGCGATATGTACATGATGTGGTCTTGACGACATTGCCATTCGCAAATACAATTTAAAATGTCCTATTATTTTGATCTTTCCTATTATGATGTCCCTATTATTTTGATCTTCCACATAACCAAATTAATTACCCTCCTTTCATTATGATTTTATCGGTGCTTAGCAATACTCTTCTTATATATTTAAGTGTATGCAGAATTTTTCTTCACACTGTAAATATATGCATGTCCAGACACATATACCAACACATACATGTATTTGTATTTATAAGTTTGTTTATATTTGATTGCCAATTTCACGTTGTTTGTTTGTTTTTCTCTTTTCCATTGCAGACAAAATGACAACAATTTGAAGCCCACAAAGCATACACAGATATCCATACCCTCGGACTGTCAACTGGATCCATTACAACCGAATCATCATCATAATCATTATGAACAGAACAATCATCAGGCCCATCATAGTCTACTGCAATCGAATGGTGATGGCAAACTTCAGGGTGTTATCGGTGGCGTTGTGGTTGGTGGTGCCTCATCACCATCGGGCATTAGTTTGGGTGGCGTTGTCGGCGGTGGCATTGGCGGCATCATGGATACATCGGCATTAAGGTCAACCAACCAAAATCATCATCGCCAGTCGCCGCAAATGATGGGCGATCCGCCTGAAGGCGATGATACAGATCCAGATGTCATACCAAATCAATATGGTAAGCTGACAACGTAAATAGCATAATGGTAACACTAAACACATGTGTGTGCTGCCAGCCATTAGTAAATACGTTTAAGCTTTAAATGTGAAATAATAATTTCATTCGAAGAGCGATCAATTTCAGAGCACCACCACCAACACCTACTCGTGTTGAGTGGTTTATTTACATTTATATTTTATTTTTCAATTATTTATGATTTTATTATCATATTTTCACATACATACATATGTCGGAGGTTTTTGGCAATTGTTTGCATTTGTTGTTGACACCAATATTTGCCAGTTGCTCAGAAAAGTCAATTTGGCAGTCAGTCAGTTTTCACAAACTAACAGCCGGTCGAACACAAGTTCATTTCGCTTTCGAAATACATAGTTTTGTTATTATTTGTTATATTTATGACTATTATTTACTAATAATATTTTATTTGCCAAATTGAGAGGGGGCATTTCAGGATGTCCTCAACAGAGGAAAATGACTATACCAGCAAACAAATTTATTAAAGAATACTAAATATTTGTATAACACTAGGCAAGAAAATTATATTAAAAATTTTCGAGTTTCCCTCACCTTAAACCAGGCACTATTAATAGCGATCTATAGAAAACCTCAAATTCTAAAAATGTCTTCAACATTGTTTTTTTTTTCAAGCGTTTCATATTTTTGTTGTTTAGTGTAATCGTCTGCGATTAATTTTGCTAGGTTTACCTTTTTCCCAATTCCTCTCTTTCTAATTAAAAAGTTCCTTAATTTTTTCTCTTCTATTATTAATTATTTGATATGGTACAAAGTTAATTAATATTGCTAAACTTTTTGTGTTGTTCTTTGTCTTGTCTTTTCGCAGAAAAACGTCCATTGAAGTCGATGATGGCTTCACCTATATTCCGCAGTCCATCGGCGCGTCTATTGCAACGTGATTATTGCACAACAGATGTCAACGATGGCAGCGCCAACCTGGGCAGTGGGAGTGTTATTGGCATAACGAACGGCTCCGCTTTAAGCAGTGTCGATGGTGTGTCCAGTTTAGGTTCATTAAAAAGTAATAACGGCAGCCTTGGTGTTGGCAATGAGGTGCTGCATTACACATTTAGGCCAAGCAAACAAATTGTAAGTAAACCGTAAATGTCTGTATAATAAAATATTAATGAGCTGTGACGGCAAACAATAGATACACAGATACATTCATTCATTCATTTTCATTCGTCTCCATCAAGGAAGTAAACAAACAAAACAGCAAAAACCTAAACGGAATGATTTATAAGGTGTCTTGTCAAATAGCAGATATTTGCCAAAGAAGTCCATGAAGTAGAAGAAGGAGACATAGTAAATAATGTATTTTTCACAGCCACGTGTTCGACAGAAAGTGCTTCCAAGAATGAATGAACGGAAAAAAATCAAGTTTTATCTATCAATGTTGTGACACCTTAAGGAGAAACTTGCGGAAAATCACAATTATTGAGCACATTTTTTCGGTATTGATTGCAAAAATATTTCTGATGAGATTTTTCTCGAGTTTCTAGGGGGGCGGGAATGTGTATCACAACAACATAACAGACGCACACTATTAGTGTGTGTCCAGGACATTGTATAAGCTGTACAGTCTGTCCACCATGACAGAGTCGTTTGGGACAAATAGTTTATTTTCGACACACTCACACAAACTTGATGTGGGTGAATTTCTAGTATGACCAAAATTCCTTAGAAATTACACAAAAAGCTAAAAATAATTCTAGGCATATTAAATATTTACTATGAATCGTTAACAGTCCTGATTTTCTGCTAAATTTTTTAATGGGAAATCCTTGTTGGCCTTTTTGATATCAGAAATGTGAAGTTTTCAATTCTATACACAGTATACTTGACCCACACAAGAACCAAATTCTGGTTAGTATGTTTATCTTTAAACGAAAACTCTCAGAACACTTCTAGATATGTTCATTAGGCTGGGTCGCGGTCCATATAAAGAAAATTATTTCCAGTCGCCACACGGAAATAAAAGCTTGGATTGTTTAGATGATTTGCAACAAACATGCAAAATTATAGATGTTTTCAGCAGCGTTAAGCTCACAAACGGCTTGGCTCATCTTCGAAATATTCTAAAGAACATCATGAAACAATCCAATCTTCATTTATGGGGTTGACTGAAGCACTTTTTTCCTGACCCAGCTTAGTTCATGAGTTATTCGCCAAGTTTATTGCTACAAACAAGAGTTGTTTGAAGTATTATTTTAACATTTAATTTTGGTTTATTTAAACTCTTCTACCTGGTTGAATAAACGCTCTCTTCCTCAAAATATGACAGGGTAGTCAGGGGTAGTCACAGTTTTTAAACGTTTTCAAAATAACATAAAAATCGTAAGACTCAGAAATTTCTCCTCGATTTGACATGGAATTCCCCATTACGAGCAGGCATACCAAGAATAATGTCTAACTACTTACACCGTACGACTATTTTTAAGGCGTTACACATGAACCGGAGGATATACGTATGAAATTATAGGGAAAATCAAGTAATTGGCGTTTTAAGTTTTTCACAGATTACAAATTTTCAACGGATACAATTTTTCAAAAAAAATATTTTATATGTTTGATATATGACAAAGGTATTAGTGTATTAGTACAGCATTAACATATATTTCAAGTTTACCCCTTAGTTTCTCCAGTTTTTTTTCATATCTTTCTTTTTAAGAGACAAAACTTTAAATAGTTGTTAATACTAAACTAATACAGACATAAGCTTGAAATTTAAAGTATTTTTTGGTACATATTCTCTTCTTTGATTTGGCACTTTTAATGGTGTCATAGGGTGCGATTAAGTATAAAAAAAAATTTTGAAAAATTGCATCCTTTGCAACTTTGTAGTCCAAATAACTGTAATCCACCTGATGTATGTCATGTGTTTCAAGTGTAATATGGACTGTCGGACAGTGTTATGAATAAATTTAAATTTGTTGCATGACTGACAGACTGAATCATTGGTCGGAGCCCAGACCATACAAACGGCTGAATTTGAAATAATAATTTTCTTTCCTAAACTTACAACATTTGAAATTTTAAGGCGTAAGAGCTCTAATATTCATTATTTTATTTATGTGATCTTTTTCTGAGGGAAGAGGACCAAAAAGCGATAAACATTGTAATAACCAAAGCTTTGCTCAGCAGCAAAATCGGTGTTATTTGGCATTGGACAGTCTAAGCGGGTCGAAATGAACATATTACTTTATGTCATTGACTATAAACATATGAGCGAAAGGTTTTAAAACTGTAATAAAATAAGCACAGATCAATATTTTTGCAAATATAGATGATTTATTTGCTAATGAGATCCTTCCTATTAGCAATGTTTGACAGTAGCTCACTTTGTCACCATTTTTTAGAACATTATCCACGATTTCTGATTTCAAATAGTAAATCACTCCAGCCCTGTTGTGCTTATGGATAACATTAATATTACATATCACCCCACAAGAAGTAATACAACTACGTCAAAAATTTACTTAACTGTTTTTAATTCAATTCAAGTATTCCTTCAACAGATTATTACTATATTATACACTCCATCCTATGGTGGAGGGTATAACAAATTTGTCTTGTATATAAAACCAATTATATTTGTATTTAAAACACATTTCTGTGCTTTCTTCAATTTAAAGATATCCGACTCTAAAAAAAACATAAAAAATCAATAAAATGTCAAATAAATGTTAGCTTATTAGTCTAAAATATAGGGAGGTTTTGAATGTTGATACTTTAAGAAACTGAAATAATTTTTCTTAGTTCATGTAAAATATTGTATCTTTGTATATACATACATTCAATGTATTTTTAAAAAATGTTAATGGTTTCTAAAAACGTTCATTACTGTCTGGAGAACTGTAGAGTATTTGCCGCAATAGCTATTCGAATGCTTTGGTTTAAATCATCTAAATTTGTTGGCTTTATTTTTGAAACTTCTTGTTTACAAAATCGTCACAACAAAATCAGGTACATTAAGCCTCCTGACCTTAATGTACCTGTCATAATAGGTCGGACTATGTGACAAGTTTCACCAACTTCTTGAAACCACAAAGTTTTGAAAGATATTCTTTTTCGGCGTAGTTATTTCAACAGCACCATTCCAGCCTGTAAAATAGTTTTATTGATAGAATAGACGTTATACAATTAGTAATCCTGCGACGTGTTTATAAGAACACACAGAACTAGTACCGTTAAAATATAAAGTTGTGAAAATTTGGGCCTTTTTCTTTTCATACTTCAACAAACATGAAAATATTGTTTAGGTTTTAATATATTTTAAATAAGTTTTTAACCTGTAAGAAATTTCTCAGTTATTTCTATAACTTTTTGCTCTAGCTGCAACGCCATATTAGAGGCCTTTCAAAGGCTTTCTTCGAACGAGATTGTGGAAAATACTACAGTTTTAATTAAAAAAGAAATACATAAAAATAATTTCTTCCTTGTGGAAATATTTGAATATTTATCTCATCTTCTTTCAAGTTTTTAGTCCTTGCAAATAATTACTGCAAACTTTTACTTCCTTTCTTTAAAATTTATAACAATTTAATGTTTTGTTTGTTTTCACTTTCCTTTACTATACAGAAAATACCCACACACACAAAGTTACTCTCATAGCTGGTAAATAACAAAAAAAAAATACTCATGGTCATATTTCATGTGACATCTAGTAGCCACAGGGAATTGAAAATACACTACACTTTTGGTTTGAGTTCTGAGTCCTACTTCTTCAGCTTCCATGGCTTTCACACAAAACAGAAAAAAGAAATGTGGAAACAAAGGCTGAGTAAATGGGACAATGTTACAACAAACTTACTAACACAGCACTCATGTTGTTGGAGAACAAAAACTATCTTTGATTAAAATGCCCTTAATACATTTAGAACATAACATAACATATTGTTTAAACAAATATATTTTCTCACACCCGGTCAATGTCGCCACCAGCACTAGCACCAGCACCATCGTCATCATTTATCATACATTCTCGTCTTTCTCTTCCCACCTTTCTAACGCCACCTTGTTCTACTTTCTTTCTTTTCTGTTACAGAGTTATGCCACCTTGAATAAAAAAGGTATTACCACATGTAGTCCACCATTGGGTGTTGGTTTACCCTTCAGTAGTACAACTACGACATCATCATCATTATCATCCTATCATCCCACCACCCAGCCAATGGAAGTAAGTCTGCTTAGCCCCAATAATCCATCGGTAACGTCATCCATCAGCGAGTACAGATTTCGACCGGAAGTGGTGACAACATCAAATCGCATACAGGAAAGTTGTATATAAACACACACACCCAAACTCACAAAATAAAATAATAATAATTCTGTAAAGAAGGTGCCTGCCTGCCGTCTAACCAAACAACCAAACAAACTGAGCAACCGACAACCTACCAAAAATCCATAATTGTTTAACACTATTATTTGATGTTGTTTATTGGCGTTGTCGTTGTACACCTGTAATGTAATCCCATGTAATGTTATGTGTATTATAGTATTTGTATAATAATGTTAAAACTCTGTTGTTGCTGCTATACTGTTAAGAAGAGGATGAAAAAAAACACAAAATTTCGGGAGAATGCTCCTTGGTTTTTAAGCAAAGGCCGTATGAAACCAAACAATATCATTTAGATTTAAATTAACAAATTCCAAAAGACTTTTAATAGGCAACATAAGAAAAAAAACAGAAACAAAAAAACTCGACATAACTACTTTAGGCCATTTAGTTAAACATTTAGGAGAAAAAATTGTATAAAAAATTAAATTAAATATAATTAAACATTTGTAAAGGAATTCTTTTTAAAAGATGGAGATGGAGTTAGGCTTTGTCATGTAAATATATACTGAATGGGTCTAGGCATATAATGGCAACGAGTTTAACTGGCGCATGTAGGATTTTGGATTTATGGTCATGTTTGCATTAGAGATTTGAAATTTTATTAACTTCAATTTTAATTTTTTCTGAAATTAATTTCAATCACATTTTATATCAGCTAATATGAACAATGCATTAAAGGGTGTGAAATGGAACGAAATTTATATTTAAAACTCATAAACACTCTATTTAAAAAAATTAAAATTATTTTTTAATTTACTTATTTCTAATATTTCAAAAAACAAGAAATTTAAAGGATTCTGAAAAATATCCTTTCTTAGGAAAGACTTTATAAATTATGGAACTATTTTCTGCAATGGAAGCTATTCTAATTGAGATCAGAACATCGGTGCCCACACGGAAAAAGTCAAGGTTGAATTGAGGATAGTACCCAATGTTCTCAGGAAAATTTTGGTGTAGAACCAAACCTTACAGTCATCTCCAGTGTAAAAAGGCATAACATCGGCAAGTTTATTTAAATTGGTATAAAATATACCATAAGGAAATTTTCTATGGAAAATGTCCTTGCTTTTCGGCTACATTTGCAATTACACATTGTATTTGTGGTCAAAAGTCCCAAGTATCGTTCATTATCACGTATGAAAACAAAATTTTGAATTTTAACATTTGAAATTGTTTTTGTTTGTATGAAAATGTGTAAAAAACTATTATACATATCGTCAAAAGGACACGGGAATTTGGAAATTACATAATGAGCCCCCTGCTTTTTCTATTTAAATCTAAAATATAATAGAAAAACAGATTAAAATGTTTATGATAGAAAGCTCATGAAAACAAAAAATCAATTTTAAAAATTTAAACAAATTTAAATACTTATTCTGTATTCAATTATGTAAAAAATATGCCGCATTGAAACAATATACGCCCATGTCCTGACCTACGCAACTTCTTCAAACCGCATTTTTGGCTGCTTCGAATTTCTAAATTTTCCATTTTTTTGAAAATGACTTTGTTTAACCAAACCAATGCGAAATTTATAAATTCGAAACAAAAAAAAGCGGTTTGAAAAACTGTGGACATGTCCGATAACTTATTTTTGGTCTCATTTAAATCAAAAAATAAAAATATAGTCGACTTTGGACTAATTTCTAAAAATGCCCAAGTGATTGAGTATGATGTTAATATATCAAAATAATCAAAAATGAATGAATGAAAATTATAGAATTTGAATTATTGAAAATCAATTCTAATCTACTGTTCGACTGCATACCTAGTTCCTTTTGAATTTTCTCATTGAATGACAAACGTTCACATGGAACTTAGCTTATTATTTTGAGAAAGAGTGTTTATTCAACTAGTCATAGTGTCAAGTTTTTGAGTTTATTCGGGAAATAAAAAAATTAAATAAAAAATATATATTTTTATTTCCAATAAAACATTTGTGAAGTACACGATCCGCAAATTTCTTAGAGCTATCACCAGTAGTTTTTGAGATATAAACTATATGTGTAAGAAATTAAAATAATTATTAAAATAAATTTCATTATTAAAAAATATTTTTTTAATATCTTTCAGACAACAGTGGTATGGCTTATTGAATAAACTCACTTCCTCAAATTATGCAATACTTCCATTGTTTTGAAAATCTTTAAAAGTAATTTCCTCTAAGCTAACATTTTACAATGTCAAATTTACATCAAATCGTATGTCCTTCGAAATTTCTCGTTGATGTTACATGCATTTGAAAAATGTGGCAACACAATAAGTTCAATATAGAATTTAAATTTCTTTAGGGGAGTATCAAGTTTTTTGCCAAATTAAATATATTTTCTTGTGAATCAAATAATTTCTTTTTGGCTACGTAATATTAGTTTTTGACTGAGCAATTATTTTTCAGATTGAGAATACGTTACAGCACAGCGAACAATTTCCTTAAAGCTAAAACGCCGTCTTCAATCCCCAATAATTTGTGCATCATCATTTAAGTACATACTGTATGTATGTAGTTTGATGAACTTGTTTTTGAAAAATTTAATTTAAAAAAAGTTTCATTGCATTTTATTAAAAATGTTCTGTTTCCTACCATTTTTGTTTGAAAAAACTACATTTTATCTTAAGCTGACTAATCGCAGTATTTTGAGGTACTAGTTTTTCAATCCTGGGTTTCGGAGATTTTCCTATTTTTCTTCTGATAGATATTTATATACCAACATTGAAATTCACTTCGGAATAACTTTGAGTTTGGAGTAAAAAAACGAGTTTAACAGTTTATTTTTAAAATGTTTAGGGTGTGAGGATGTAAATTGAAAAATTGAAAAATTAAAAAATCAAAAATGCGCCAGTTACAATAAATTATGTATTTGTTTAAAGTTCAAGCTACATTCTGCCTTATTCTTTAAAAATAATAGCCAAGCATTTATATTATATTTACAGAAGTATTAAGCATATTCTTCCTATTATCATATATACAATTTATGTGCTTAATTTTGACTACATTTTCAAATAGAACAGACTAGGTAAATGATAATCGTTTTTTTGTATTATGACTTGATTTTTGTCATTCATTTCATTCACACATTTCAACTCACAACATTTCACTTCATACACCAGTTGCATATAATGGATACATATCAAAACTTCATTTCACCTTTTCATACATTAGCAGATTTTCATTAAGCTTTTCAGACGCGCAGATAACCCAATAACAACATAATACCATAACCAAAAAGATGCATGCATTTATTATTTTTAAATGAAAGAGAACAAATGTCGGGAGTTAAATATTTTCCCATTAAATATAGTTATTAAAAATTATATTTGGAAATGATTTTTAGATATGGTCATATTGAATCTATAGTGTCTAAAGACACTATTTGAAAAAAGTGTAGCGCATTGAAATAGTGATTTAAGACCCTAAGTATGTTTGGACTAAATCCGTTTCACAACATTTTAAGATGTTTGTGCCATGTCCGAAGCATACAGCATATCACAATATTTTTTAAAAGTTTAAACTCCCCCAAACATTTTGAATATAATTACTTTAAAATGTTCAATATAACAATTTGTATTCGATTATATTTAGTAATCTCTTGAGCATATCACAATATTTTTTAAAAGTTTAAACTCCACCAAACATCTTGAATATAATGACTTTAAAATGTTAATATAACAATTTGTATTCGATTATAGCAATCTCTTGAGCCAAGAGAATTCCGACTTCAAATGCAATATTTCAAAAAGTTATTATGAATTTGACCACCAGTGCCATATATCATGATTATGTAAAAAATCATGGCTTCTTCCATGGAAGACTGATGTTTCATGTTTGCTTTTAGTGCGTATTCCGCGATGACCTTTTTACTTCCATTGTATGGAAACATTTCGCCGTCATACTTGAAATTCTTGTACACCACAAAGTTGTTAATTTCGTAATAATTGATTATAACAATTCCTGTGGACAAAATAAAAAAATCAACATTTGCCTGAAATACCAGCAATTGCGCCCACATCGCGCAAAATATTTAATTCCGGGGAAAATATGTTATCGTTATCGTTATTTTTTAACATTGATATGCATTTTTATATTTATATAAGTATATATATATTTTTTTTAATAATTACACTGTGTGACAAAAATCTGCTAAAGCATGATATACTCGATGTACATTAAAGTGTACCGGAAAAATAGTTGCAGATAATAAATTTGATTACCATAATTTCTCATGAATTGACATCAATTCATAAAAATTGGGAAGCCCTGACCGGAAATACCAAAATCGTCTACATGTGCGCCAGAAATCTTCACAAGCATATCATTTTTAAAGAAATTTTATCAATAATGAAGTAATGAAAAAAAAATTCTTAAGCTTTGGGAATATCCGCAATTCCACCATATCCGCGGAGACAAGCTCTAAAAATATGTTTGTTTTTGATTTGTCTTAGATTTGCCAGTTTAATGTCGCACAGTGTTATGTTTTTATTATCATTTTTATATTCTTGATTTATTTCATTTTCATTTTCTGCCTGATTGTTTATATTATTGACATTTAATTTAAATCATTTGTGATACCTGGTAACATACATACATATTTTAACCACACACACACAATATACGTACATACATACATATCGTATCTCTCTTGTAGTAACACAAAGATATTTACAAAAAATACTGCATATTATTGTAATAAAATATCCATAATTTGATTATACTCGTGTATGTAAGTGTGCTTGTTGTATCATCATCGTCAGCCATCAGCATGTGTGCTTACATACATTTGTGTATATCGAGTTATGTATTTTACATATTGGCTTGATTATCGCTGCATTGCTGTGCTATGATTTCATGTTTTTAACACAACATATTTTTCCATTTATTTCATTAATTTTGTTAATAATGTGTGTATATATAGTATTTTAATTTTTATTTGTTTACTTTTTTTGTTGAAAACAGGAACCTTATTATCATACACCTAGAACTCTGTTGCAGGAATCCCATTTATAACAGACTCACTCTCTCTCACACGCACACACATATACAAATTAAAATGAAAACGCGAATGCGAATAGAAAAAATAAACGCGCAGCCATATCTACAAATTACAAAAGGCTAAATTAATTTAGATGAACACCAACGACCAATTTGTTGACTTTTATAATGTTGTGCTAATTACTAACTTAATTAATATTAAGGACGTTTTTACCCATTGCGAGTCAGGCGGATGTGATTGCGGTAAGAGATTGTAACGGAGCAAGAATGGTCTGAATTGATTTAAATGTCAGCTGATTGCAAACAATGATTCCTTGGGTTGAGAGGTTAGATTTACGAACATATGCTACTCTGATATTTACAGTTTCAAATCTATTTTAAAACCATTAAACATCCGACCAAAAATACAACATCAGTTAGATGACATTTACAATTCACCTTAAATACGATATATTTAGTTTATGAAACATTGGAGTGGACAATTGTTGACTTCTGTAAATGATGATCTACTTAGCAGTTTATTTTTCAAAATGTTTTGATCATTATATACAGTCCGTTTCATATTTACAACCCATGCATTTTAAATAATCAAGTTATTTTAATTTTGACAATTACCTCTTACAAAACCTCGAAACTGCAAGAACTTTGACAAAAAAAGTATTTTTTTCGAAAACTCGAAATATTGTTCTCTGAGTTTCATATAAATAATAACCAGCTGAAGAATAACAAAAAAAAAAACAAAAATTTTACTTTTTAATAGTCAAGTTGACCACCATTAATAAGCTCAAAATAATATCTTATGCATATACCTCGAATAAGTTTACGACGAGTTAAACATTTCATTTGGATTAACCGACAATATTTGCCATTAAAATCATACATTAAATTTGCCAATAAATTCATAATATTTTTTAAGTTTAAAATCCCTCAGTTCTAATATAGGGTCCGCCATCTAACGTTTTTTTTTTCAACTATTCAACCGTTGGACTATTATTTGTGGGATGCCCGAGGCAGCCATTTGAATGAAATTATTTTCCATTATTAACCGGAAGGATTGTACTTTCAAATAAAAAAGAAATTTGAGAAAATATTCAGTAGTTTTTTTATAGCATTTTTAAAAAAAAGTTATTTGGCGGACCCTTTACAATAACTTGTATTCAAGTATAGAATTCTTTTCAAGGGACTCCCAGGTTCAAATTTAATAACTTACTTCCAACTTTTCAAAAATTACTATGAATCAACGGAATATATCACGATCTAGCAAATTAATTTGAAAAAGGAAAATTAGTAAAAATGTCCTCAAATAATCCGATATCAGTATAAAATGGATACCTCTTAATAATCATTTAATTACTTACTTCCCACTTTTCAAAAATTACTATGAATTGCATCATCAGTGACATATACCATGATCTAGTAAATTAATTTGAAACAACCAGTTTATTTATAACTGAAAAATTACTAAAAAATTTCCTCAAATAATCCGAATTTGATAAAAAAAATGGCTACCTCCGCGGAAGACTGAGAGAGCTTTCGGCTAATTTGTTTTTAGCAGTCCGCGTTAGCTACACATTTTTCTTTTAACTTCCATTGTATACACAAACTTCGTCATATATGAAATTCATTCAAAGTTTTTAATTTCATAACAATTGATTATAACAATTAATGTGAACGAAGTAAAATAAAATTTCAACGTTTGCCTGAAATACCAACAATGTGGGCATAAACTCGCGCAAATCCCGCAAAATGTAGAATTCCGGTGAAATCTATTTTTTATCTTACTTTCATTATTGTTATTAGTTTTAACATTGTTATAGGCATATGAGAATTTTTAACTTTTTAATAGTCGTCAAATTGACTATTAATATTTATTAATAGTCTTTAATGCATAGAACTGATTAAGTTTTAGTTCAAGTTTGACTCCGTGGAATGGCGGGCTTTTTATCTTCAGCATTGTCGTAAACCTTACGAACCAATATGCAGGCCAGTCAAGAAATTTAATATTTGTTTCTCGAAACCACATTTTATTTACGTTGCTGGTATGAATTTTGGTGGTCTCGTAAAAAATATGAACAATAAAAAAATCTTATGAAATTATTTATTTAATTTCTTATTTTTCATTGGATGTACTCTCATTTAAAGGGTGATTTTTTAAGAGCTTGATAACTTTTTTTTTAAAAAAACGCATAAAATTTGCAAAATCTCATCGGTTCTTTATTTGAAACGTTAGATTGGTCCATGACATTTACTTTTTGAAGATAATTTCATTTAAATGTTGACCGCGGCTGCGTCTTAGGTGGTCCATCCGCTTAGTCCAATTTTGGCATTTCCACGTTTTTGAGTAACAGAGACCCAATTGGTGCGAACGGCGACGAATCGAAAATTGGTGGTCATCATTAACACTGGCCGATACAGCTGCGATATTTTCTTCAGTTCGCACTCTACGTAAGCGTGTTGGTGGTTTAATGTCCAACAATGTAAATTTGGTGCGAAATTTAGTCACAATAGCCCGAATAGCCGCTTCAGTGGGTCGATTAAACTGACCATAAAATGGAAGCGCGCAATGAACTTTCTTAACAGAGCACGCATTTTGATAATAAAATTCAATAATTTGCAAGCGTTGTTCGTTTGTAAGACGATTCATGATGAAATGTCAAAGCATACTGAGCATCTTTCTCTTTGACACCATGTCTGAAATCCCACGTGATCTGTCAAATACTAATGCATGAAAATCCTAACCTCAAAAAAATCACTCTATAGAAGGTTAACTTCCACGATTCAATATTTTGAAACAGGAGTTAATCTCAAAATAAACGGCATTCTGTCCACCCTAATATCCCAAATTTAGGCAGTCAAGTATCAAATCTCGGAATCTATGACTTCGGTTTAATATGTGTTACAGATCACACACCATGATCATATTATATAAGAGATGTTGCAAAGCGTAACAAATCCAACCAATGCAATTTTCTTTAGCGATAAAGAATTTTTCTTTTTATGTGCATTCTACTTCCGCCGGCTATGATTATACCAAAGATTTACCAATATTTGGTATATTTTCTATGGTTAGAAATAATGACTGAAGTGTGCTATCAAAATCTTCCATTTCGCGTCTACCCCACAACATTTCTTGGGCCATTGAAAACACTTACTCAAATCGCTCCAATATCAAGTAACTGCTAAATTGTACTATTTGGTTTTTAAAGATTTAAGTGGATTTAAGAATTTTTTTTCAATTATAAATACCAACTGTGGTCAGTATTTTCAACGATAAGCTACAAACCAGCTAATTGATTGCCTCAAAAAAGAAATCTGGAGACAATTAGTCACCCTGCCTTATTTATTTTGTAGCACTGTTTCCCAAACATCAATTCTTCATATGGATACATACATAATTGTCTCACAAGTATAGGGTGGTCCATTTAAATTAGTAATGATTATTTTTTCAAATTTCTGGTTTTATTGGAAAGGTTGAACTTTGTCATTTAATAATATAACACAATATCATTCATATGATTACCACGACTGTCTCGGTAGTACCTCAACCTATCAATCCAATTTTTCAGTATATGGCCCAATTGATGCCGCCAGCCCAAAATCCGCACCAAACAGTAACTCGTTGGGGATGCATTGGCTTCACAATAGTAACGTGTGGGTTCTCTGAACTCCATATGCGGCAATTTTGCTTACTGACATAGCCACCGAGATGAAAATGAGCTTCACCTGAAAACACGAAAAATGTCCACGTAAATTTCTTATAGTTTGCGTTAAAGACTCACAATTTTGGAAGTAAGTTTTTAATATTTCCCAATGTTGTTCGAGCGCATAGCGTTTCCCTTTTGAAAATGTCAAACCTGAAAAAAATGAATATTATTCTACCTATCAAAGTCGAAGTAATCGTTACTTCTTATTTAAAATGTTAAAAGGCCCACCATATATTTTTTAGTCTTTTTGCGCATTCTTATTGTATAGGGAACCATGTTGTCGTTACATTTTAGGTATACGGTGTGTTCTGAAAAATTATGAGGAATATATTTGTAGAAGATGTTAACACCCTAACTCATCCAACCTTAAAACGATTACAACCGTCAGTAGTCAACATGATGATTAGGGACAAAGCGGACCATTTATTGAAGAGATAGGTTGTTTATATATTCTACAAAAATGTACCACCGTATACCTAAATTAATAACGAGCAATGAATATTTCTATTATAGAAATCCGAATTTCATACAAAAATCAGCGTCAATAGAATTTCCTACAATTTAAGCAGATTTGATTTAACCACCCGTCCAGACGCATTTACGCCCTCTCCAAATTACACCAATGATTTCGACTCGAAATGGGTTAATAACGGCCTATTAATTTTGCTGGCTTAGTCCATTAACAGTTATTAACATGAAATTTAAAAACAAGTCTATTTATGAATTTTATCTTGTACCAAAAGTATTATTTTCTAAAAAAATACAAAACATATTTTAGCATATAATAAATTATTATCATTTGTGTTAGTTAGTCTATATTGCAAAGAGGAAAGAGCGAGGAGTGGAGTTGTAAAACCGATGTAAATAATATATTTATAAACAAAACAAACAAATTAATATTTGTAAATGAATATTTGACATTTTTATAAACATACCTACTAAACATACTATACAAACTATACCAACAAATGTAGAAAGTAATAATTACAAAATGAAAAAAAAAAAAACAAATAGCATATTTAAGCATAAGCATTTTGTAGCATTAACAGCAGCAGAAAAAATCGAAAATTAAAATATAAATACAAACTGTGAGCAACAATAGGAGGTATCTAATGACTAACAAAAATTCAAAAATAAAACCCGATTAATTATACATAGGAAAACTAGCAATTAAATTAATCCGATAGCAAGCAAATGCAATTTGTATATGTCTGTAAAATATATATTTATGTTGTATGTACTCTGTCTGTCTGTCTGTACGTTGTACACCATGTAGATAATGTAAGTGTAGCTAAGTAAGTACCAGTGCACACACGGTATGAGTGCGCAGTAGTGGACAGGTGTGTTTGTACATTTGTAAGCAACAACTTCGTCGTAATTATATACCATCGTATATACATAAATATTTATATTTATATATATAGTAAATATATATTATCATAGATGTATTTATAGATGTATGTACATTTGATTATTGAGTTTGTAATAAACGCTTAACATTTCAATTAACCGAACGCAGGACAACTCGAAATAAGTCCCTAATGAATTTTATACGACGAAACGTTAAAAGTCTATGGAAAACACTGAAGGATGGCGCAGCAGCATGAAATGAAACGAATCGTATCGAAAAGGAAATTAAATCCATTGTAAAAGTTAAGAACTTTGCTCGTGTGCAATTAAGTGTCTAGTTTCAGGCCATTTGTTTTTCTCGTTGTGTTTATTTATCTCGTTTTGTTTCAACATTTACAATTTATTTACAGTATTGTAAATTAGTTTGCCTAAGAGTATACATATACTTATACATATTATATATATAATATATATATATTTAGTGAATGAATGTAATTATAAGAGCATATTATATTTAAAACAAATATAGCCATTAAGTTAGTTTAATTAATGAAAAGAAAATAAAGAAATAATTATTTAAAAATAAATAAATTAGACGCCTTTTTTTGTAAATTTTATAAATGGATGGATATTAAGGCAACCACAATAAGCGGAAAGGTAACGTTTGGGTAGCAAATAGAAAAATTTGACTGAAGTCGTTAAATAAATAGTTCGTCATAGCGTGTATATCGAAATATTTGTTTCAAAGTATAAAAATTGGTTGGTTCCTATGTAGAAGTTTCGCTGAAAACAAAACAAAAAATCTACATTCGCTTAAACCCTCATCTTCAAAATTCCGATAAAGCATTAGAAAATGCATGGGTACTGCTCTCAACTTCCTCATTTACAAATCAATAGTAAAACACTTCATCAAATTACAAGCCACGTAAGATACCTGTGGTCTATGTAGTTAAAAGCTATGGAGCTATAAGCTACGTTAAAAGTCATTGATGTTAACTATGAAATAGAAACATGTACATTATGAACGTTTGACGTAATTATAAAATACAATTCAAAAAGCATTTAGTTCTGTCTGGACGAAACATATATACCTCCCGGAGTGCATTCTTAGTATTACCGGCAGATTAGAGGCTGTCGAGTTTTCGTAGAAGTGCAGTACATGAACATTGGGAACATGATTATATCCTGTGAACAATTTGGGATATTTGTTTACTAGGAATCAAAGAAATATATGCCGCACAATTCTATTTATTGGTTTTTAAAAAATTTTATAAAAATTAACCTGTTTTATGTAAAGTTTTTATTTAACTAGCATTTTTATTCAGAAATGATGCTAAATTTTGACTGAATTTCCTCCAGAGTTGCCTTTAACCTGCAAGGAGCGGCAAATGTTAGCAATGGTGAGCCTATTTTTCCAAAACAAAACAATGACGGTTTCCGATGTCGGACCTTCCACTTTTGGAAAATTCAGTTATATTTGCAAATTCATTCTGTAAAATGTGTAATTTAAAAGAAGATCGGAAAATATCACAACCTAACTTTAAGAATTGGTGCGTTTCAAGGTGGTAATATGTTGTATCAAACTTTTTACAGTTTCCAATGAAGTTATAAATAAATGAACAGATATAAATTACAATATATGGTTTTCCGTTTATTTACAGTAAGAACTTATTAAGCCAAAATCTGTCACAAAAGCCGTCAAATTACGGTACTGCTTTACCTGCAAATGTTACGCCAATTATCTAATTAATGGATCAAAAGTCTTTTAAAGCTTTATTGTCATAACAGTGATTATATTAATTTCATAAGACGTAGATATAGATATATAACGCAAGCACTCCATACAGAAGGATTCGTATATGGTCAAATGTGTGTATGGTTGAGTGTGGTTCGCCTCCTTTCCATTACAAAAACAAAGATTTCCTTCGTAAGAAGAAATTAATTGATCGAATAGCTGAAATTCGAATTCAAAAACTCATAGATTTTATTTATGATCAAATTTTAGTTCCACAAAATGGGTCAAAAGTAGAGTGATCAAAAGCCCGGTTTTTCTATGATGTCGAGTTTTCGTGGTTTTCAAAAACCGTGATTGCCAGTTTTCTTCTATCAAAAGAACTGGTCTGGCCGGTTTCATTTGGGTTTTACAAATAGCAAAGTTTGACTTTTATGTCGAAAATCTATGTAACAATTTCGTCAATTTATTGTTTAAGCTGAACAAAACATACAAAATAAATAAATTACAAATACTTAATTAATATAAAGAGAATATATAGGGATTTTTTAACTTATATAGAACTTTCGAACTGTCATACGCGACATTTATGATCAGTATACTGTGGCATATCATTATGAATAGATTTATGCGTATACAATTTATTTTGAAAATCAGTCATCGATTCGCGAAACTTCGTGATTTTTATGGTACACGTAATCATCAGTCCAGTACGTGAACAATTTTGCCTTACCACACTGTATGTGAAATCTAGCAGAAATGACGTAAGGTCAAATGTAAAATTTGTATGGGATCTGACATTTGTAAATCGCCCTTATGTCATTTCTGGTAGATTTCGCATGCAGTGTGACAAGGCTATAAGGGAAATTTCCTCATTATGAAAAAGTGGACCTGACCCGCCTATGTTTTTTAAATCAGAAATAATGTCACAACAAAATTTCGGAATTTTATGAAGTAATCAAAACCGTGATTCGTGAGATATACTAAAATTGGAGATTTTTTAAGTCACACAGAAAACAGGAATATTTTCAATAATGGACAACCGGTCAGGACCCGGTTTTCCGAAAACCGTGATTTAAAAAAACCCGACCGTCGGTCTCAGTTGAAAAAACCGGGTGACCCGGTTTTCGGTTTCGGGTTTGGTCACTCTAGTCAAAAGATCATTGGAAAAAATAATAATTAATAATAATTTCTCTTTCAAAAAATCTCATTCCAAATTATAATTTGGTCAGTTCACAGAATTGTAGCGTAATTATCCATTCGTAAAAAAATCAATAATAAAATATTAATACTTAACGCATTATTATTGAAACACCCGATTTGACAAAAAAAACTTTAAACATGATTTTCTCGAAACACCGAAAAAATTATAGGCAATTATAATGTTGAGAGGACGATATACACATGCTACTATAGATCGTATATAGAAAACGGTGTGTTCAATTTTTCATTTGTTACATGATTTTAAATTTGCAACCGGTATATACAGTGGTGGCCACGAGTTTAGCACACTTCACATGTGTTGTTTATAATAGCAAATAATTTGTTCTGATAATGAACTTTGCGCCAAATATTTGTTTTTTAGTGTTGTTCGTTTTTTGTGTGCCTTTTTCTCGTACTCCGATTATTCGCTATTTGGTCTGGACACAAATTTAACACATTTGATAAAAGTTGTTATTTTATATTTCTTAAATTAATTAATTGGTATGCTTTGGTAATTTTTACTCAAATGGAAGTTATTATTTAACAAAATTTATAATTAGTCATTTCTAAAGGAAAATGATACATTGAGGCGCAGCGTCAGGTTATTATGCAATTGAACGACAGTGGAGGTACCGCTGGGGATATTGCAAACATTCTAAATTGATCCAGACAGATTGTATGCAATATATTAAGCCATATTGGCACTAACGGCAGCTTCAAAAATGTCGCACAATGTCCTACGACGGGAAAAGCAACCATTTTAAAAGCTCAACTGAGAATCAGAGAGACCTTGCGGCCAAATTTGACATTAGTATTTTCTCAAGAACCATAAGAAGAACCAATAAAAAAAATTATTTGGATGCATGTTCAACATAAGCCACACGTATCAAAAAATGACTTACAGTGTCAAATTTCATTTCAGGAGCATTTAGAAAAATCCAAGATTTTTGGGAAAATATCGCCTGGATTGGCGAATCAAACACATGTCTGTTCGGATCTAATAGAAAACAATACGAATTCTGCCATCCAAACATGCAGCACAACCCGAAATAAAAATTTGAGACGGAAAAGCTTGTTGGTGAAAATCTGATGGTGTACACTGCGTTTTCTGGACACGGCGTTGGTCCGATACACAAAATCGATGCACTAATGGATCAGTATATTTACAAAAATCTACTTGTTGATACTATGATAACATATTCAGATAAAACCAGTAAGGAAAGGCTGAAGTCGGACGGGGCCGACTCTATGATGCACTCCATTTTCACTATCTAAATCTGAACCGATTTGACCTATTTTCACCATAGATGTTCTTAGTTTAAATATAAGATGTTTTGCCAAATCTGAATACAATATGTGGTTTCTAGAGCGGAAAAAGTCAAATCGGGAGCGAAATTTGTATGGGAGCTATATATAAATCTGAACCGATCTGACCGATATTCACCATGGGTGTTTCTAGTCGAAATATAAGATGTTTTACCAAATCTGAAGTCAATCTGTGGACAATTGTGGTTTCTAGAGCGGAAAAAGTCAAATCGGGAGCGAAATTTGTATGAGAGCTATATATAAATCTGAACCGATCTGTCCGATATTCACCATGAGAGTTTCTAGTGGGAATTAGAGATGGGCGCGGCTCACGTGAATTGTGTGAATCACGCGTGATCGTGAGCAAAATTTATTTTACTCACGTGAGCGTGCGTGAACGTGAGCAACGAAAAAATGTTCGTGCGTGAATGTGCGTGAGTCAAATTTTTGCGTGATTTTTTCGTGAGTGACACATTTTTTTTCATTTTATTTCGTTTAAAAATCCGAAATTTTCCATTCAAAATAACATTCATATATATATACATATATTTATTTCTAAACAAAGTGCTTCAATGCACGAATAATTTCTATTTTTTCTATTATTTAAGCAAATATTGCTTGTGCCAACACTATGCACTGCATTTATATGGGAGACCCCCTTAGTGTTAGTTCACATAAAAACTCACATAAGTAATGTCGGGGTATATGCTTTGTTTTATACTTGGGTTTTATGTCAGTGTCCTATTTTTTAACTCTGCAAGATTTAATACTACTTTAAAAATATGAATTTAAGACACACCTCACTGATTTAAATAATATAATTTTCAGATTTGCGATTCGTTACTCACTTCGATTTAGAATAGAAAATAAGGCGGATAAAGGATATATTATTTTCTATGTGGAATTTATTTTACTCACGTGAGCGTGCGTGAACGTGAGGAACAAAAAAATCTTCGTGCGTGAACGTGCGTGATTCAATTTTTTTCCTTCGTGAGCGTGCGTGAACGTGAGCCAATAATCACTCACGCGCCCATCTCTAGGGGGAATATAAGACGTTTTACCAAATCTGAAGACAATCTGATACAATATGAGGTTTCTAGAGCGGAAAAAGTCAAATCGGGAGCGAAATTTGTATGGGAGCTATATATAAATCTGAACCGATCTGACCGATATTCTCCATAGGTGTTTCTTGTGGAAATATAAGATGTTTTACCAAATCTGAAGACAACCTGATACATTTTGTGGTCTCTAGAGCGGAAAAAGTCAAATTGGGAGAGAAATTTGTATGGGAGCTATATATAAATCTGAACCGATCTAACACATTTTTACCACAGGTGTTTCTAGTTACAATATAAGATGTTTTGCCAATTTTAAAGAAAATCTGTTGTAATATGTGGTATCTAGAGTGAAAAGAGTCAAATCGGGAGTGAAATTCGTATGGGGGCTATATCTAAATCTGAACCGATTTTCTTCAAATTAAATAGCATTCGTCCTTATCCCGAAAAACATCGTTGTGCAAAGTTTCATTTGGTTCTGTCTACAATTGCAACCTGTATCGTGATTACAAGAATAGATGGACGGACGGACGGACAGACAGACAGACAGACGGACATTGCTAAATCGACTCAGAAAGTGATTCTACGACGATCGGTATAATTAACAATGGGTCTATCTCGTTTCCTTTTGGGTGTTACAAACAAATGCACAAAGACGTAATACTCTCGTGGAGTGTATAAATATACCAATTAAGTGGCGTTTTATGCACGAAAACCAACCAAAACACACTTAACGCCAGTGAAGAGCTGTTTGGAGCTGAACAGAATAGATATCTCAATCCTATTGAGATCCCAAAAAATTCTTGAATGAAACTCAAAATTCCTGATATTCTAGTCCAATGGAGCGTTTTATGTCTCTAGTGGAGAATATGCCCAGAAGATGTACAGCTAATACTCAAAATAGTGGTTATCCAACCATATATTAAGTTTATAATAAAATGTATTGATTAGTTCAGCTTTTTCCGGTGTGAATAAAGTTCACTTTTCGTATTATTTGTACTTCAGTTGGAATAAACCTAAAATGCAACAAAAGAATCGACCAAAAGCAATGTTAAATGGTCATCTTATCGTACTTAATATTTTAGAAAGAATACCGGAAAAAAACATAAAAAGAAGTTGAAATATTTGCTTTGAATGTGCTAAATTCGTGTCCACCACTGTATGTCTTTATAATTTATGTTCGTACTTTTGCTAGTCTTACAAATGAAGGAGCAGAATATCTGTCAAAAACACTATAAATTGCATTGTTCTATCTGTATTAGTTTAGCATTAACAAAAAAGATTTTTCTTATTTTATATGGGTTTGTGTTAGCGCAGCTTAGTTATCCAGACATAAAGAAGAACACCCTTACTATTTCGAGCACTTCCATTTGTATACGTTTGCTTTTACTGTATTATGTGAATCTGGTAGGGAAACAAATTTCTTAGTGGCAACTCTTATTTAAATGACCGCCTAAAGATATGCTTTAGTTTTTGTTTTAATCACTCACTTAAACCTACATAAATGAGTTGCCAACACCATTGATGAAAATTGGTCGATGCATTTCCAAGATAATACAATTCATTGTATGGATATGGTGGGCCATTTAAAATTTTAAATTAGAATTAGCTATAAAAAAGTATTCAGTATTTTATAAAATTTCTGGTTTTATTAGAAAGGTTGAACTCTGTCATTTAAAAATGGAACACAGCTTGACAGTACCCAATTCGATCAACATACCAAAAAGTGACGTGTGGTGGATGCATTGGCTTCTCAATAGTCACGCGTGGGATCTCTGAACCCCATATGCGGCAATTTTGTTTATTGACATAACCAAGGACATGAAAATAAGCTTAACGAACGCTGAACTGACCTCTTCTCGAAAAATTTCCACGTACATTTCTTACAGTTTGCGTTAAAGACTCACTACTTTGGAAATAAGTTTTTAATATTTCCCAATTTTGTTCGTGAGTATAGCGTCCCATTTTTCAAATGTCAAATATAAACCTGAAAATAAAAATGAATGGTATATTATACATTCAAAATCAAAATAATCGATAGTTCATCTTTTGAATGGTCCACCCTATAGATGATTCCAAGTAAGCGCCCCTTTTACAGATACAGTTTAAAACGCCACCAATAAACAACCGTAATTTATATACATCTCGCTATAGACATTTACATATGATTATATTATAAATTAAGTGGCGTATTATGCTTTTTTGGTATTGTTTGTAACATCTTGTAACTTTTCGAATAGATTTGGTCAAATCCGTCTGTTCATATATTTTTTTAAAAAAAGTACAGGCGGCAACTATGGCAATACAAACGAAAGTTGATACAAACGTTTATAGCAGGTCACAAACGTACACTATTGGATTTGAAAATCGTTCACGATTTAGATATATATGTCAAATACTGCTCTCTATTTGACTTTTTCCGATATAGAATCAACACATTTTAACCGATTTTCTTTAAATCTTTCTAAAACACCTTATAGTTTGCCTAGAAATATTTAATGTGAATTTGGGTTCGGTCCATGTTTTGATCATGGGCGTATAAATAGATTTCTGCTGGGGAGGGCTATAGCCTCCAACAGTTTTTTATTAAAAAAAATGTTATATTTTGTGAGATTTTTCGCAAGTAAACTCAATTTTTTATGCTCACGGGTGAAAATGATAATGAAAAGTAATAAAATTAATTCATATTGAAATCATCATACCACTAAGTAGTGTGCATCGAAGTAATAAACTATAGATGCAAAATGGTCTTGGGCTACGACAATATACCACTTCAAATGAAATAAGAATTATTAGAAGCTTTATATGATAAATAAATATATTACATAAAATACAATTCAGTCTTTTCAACCAACAAAGATCATTAAAAGCAAAAAATATTTAATTTAATTAATATGTAACAATGTATTAAAATAAATACAATATGATTTGATGAAATATTCGGATTCGGCACCCTGAAGGCTATCGAAATTGATTCCAATTTTTTTTGTGAGTTTAAGTATATAGGTCTATCAAATCCTAGTATTACTTTGCTTTCTAAACTTATTTTTCCCAAAGTCGCACGAGTGAATACCACAATAACTGCAACTTTTCCCTACTTAAATAGATAATCATTTTGAAAAAAACATTTATAGTTTCTGATATGATCACTCCACTCTGAATTGTTGATATTTTGTTGAGAATAAAATAAGCTAAAATACATAAAAAATTAAAGATGTGGTTTTCAGGATATTCAAGGATTAAGAATATTTTAATTTTTGGAGACTTTGAACAACAAGGACATTATCATTATTCTGAAAGAAGAGGTGAAACCTTTCAGATGAAACCAATTTCTTTAAATTCTTATGATGCGTTCCAGAGATATGATATCGTTAAGGGAAAAAACGAACAGGAACAAAATTTTGGACTACCGTAAAACCAAACCAGGTAAGAAATCTAGCTGCAGTAAACGCTATATTACCCGTAAACACTAGAATACGTTTTATATTTCATCAAAATCAGAGGGGATAAATATCCAAATCTATGATTTTTGGGTCGGTTTCTAATGGAATTACCCATAGCGCAAAGTTTCCGAAATTTACCAAATTTATGTTGGGGGCCACGCGGTGAATAAAAATGGCTAGTGTTTTTCTTTTATTTCTCGTTGAAGTCCATTCTATAAGTCCAACAATTCGAATATTTTCCATCTTATTTTTCCTCAAAAAATCAAAATAAATTTATGTAAGAATCGGCATCTCTACTTCGAGAACAATCTACGAAACCTAGGAATCATTCTTCTACTTCTAAATTGATTGCAAATCTTATAGTAATTACCAATCGATCTTCTTTAATGGACCTGGCCTAACTCACCATCAATTAGAAATTGTCTTTTCATTTTCATCCTGACACCACAAACATTTCATTTTCTTCTCGATTCTCTCAGGGGCCAAAATTGCGACAAACGAAAGAAACTATAGCACTTCAAACTATTTTTCTGAAAATGATCCCTTCTTTTTTACCAAGGTAAGTAAGATTAAATAAGAATACATGTGCGGATTTATGTCGGATCTTTAAATAGCCAACTTGAAAGTAGATAATGCGGAAAGCTTAAAAACGTAATAATTTTCTGATGAAAAAAAGAATTTTTTCAATTACTTGACAATAAATCTTTGTGTGAACAACCCGTTATAGGATAAACCAACCCGTGTTTGTTCTCGTCCAGTGCGTTCAAACGCAAATAATTATTTTAATATTTAGCACTCAAATAATGAAAGGGGCGTTTCGTCAGTTTCGTCCATTTCTGAACATAAACTATATTTTACATGTGCAAATTATGAATAAATTCCCTATCTCCCTTCGAAAGTTATCGTGAAAGTCAGGCAGACAGACAGACGGATGGACGGATATAACCCAAATACGTTTAAAAAGTTATTTAACGCATTTGATCCAAAAATACTTAGGGTTGTAAGGCAATTCATGTTGCAAAAATCGATTTTTCTTGCAATGTCTAGTATCCATGTATAGTGCGTTATGGACACGGTCGAGCATTGTTTTCGTAGCTGTTTTGATATTTTAATTCAATTTAATATTGAATAATACATGGATATTTGTATATTTATTTATGCATTATATTTTGTCGGCAGATTACTGCTAAACTTGAGCTTAAACACGGAAATTTATGTTTACAAAGCAAATAACACTAATCCGTCAACAGAAACAGAAACAAAAGCCATAAACATACACGTTGCGCGGTTGTTTGGTTGTTGGGTTGCTGTTGTTCTCACAGACATGTTCGGCGATGCCGTTGTCGAATGGAAGTGCAAACATGAGTGTGTGTGTGTGTGTGTACATGTTCGTCGTGTCATATTTGTACGAGTTATAACCAACCACATGATAGAAGTACGTACGCACAAACATAATCACAGTCATATCCGTATGCACACACACATACTAGCACGCACAACGACACATACATATGTTCTATAACAAATGCTGGCTTAAATATCAGGTGAACCAAACCAACATACCAGCAATCCTTATACAAACACACACACACAAATATAGTCTACCACACACACAATCCCCCCGCCCTCCAGCAACACACACGCACACGGATGTGTCGCACAAATAGAGCCGTACGTTACGTACTCATTTAGCATAAATTCATTATCAGATACCTAAAATATAACAACTAAAACCATATGTTTCATATAAAGGAAGACACATACGAACGACTGAGTGAGTGGGCATGTATGAAATCATGTTGCTGGAAATTGTAATGAAATTGTCATAAATACAATTTGCCACAAAATATAAACACATCCACCGTTTTAATATCCTCATTTGCATATTAACACGTGCTTTGTACTCGTGCCTCCAACCCATCTCTCCATTACCACAGACATAGCACAGGCTTGCCAATGTTCATATGTATCCATAATTAGCTGGCATTCTCAGCAAACTATTTCGGGGATATTTTGGGGAAGTTATTTAATGAAAAAAACTAAAAACAGAAACGAACGAAGTTACTGTGAATTGCACGACGCGTGGAAAGATATCGAATTACAGGGATCAGGCAATGAAATTGGACACACGTGTGTAGCCACATTACGAAATTCAAAATTCTTTCACCAGAAGTCAAATTTTTAGTTTCAACTATACATATTGTAAATAAAAACATCAAAATTATATTTACTCAATCAGTTACAAGTTTTATAAATAAAGAGTGATTTTTGTAACACCGTGAAATATCAATCTGAGACCCTATAAAGTATATATATTCTTGATCGCCATGTCCGTCCGTCCGTAAACCAAAGGAGCTGGGATGTCCACATTTTTCCAGAATACTAATGGAATCCATACTCCAGAATCTAATGGTTGTAGATCGGTTGGGATTGAAAGTGGGCGACATCGGTCCATTGGAAAAAAATTTTCCCTTACAAGGACTGAAAATATCCCTAATATTTCGAATACTTAGGCACGTTTTTTGAATATGTCTGTTTATATTTGCTTGATATTTGCATGCGCATTCCCCTTGTAGGAAAAACGTGCACCATAAAGTGATTTTTATTTATTGGGGGTGAAATGAGGAAAAAAGGGATACAAATCAAACGACAACAGCTAGAAACACGAAAATGGTTTTTTTAGTTTTTTTTTCAAATTCGTACTTTTAAGGGATAAAATAGGACCAGAGGGATAAAAATGGTACCAACCAAACGACTGCACCTAGAATAATGAAACTCGGTGTACACATTCCTCTGATTAAAATAAATATAAAGGGATTTTTGGAAATTCGTACCTTTAGGGGGTAAAATGGAAAAAGGGGATAACATTTGTACCAACTAAATGGCGACAGTCATGAAATTCGGAGTATACATTCCTCTGACTGCGTAGACACCAAAAATAAAAAGATTTTTCCAAATCCGTACTTATTTACTTTTACGTCAAAAAATGATTGAATCTCGCTCTGTGTATGTGAGATGTAATAGATTTTCAAATTTGCACTTTTGGAATATTTATGGTATTTAACCATTTTTGAAGATTGCTGTCTTATATTTACCTTTTGAATAGTATAAACGTACTGGTCGCCTTACCTAATAAGCGTGGGTTGAAATAATAAAATTTTATATTTATTTAAAAAATAATTTTATCAATAATTTTATTTGTTTTGGTTTGGCTATATTAAAAAAAATCCGGTATTTTTTTATTTAACTATACCTGCATATGAGATGCTTGTAAGATGGCATGTGTGCTTTATTACTTGGTGCGATTTTTTAAACGCAAATTCGGCAAGTGAGTTGTGCTTCTCGTTCGTTTGTGAGAATCATCTCCTTATAGAGGCCGGGTTTGATGTTGAAAAGTCGCTGCGAAGCCACTTGAAAAGACTTTTGACATGGTCGAAATCATGATCGTGGTAGTCTGCAGCCAAGTAATAAATGTCACCATGCCATTTGTAAATAAATTTGCATTCTATTAAATATAGAAGCAAAATGGTCTTGAGCCAGGACAATATCCCAGTTCAAATCCGGTAATGTTACTGTACTTCTACTAAAATCGACAGCCTCTGTGGAATGCAATCCATGGTGGATGGTATATAAGGTTCGGCCTGGCCGATCTTAACGCCGATTTTACTAAACAGCTAAACGTGTACGTGTACATCCCTATAATTACGTAGATACGTAAAATAGAAATATTTTTCGAAATTTGTACATTTAAGGGATACAATTGGAAAAGAGGGATAAAATGGTACCTACCAAACCGCTGAAGTTAAAACCATGAAATTCGGTCTAAACATTTATCTGACTGCGTAGACGCGAAACATAAAGGGGTTTTTTCGAAATTTGTACTTTTTAGGCGGAAAATGGTGCGAAAGGGATAAAAATGGTACCAATCAAAAGGTTGCAGTTAGAATAGTGAAATTCAGTGTATACATTGCTGTGAATGCGTAGACACGAAAAATAAAGATATATTTCGATATTTGTATCCTTAGAATAAAAACGGGATAAAATTGGTACTAAGCAAAGGGATGTACCTATAATCATGAAATTAAATGCGTTAATTCCAATTTGGGAGAAATCAGCCCTGAGGAAAAATGTTTCTCCCTAATGACGACTGACAATACACCTAATACTTAGAGTACAATTTTAAAGATAGCTCCCTCATGTTCACTTTGTAATTGCTATTGCAGTATTATATATAGTAGTACTATTAATATTATAAGAATGAAGCAATGACATTTATTTTGAACAGTGGGCATAAGTATACTTTATAGTAAACAAATATAGTAATGTGTATTAAAAATATCACAATTTTCAAAATATGATACTTCACTTCTTTGTAAAGTCGAAAGCCTCTAATTTACCGCTAATACTGAGGAATAAACTCCGTGGTGGAGGGTATATAAGATTCGGCCCGGCCGAACTTAACGCCTTTTTACTTGTTTCCATTGTCACCATTCCCTAAATTTCAGTTTTGTGGGAGAATTTAACACCAATTCGGAATAGGTACTAAATTAACCCTGAAATCGTTTTAAGTTTTGGCTTATTTCTGGCATTTAAGTTGAGTTTTGGTTAATTCACAGATTTGTACAGTCGAACACCAGTTATAACGAATCCCGGTTATAAGGAACACCGATTGTAACAAACTATACTTATTTTGAACGCATTTTTTAGGTCATATAAATTGCTGCAGTTAAAACGAACTACGGACAGTAGAAGAATTTTGGACAATTTTTTGTAGAATATTTTTGACCAGTAAAACCACTATTTTAAGGGTTTTTTACAATTTTGTACAAAAGGGATCAAAAATATACCTATATTGAAGAGCTACAGGGTTAAAATGTTGAACAAAAATATTCCTTGTAGTATTTTAAGTAATATTGCTGAACGCATCTTATACTTAAAATGTATGCATCTCAAGGTTTCCTATGCCTATTTATCATAAGGGGGGTTTTGACCACCACCAAAATGACCTCCATACGTAAATTTTCAAAACACGATAGTCTTGTTATTTTTCAACAGTGTAATTGGTCTTTAAGGTGATGTCAACAATTTTTTGAAACAGAATTTTGCAAATCATCATTAAACAATCCGAACGTTATTTTTGTGGGGTGACTGGATTTTTTTTTCATTTGTATGGACAGCGACACAGCCTAGTGTACACCAGTCAGCCAGAAGAACGTATGCACATAACTCAAGAATATCTCAAAAAGGCATGAAACGAATTTTGATACATGCCTATACCATACCCTTCGAGGCCTTACACTTTTAGTCTGTCCTAAATGATATATACCCTAGCACTATGCCTAGTGAGAGTATAAAATATATTAAAAAATATTGTTTGGTCAGATCTCGTATTTATTGAAATTAACTCGAAATTAACTTGAAAGTGTGTTCCTGTATTAATTAACCACACTTATGAGTCCATTCGTCGGTCACCTGAATGAAATATGAGCGTTGTGATTTAATTAGTTTAGGGACAACGAAATCACAGAATCTGGCAAGCCTGATAAGTAGTTACATATTTTGTTTGTGTACGATGTGTTTGTTCCGGGTTCCGATGGTTTTGTAACACAGTGGGTTTGGGTTTGTTGGTTGCCTCGTTCGTTCTGCCGTTAGTATTGGTACTATACAAATTTATTTATATGACTTTGGTTAACTTTATGCTCGTGGCTGTGTGTGCGTATGAGTGGATGTGCGGTAGTAATGGTTTTTAGTTTTCGAGTCATGTTGTACACTTTTCTAACCAGAAAATAGCAAAAAAAAACAAACAAAATGTGTGGAAACATACCTATACAATACATTTGCAACTACAATTTGTACAGCGGCGGAAAAGTCCGCCAGCGAAAATGGTTGCAATCACTTTCGCAAAAAAAATCCTGTAGGCCTTTTGCAGACTACCTTCTACATAAATTTAATGAACTATAATGAAGACATATAAAGCTATACAGAACACATTTCAATGTCCGATGTATTAATCGTTTCAAGCTGCACTATTCTGCGTCCATTGAGCAGAATATATCAACTGGTCGAATATTAGATACCCTCCACCACGGAGTGCATTATAGTGTGCAGATTAGAGGTCTACGACATTTCGCAGAAAACCGGTAGTATACGAAGTAATTATTAATATTATTTTACAATCGTGATATTTGTATACCGTTCCAAATTAACAGGCCCACTTGTAGGGGAGTGGCATTAATGTTACTATAGTTATGCTTAGGGGATTAAAAAATAGAGAACTGTCAGTGGGTTGTATCTTAATTCCAAAGGTACTAATTTTGAAAATCCATTATATCTCACGTGCACCGTGCAAGATAACCTAACTACATGATTCAACCATTTTTTGCCGTAAATGTAAAAAAGTACGAATTTGGAAGATGCTTTTTATTTTGAGTGTCTATGTAGTCAGTGGAATGTATACACCGAATTCCGCGGTTCTAGTTGCGACCATTTGGTTGGTACCATTTGTATCCTCTTTTCCCCATTTTACCCCCTTAAAAGTACGTCTTTCTAAAATCTCTTTATTTTATGTGTCAACGAAATTAGAGGGATGTACACACCGGTACCGATACCGGTCGGTACCATTTGTATCCCTCTATTCCCATTGTATCCCTTGAAAGTAAGAATTTGAAAAACCTTTTATTTTTCGTGTCTACACAGTCAGAGGAATGTATACTCCGAATTTCATGACTCTAGCTGCGATCATTTGGTTGGTACAATTTGTATCCCCTTTTTCCATTTTAACCACAAAAAGTGCGAATTTCGAAAAATCCCTTTATTTTACGCGTCTACTCAATCAGAGGAATGTAAACACCGAATTTCTTATATTCAGAAGTGGCTATGAACAAAAACACAACTTTCATGGAGAGCTAATCATTTTTCTACAGTTTAATTTAAAAATGATTACTAATTGCTACGATTAAAAAGTTTTCGAAATTTCCTATTATTCGCGGTTTTATGGTTCATTACCACTTTTGCATGTTTAAAATTGACCGCTATGAATGTTGAAATAAGCACATAACCACTTATGTCGAAATATATAAATATGATTTATTGTAAACTAGCTGACCCGACAAACGTTGTTTTGCCTTTAAATTTTATTTATATTTAAATAGCTGATTGATTTAGACATTTAATGTTTTATTGTTAAATTACAGGAACATGATAATATTTAAAGGAGATCGGTGATTCATATTTATTTGAAAAAAAAAGTGAATAATTTATGAACAATTAAATTATAAAAAATATATACATAATTAAGGAGAAGTTAGTGTTATTCATTATAGTGGACTCTGGGAATTACGCCTCGAAGGCGTTGTCCTACGTCATTTCAAATTGCATAAAATCTGGGGTCAATTGTCCATTGCAATTGATTCTTTGTTCTAAAGTATTTGCTGGATAGGTTACGGTCGTGTCGATTTTGAATTGTAATACCGTGAAATATTCATCGGAGACTCCATAAAGTATATATATTCTGGGTCATGGTAAAATTTTAAGACGATCTAGCCATGTCTGCCTGTCGAAATCACGCTAGCTGCTGAACAAAATTATTTTTCTTAAATGTGTCTTATGGTTTTGAAATTGAAAGTGGGCGAAGTCAGAAATAAGGTAAACATTTTCTCTAACAACGTCTTCAGTCGTCGTATCCCCTAATATTTAAATTATTCAGGTTATATTTTAGAAAATTTTTATATGCATTTGAAATTTGTTACGTATATTCCCCTGGTAGCGTGAAGTACCAAAAATTAAATAAAAGAGTTAGCGGTTGACATAGGACAAAAATGGTACCAATGATACGATAACAGCTAGAAATATGGAATTTGGAATGTACATCCCTCTGATTGCAATAGAAGGATTTTATAAAATTCGTACTTTTAAGGGATACAATTGGAAAAGAGGGATAAATGTGGTACCAACGAAACTGCTGAAGTTAAAATCATGAAATTCGGTACATGCATTCATCTGACTTTGTAGACGCGAAACATAAACCAATTTTTAGAAATTTGTACTTTTAGGCGAAAAGTGGGGCGAACAGGGATAAAAATGGTACCAACCAGGCTGCTGCAATTAGAATAGTGAAATTCGGTGTGTACATTGCTCTGACTGCGTAGACACGAAAAATAAAGATATCTTTTGACATTCGTACCTTTTGGGTTGAAAATGGGATAAATTAGTATCAACCACGCGGCTGTAGGCAGAATTATGAAATCCAGTGTTTACACTCGTCTGACTGCGTAGACGCACAAAATTCGTACTTTTATGGTCAAAAAGAAAAATGGAAGATTCTGGTCTTTCACCATGAATCAAAGAATGCAATGGCTCTGATGGTAATTTAACCCTTCCACTGAGACAGCACAATCCATGCGTTTCTCCAGTGAACTTCAATATATTATAAACATAAACGTCACCTATCATGAAGATGGCGTCGTAAAATCACTCCATACAAATCGGGGATATTTTGGCCATTTTCTTGGGTATTAGTCTTGTTTGGCCGGAGACCAATCCGAATTGGTGCGAATCATCGAACTCGTTCCAGGCGTTCTTAAGTTATAGGCGTAGTAACTAACGCCACTCTCTTATATATAAAGGGTGTTTTTTATTGGGGTATAGAACTTTAAGTTGGCATCACTTTTTTAACTGGCGGCCATTTTGTCAGCTGTCAAGTGATTAATATTTAGTTTGGTTTGCAATTTCATCATGAACAGGTTGACAAAAGAACAACGCTTGCAAATCGTGCAAATTTATTTCGAAAGTAATGGTTCAGTTCGCGAAGTTCACCATTTTATGGTCGACATAATCGTCCATCAGAGCAATTAATTCGGTTAACCATGGATCGTTTTCGCACTACGTTTACTCTATGTGATAATACGCATCCGCAGAGACGTCGAACAGTGCGCACCGAAGAAACAATTGCCGCTGTAGAGCAAAGTGTTGAAGAGGACCCGAATGAATCGATTCGCCACCGTGCACAGCAATTGGAGCTGCACAGCAATTGGAGAAAGTGGTTGAAAATTGGACCTGTAGAATTGGCTATATTCGAGCCAGCCGCGGCGGCCACATGCCCGAAATCATATTTAAACATTAATGGCATAAAATTATCCTTCCAATAAAGCCAAATTGATGGACATTAAAACGATTTTCTTGTGTTTTATTTCAATTCGAAGTTCTATACCTCAATAAAAAACACCCTATATATATATATATATAGATTCGCTAACGTTTTTCATGAAATCTTGGCAATGTCGTATAGAAAACGCATTGTACCAATTGTTACCATTGTTATCCCTTTTTCCATCTTTTTTACAAGAAGTGTAAATTGGATATTTTTTGGAAAATTTTTATTTTCGCGGGAAATATGGCTAAAATGATTTTTTTATGTAGGACATTTTTGTTTTTTGATTTTCTCGCGATCTAGCTAACGGATACGGCTGAATTTTTGTTTGTTTATTAAGAACCAATGTCGCATGTAACATATATGTAGATAGTCGCGAAAATCGTTGCAATTGTTGAAAAATCCAAAATTCGCAGCTGCAATTTTCAATAAAATTACGCGGATATTCTAAAGATACTTTTAACAATTTTTGACTTTACGGTACTATTTATCCTATTCTAGTATGATAACTTGGGAAGCAAAATCCTATTAATGGCGAAATGATGGAATTTGATAGTACGATAGAAAAATGTTTTAAACAAAATCGTTGTAGCGAATTACAACCTTCGGTTATATGCTGCTCCATTTTTGAGCTATTGTATTTATATTATTTTTATGTTTTTTTATGTGTGAGTTGATAGCCAAATCAGAAAAATTAAAAAAAATCAAAATCTGAAAATAGTTTGGCATCAAAAACTCATTTTCAAGAAAATGGTTCATAGCCACTTTTGATATATACTCAGGTCTCAGGTCGATATATCAAGGTGACAAAGGTAGTATACCTCCATCCTGAAGGTGGAGGGTTTAAAAAATGATGATTTAAAAAATTTGCGTCTACAAAGAGTGTCTACATTAATAAAGTTGGTTTGCCGTTTTATATAAATCTATTTAACAAAAAAGACAACATTTTTCCGATTTTTTATGTTTTTTTCGTGCCACCAAACTTTTTTCGAAAATGTTTTTCTCAATTCCAGTATTACTATGTTTTTATGTGAAAGGGAAATTTTCAACATTTGTACCCATTTATTGAACATATAAAGTGGGTGTTATAGGAGTTACAAAATGATAGTGTTATATTTCCCTGTCATTTTTAGTCATATATATTTATTAAGCGATCCGTGAGATATGAGAATATTATATAGACGGCACCACTCGATTCCAACCTTTCTTGTATCTTCAAACCAATTTCTAAAAGTTTGAGTCAAGATTGCGACCATAGGCCTGTACGAAGGCCTAAGCATCCACGGATTTCGCCGCTGGCTATAGTCTCTACAGTGTTCACCCAAAAGGTACGAGCATACCTAGCAGCATGGGCGGGATGCCGCTTTATCTATAAACCACTCTTGTGCTCATAGAAGTGTGAAAAGCTAAAAAACAAGTACATAATTATAGTGAAACGACAAACAACAACAACAGTAACAGCAGCAGGAGCATCAGCCACTACAACAACTGCTAGTAAATGCACAAATATCACAGCAACAACATCAGGCAGACGTGTAGTGCGGCGGTTGGCGCCGCTGTAACATCCGCATGTAACATCAGTATTACATAAATTTAATATTTTTTTCTGTGACCACAATGCAGAAATTAAAACGGAATGAATTTTGCGCTAATTAGCAATGAACATATGTTCCATAAATGTGTGACTTCGGTATCACATTTTAAATATTTAACGGAACAAGGTGTGCATTATGGTTAGCATTTATTAAAACTGAAACGATAAATTCATTTTGATTATTGTGCACAACGAATTTTTTCACATTTTCGCCTACGCTCGCTTACCACTAAGTACGTTATTTGCAATAATTTGGTTACAAATGGCGTTGCTTGGCATCGCATCGCATTTAAATGCTGTCCTTATTTTATGGTCGCGCACTGAGGTTTGATTCGGATAAAATATGTTGGCTTTAGGGCGAAGGGTAAATATGTAAATATTACTGAGCAAACTCAGAGTTAAGAAGGAAAATCGAAATGGACATTTGTGTGGGGTATCAAGATATGAAACGATATAGATCAGCTTAACTGCCGATATTTCTAAGCAAAATATAATGCAATGTGACAAGTTTGTACCCAATCCTTTGAAGTCTGTATCCTGCACAGCGGCAAGATGCTGTGGTCCAATTTTGGATGATCATACATTCAGAAATATCGTCAGTCTGTTTAAAATAGAAATGGATTACCCACAAAATATATTTTTATCAAAAATGTATATAAAGGGTGATTCATCAAGATTTGATTTATAATGTAAAATAAAACACATACATTTGAAAGGGAACTTAAAATATTTATTACTTTTAGTTTTTATACCCTACACCACTTCGTGGTCTAGTTTATTATAAGTTAGTTTCGCGCCAAATGTTTGTAACACCAAGAAATAATCGAGCTAGACCCACCTTTAAGTATATCGATCGGCTTAGAATCACCAGCTGAGTCGATTTAACGATGTCTGCCTGTCCGTCTGCTGTCCATCTAAGCTTGTTCGCACTCTACAGGTCGCAATTTTTGTCCGATGGTCATGAAACTTGGCAGAAGTTATTTTTTCTGGCCAAGGACCATCGTTATTGAATTTGGAGGAAATCGGTTCAGATTTAGATATAGCCCCCATACAAATGTCGCTCCCGATTTCACATTTTCCGCTCTAGAAACGACATATTGTACCCGATTTTCTTTAAATTTGGCAGAACATCTTATAATCCAACTAGAAACACGTATGCAAAAATTGGGTAAGATCGGTTCAGATTTAGATATAGCCCCCATACAAATGTCGCTCCCAATTTGACATTTTCCGCTCTAGAAACGTCATATTGTACCCGATTTTCTTTAAATTTTGCAGAACATCTTATAATCGAACTAGAAACACGTATGCAAAAATTGGGTAAGATCGGTTCAGATTTAGATATAGCCCCCATACAAATGTCGCTCCCGATTTGACATTTTCCGCTCTAGAAAAGACATATTGTACCCGATTTTCTTTAAATTTTGCAGAACATCTTATAATCCAACTAGAAACACGTATAAAAAAATTGGGTAAGATCGGTTCAGATTTAGATATAGCCCCCATACAAATGTCGCTCCCGATTTGACATTTTCCGCTGTAGAAACGACATATTGTACCCAATTTTCTTTAAATTTGGCAGAACATCTTATAATCGAACTAGAAACACGTATGCAAAAATTGGGTAAGATCGGTTCAGATTCAGATATAGCCCCAATACAAATGTCGCTCCCGATTTGACATTTTCCGCTCTAGAAAAGACATATTGTACCCGATTTTCTTTAAATTTTGCAGAACATCTTATAATCGAACTAGAAACACGTATACAAAAATTAGGTAAGATCGGTTCAGATTTAGATATAGCCCCCATACAAATGTCGCTCCCGAATTCACTTTTTCCGCTGTAGAAACGACATATTGGACCCGATTTTCTTTAAAATTGGCACAACATTTTATAATCGAACTAAAAGCACCTATGCTGAAAGTGAGTAAGATCGGTTCAGATTTAGATATAGCCCTCATACAAATGTTGCTCCCGAATGTTTAACCGATTTTGGCCAAACTTTACACATTATATTTCACCAAGAAACAGACATGGTGAAAGCGGGTCAAATCTTCCAGGTTTCAATATACCCCCATACAAATGTCATTTCCGATTTAACATTTCTTGTCAAACACATACATTTACAGGATGCAAAAATCCTTCCCGATTTCAATTTTTTACCGAATTGAATTGTAATGACAATTGTTTGGGTGATGCCCATATGCCCATACTTTGGTATGACTTTGGTTAACTACTGTATAATTTGTATTTGTCTGTCAGACAATTGGATCAATATTATTTACCATATTCGTTAAATTTGACTAAAAATGAATTTATAGCATATAAATTATATGAATATAATTTATATAATTTGTATGAACTACATAAAATTGCTCCCATGAAATACCTGGGTTTAGGAATCAAAGCGAGGTACATACGCAGGGAGTGGTGTAGGGTATTATATAGTCGGCCCCGCCCGACTTTAGCCTTTCCTTACTTGTTTCTTTTATATTTTTTGGTCTGTAATCAATATTTGATTTGAACTGGGATATTAACTATACCTGCATATACACATATTACATATGCAACTCAATGAGATGCTTGTAAGATGGCATGTGTACTTTATTACTTAGTGCGATTTTTTAAACGCAAATTCGACAAGTGATTTGTGCTTCTCGTTCGTTTGTGCGAATCATCTCCTTATAGAGGCCGGGTTTGATGTTGAAAAGTCGCTACGAAGCCACTTGAAAAGACTTTTGCCATGGTCGAAATCATGATCGTGGTAGTCTGCAGCCAAGTAATAAATGTCACCATTCCATTTGTAAATAAATTTGCATTCTATTAAATATAGATGCAAAATGGTCTTGAGCCAGAACAATATCCCAGTTCAAATCATTTTTATAATCTTTTAAAAAATGTATGGCATTTACTGTTCGAAAATGGTATTATGTAAATGTTGTCCAGGACTACGTCTGAGGTGGTCCATTCGGAAGGTCAAATTTTAGGCGACTTGTTTGTGAGTCTTTCCACGATGACTTGTCAAACGATACTGAACAAAAATGACAAAGCCGTTTTTATATGAGTCATATGTGTCTGTCAAAAAAGTCTATTGAAAATCAAACCTCACAGTGAATGACCCGATATAATGAGGGATTAAAAACTGAAAGAACCTTTCAGTATAATAATATTTAGATTGCACAATCAACACTAGGTAAAAAATGACAAACTATTTTTGAATAATTATATCCTTCAAAAAAGGCAACACCATAAAATGAAAAACTAAACACACAGCTTTTTTATCTTTCGTGTCAACGCACAGTGGCGCCATTTGAGTTTTTTCGTTGCAAAAATCATATATTTTGAACCGAATAAGATAATTGAACAGTTTAAACAGCATATGATAGATAACTGTTCAGCCTATGAAATGAGCGTTTGGAAAGGGTGCAACGCTCTGTAGGGGCCTAATTATGGGTTATCAAAGTTAAAATTAGTAGAAAAATCAATTTTATGGTAACTACAAAAAATTATTTTTACATTTTTAGACTGTTTTTATTTTTTTTCTTTAGGGTTTTATTTTTTAAATTATTACCCAACAAATTAAAAAAAAATTAAAAAAAATTTATTTTAATAAAAATTACACGGATCGTAATTAATTTAGTAAAATGCAGGTATATCGCAATCGTACGTAATTCAGAAAGGGCGAAAGTGACTTTTTTTAGAATTCGTATTTCTTGCGTATTCCCTTGTTTTCCACAGTTTTCTATTGGAAGAACACTATTTTGAAAAAATGTCAGGTACTCCCATTTAGAACAAAGGTGACCATATGTAAACTGGAGTTGTGATGAAGGATGTACTAAATCGGATGATGAAGTGAAACAATTTTGAAAACAAAAAATATTTGTGTCAATAATTTTTGACGGATTTCTCTTTTGAGTCGAGTTATACGACAAGAGCCCAGGGTTAACCAAACCCCAACCTCAGGCGATAGGTTTACTATTCAAAAAAACATCAACTGTTTTGTTCATATTTATGTTTATTCAATTTTATAACTTAATTGCAAATTGTTCATTTATTTAATAGTATATTTTTTATATATATAAAACACATGTTAAAAACCATTTCTATACTTGAATTTGGGCATTTCGTTTTTTTTTACTTTTTCGAATATATTAAGGATAATTTACAATCGAATCGATTGAGGAAATTTAATATACATACATATAATGAAATAAACAAGATAGTAATAAATAACAAAAAAATATATATGCATAAGTATATGTATAAACAATTACGAAATGAATAATTAAATATTTTGAGTAAAGTAAAATAATAATGATAATAATAAATGTTACGAAAATAAAAAATTAAATTTTCACAAAAAATATTCTGGCCTTTCAAAAACAAAAACATGTATTCAAACTGACGACATCATTCAATCAAACAAACGTTCACATTCTAAAGCTATTTCAGATAAATGTAAATAAGTGTAAAATGTATCTAAACATTAAATGTAAATTTAAATTGTAAAAGTGAAATATTGGTATTTATTTGTTGGTAAATATGTAGCTTAAATGTGATTTCAACTTTGTTGCTGTTGCTGTGGCTCCTGTTCACCGCAATCACCACCTTTTGAAGAATCCTTGGGGTGCTGTTGATGATGATGATTTTCGTATTTTCTACCCATGGTATATGTATGGAATTTCATGAGAAATTTATTGCCGCCATTATGGTTTGACGGCGAGATTAAGGGCGGCTCATCTGTTGGATTGGACGGCCATGCTGTTATTAGATCATTGTTATCCTGGTCGGACGTCATGCATATATCCGACGTGTCGCGTTAAAAATGTCCGTAGTTTCTCATATTTCTCTTTGGAAAGTTCTAAGTCCATAAACAAGGCCAAGGCTTCTTCGGATCCATACTTTTTAATGTGTGCGTTTGTGGGCGTGGGAATGCTTTCCTTAATCCTTTTTAGTCGCAGTGGGCTTGAATCAGCAACAGATTTGGTTATCTGCGACCTAACTCTTTCACTATCCTTTGTAAATTTAATAGACAGCGCGTCCGATAATTGCTTCGTGGTCAAGTCATTGGTGGCATCGGCAAGTTTCCTCTTCCTTGTGCAAACACTCCTCAATACTTTTTTTTGGCCTTCCTTTTGTTCCTCTGGTTGATGTGGTGGGTTTATCTACTGCCAATATATCCAGGATGGTGTCTTCATTAAGCCAGTCCTCGTATTTGGAGTTGAAGTTCTGAATGGTTCGATTAGATTTCACCCATTTTGCCTTAATATTTGCATATATCAGATAAAATTTATTTTTTATAATTTCGCTTCTCTCAATATTTCCGTATAAGCTATCAAGTTCTTCTAAAGCAGCTTCCGTGAAAAAATTTGGTGTGGTTGACTTTCTAAACAGTTCAAATAATTTAAAATTGTTCAACGCCATGTTTTCAGTACTTAAATTGTTTTGGTTTCAGTAATTGTTGCGCCAACTTTCAGTCGTAGAGTAATCCAGGCATTATCCTTATTTTGCAATATATAGGCATATGCTACCATGCCTAAAAATAAAAAATAAAAATAGGGACCATAAGTCCATATTGTTCTTGACCATTTGCAATATATAGGCTTATGTTACCATGCCGAAAAATTTACCTGTTCCCTGCATACATATGGATTTAGGCTGAATAATGCAATTTTGATATTATGCACGAGTCCAAATAAGATTTGTGCCTACCTGTATCATGAAAATTTTGATTTTTGCAACCTCGTTTGCTCTACGGGCGCTACTGTGCAACGTTAAGAATTATCATTTTTTTATTTTTTTTTCGTACGGGCCTGTGCCAAATATATATTTTTTATACTATAGGTTGGGCCATTTAATATTTTAAATTTTAATTAAATAATCAGTACTGATTCCAATTTAAAATTTTAAGTAACCCACCCTATATATCATCATGCAGTATACGTATTTAAAATACTTCCTCAAAATATCATTAAAATTTCAATAATTAAAAAAATTGATTGTTGGCCTTATAATTTTAATTATTTGTGCTATAGTTCATTGTGATTAAAAAGATATGGCATTCCTTTAAAATATATATTTATATATTGGCCGAAAACACTGTGCTACAAAAGAAAAACAGAAAAGCAGCAGAAAACTCTGGGAAGTGATATTATTTTTCTTTGAAATTTACCAGACACCACCAAAATCTTGAGATTCAGGTAAAAACCGGTTTTTGGTACCTTAACTTAGTTGGTTATCAAACGTTTTTCACTTTCTCATCGGATTTAAGAAGAAGAAACCTGGAGCTATCAATAGATATATAGCTTTTTTAAGAAAACTTAAGAAATCGATGTGCTTTAGTCCAGCATACACATTTTTTAAACAATTTTTAGCCATTTTTTCACTTTGGCAATGTTATTGCACATTATTTTGTTTGATAACTGAACACATTTGTTTGATAACTGAAACATTTTTTCTTCCACAAACACATTTACATCGTCAAAATTTGGTTTACGTCGTTTGTTTTACACGTTTGTTGATGGTCTTATGGTCAGATTTATGAGACTATATAGAATGTGTCCAACATTAAATTTTTACAGATATTTTACAACATCTTGTGATGAGGTAAAGCGGATGGTATCATACAGCAGGCACCGACCAACTTTAGCCGTTTCTTACTTGTTTTAATTTAATGTTATTAAAAAGGATTTAAAACCCCTGATTAAAGTAAGTGTTACTTGCCTTCAATACCAATATAAATGATTTAATAAATATTACATTTATGGAGATATTCAATGAGTTGTCGCAGTTATTATTTGCATATCCTTTGTCATGTTTCACTCCTTGGAGCATCACATTCTCTGCTAACTCAATACGATGACATATTTAGGTCACTTGCAAATAATTTTGCTTTATTTGAATAATCAAAACTTTGACGTTCCACAAATGAAGCAAAAACTTTTCTATTGAATTAAAATCTTTCCACTCAATGTTTCACATTTGGATTGAAATTCTAAAACTATGGGTTATGCACAGATTTTTTTAGCATAATAACTGACAAACTGGCAAACAATGCCATAACTTTGCATAACAATTACTTGCCACCCATTAGTGTTGCACACATAGCGATTAAGAGTAACAAATTTAGCGTTTTTATGAATGTTTTTTGTGGAATCATTTCAATTTAATTTTAATATCATTTACGTGAGATACATATGGTTACCGTCCACCCCACTTTTCGAGGTATTATCCCGCTTGTTGATGCCCAATTCAGCTTAAATTTTTCATCCCGAATTATTACACTTAAAAAACGCTTTTTATACCCTCCATCTCCAGGAGGGGGGTATACTTACATTATCATTCCATTTGTAAAACTTTGAAATATCGTCCTGATACCCTATAAAGTATATATATTCTTGATCGCCATAAAATTCTAAGACGATCTAGCCATGTCCGTCCGAACGTCTGTTGAAAGCACGCTAGCATCTAAACGAAAGGATCTAGGACGTCCAAATTTTACGTAAATGCGTCTTATAGTCGTAGATCGGTTGGGATTGAAATTGGGCAAGGAAAAAAAAGGAAAAAAATTTCCCTCACAAGGACTAAAAATACCATTCATACTCCCTAATGTTATAGAGTATTTAATCACATTTTTTCAATATGTCTGCTTGTACTTACTTGATATCGGGTATGCGCATTCCCCAATAACAAAAACGTGCACCACAAAGTGATTTTTATTTGTGGGGTGAAATGGGGCAAAAAGGGATAAACACGAAATTTGATGTGTACATTTCTCTAATTGAGTAGATACGTAATATAAAAAAAATTTCCAAATTCGTACGTTTAAGGGAGAAAATGGGAATAGAGGGATAAAAATGGTACAAACCAAACGCTTGCACCTAGAATAATGAAATTCTGTGTATACATTCCTCTGATTGCGTAGACACATAAAATAAACGGATTTTTTCGAAATTCGTACTTTTTGGGGTTGAAATGAAAAAAAGGCATGAACATAGTACCAACCAAATGACCGCAGCTATAGTCATGAAATTCGGAATATACATTCCTCTGACTGCGTAGGCACGAAAAATAAAAGGTTTCTTCCAAATTAGTACTTTCAAGGGATACAATGGGTACAGAGTAATAAAACTAGTACCAACTAAACGACTTACTAGAATGATGAAATTCGGTGTGTACATTGTCGTACTCTTAAGGGGATAAAATTTTACCAACCAAATGGCCGCAGCTAGAATCATAGAATTCGGTGTATACATTCCTCTGATTGCATAGACAAAATAAAAAGATTTTTCAAAATTCGTACTTTTTACTTTTACGACAAAAATTGGTTGAATCATAATAGAATTGTTCTTTTGGAATTAAAATAGAATGAAAATACAAGCAACTGTAGCACCACTATTTATGGTATTTAAGCTTTTTTAAAAATATAAATATAAGAATATTTATTTTTTGAATTGACCTGATGTATTATTTCCATATATGTAGTGTAAAGGTGTTGGTAGACTTGCCTTGTAAGCGTGGTTTGAAATAATAAAAACAATATATTTATTTATAAAATTATTTTTTTAATATTTGTATTTGTTTTGGTTTGGCTATATTAAAAATCATATTTTCCTGTAATATTACTGAACTTCTACAGAAATCGACATCCTCTGTGGACTGCAATCCATGGAGGAGGATTATATAAAGTTCGGCCCGGCCGAACTTAACACCTTTTTACTTGTTCGATTTAAAAAATATTTTAAAAAAACCCGATTCTGAACTTCGGCAGGCAATGTTATTAATAGCAATCCAGTAAAAAAATTGGAAGTGCTTCCGTAGGAAGCACATTTTAATTGCATCTTAAAATTCAGATGTGCATATTTCGCGCTTTTGAGGATCCTATTTTAAACAACTTCCAAAAAAGTTGATAATATGCTAATAATCCGTAACGTTTCACAGTATGGGGTCACGGAGGTAAAGTGTATGTTTTGCACCCAGAAGGTCTAGTGTTCGAATCGAACCTATGAGGACAACGAGTTTTTGTTTTGTTTTCTACCTTCATTTTTGTGGAAGATCTTAACACTCTAGCTCATCTCTTTTTTCGAGGAGACATTAAAGGATTAAAATGTTCTACGAAAAAAGTGCCGGAAAATTGCTGTGGGGGAATCCAAAGTTCATGGTTTCAATTGCATTTATTTTAACTTTCTCTATCTGGGTTTCTGAAACTATTGTGTCATAAATATTCCCTGATTGTTGACTAATCATATGACAAAAAATATTTTGTTAATCTCTATATAATAAAAAGTTACGCGGGTTTTTCTAAAGCCACTTTTCGCAATTTTTGACTTTACAGACAGCATTTATCCTATTTCACTCTATCTTTTTTTCGGAGACTTTTCAATATGAAAAATTGCCAATTTTTTATTTTGACGTTTTGCATTTATTTTTGGACATCTCATTTTTCATTTTGCGTAATTTTTTGCTAAGTTTATTATTTTTGGGTTCTTTTCATCGAACCACCCAGATTCTTGTAATTGGATATGTACGTTCCTCTTATAGTTCAAATTCGCTCGACAAATGGATTTTTCGAAATTCGTACGTCTTGCTGGTAAACTGGGATAAAACTGGGACTGAAATTGGAAAAATCGCTTATTTAGCGTGTCTAAACACTGCCTGATTTAGACACGCCAACTAAGCGATTTTTCGAATTTCTTACTTTTGACGAGTAAAATAGTTAAAAGTGCTAAAAATGGTACCTATAAATCCGTTACAGATAGAATCTAAAATATTCGTTTTATTGAATGACTTCGCTCGAAAAAGGACATTTTCAAAATTCGTACTTCTTGGAGGAGATATGACGCAAATGGGGCTGAAATGGTACTATTGAATTGGGTGAAGGCAGATAAATCGATTTTTCATAAACCTGACTTGAAGCAGTGACAAAATATATTGCAAACCATCATTAAGCAATCCAAATATTATACCTGGGTGGTATAGCCTCATAGCGGGGCATTATTAAGTTTAATTAATTGTGCCACTATTTGAATACTGAAACATAGTAATGTTTATATCAGTACAACAAGTGGGGGTGTTTTTCTATTGGTCAGTCCGCCATTTAAAAATACAATAAGTTAATTTTTAAACAAAATTGCTACGTGAGAGTGAAATGTTTGACAGTAATAGGAAACGTAGTCGCATTATAAGGATAAGTAGTGAAATTTATATGTTTTAGAGAATTTCTTGAATGTGAGAAACTTCCGCCATTCTAATGTAATGCTTTTTCGTTCATTCGTTGGTATCCTTCTTGTCTTCACTTTCAGCAAAACTTTGTTGACATCACGATGATATGGCAATTTTATTCTGTTCCTGCTACTGATGATGCTTTCATTTCAACTGTTTGGCAATGTCTTCTTACCACGATGCACAGTGTCGTGACATCATATGCATAATTACTAAAATGGCAGACATTGTCAAATTGTAATAAAACTTGGCACAGATAATTCTTATAAGAAAGATAGAGGCAGATTTTTTTAAACTAAAATTCATTATTAGAACATTTACTTTCCTGAAATTCCATGTATAACCCGCAAACTGTGTAGACGCGAAACATAAATTGTACTTTTTAGGAGCGGGACAAAAAGGAAAAGTACCAACCATACCATACACTATAGGACAAATGACCTATTTCACTGGCCAAAAGACAAACTGTACACTTTGTTTCTCTACATATTTTATGGCAAAATTTTATAAAGAATACATCGGAGTAACAGAAAATGGCTTTGGGTTTCCTGGAAAAAAGTATACCTCTAACTCAGCAAGCTGTTAAATAAATATTTTTATAGTTTAGTTGCAAAAGTGTTCACAGGACCTTCTTTCTGTAAGTAAATGTTTTCTCAAATTTGTTGGACAATACGATTCAAGTATTAATATGGCTGATAGTGCATAAGATAGGTATTTAAATTGTGTGATACAGATTCTAGTTGGATAAAAATGTTAAATATTTGAAGTAGCCTCATGTCGGTTGCCGAAATCTTTAAAATGTGATGTTATATAGGCTAATAAAATTTCGGGACGGTTTGGGACAATAAAGCTAAACATAGAATTAAAGCTTGATGCGTTGTGAACATATTAATTAATATCTGGTTTTGCACATGTTTGTCCCTCGGTGAAAATATCACTCTTTTCAGATAAATGTCGAATTGTTTGCCTTCTGAATCAAACATTGCACCGAACAAAAGCGAAAAGTTACAGTTTATGATTATGTCCTTTGTATATTTTGGTTGACAGTTTTCAGAACGAAAACATAGCCACTTAAAGGGAAGTAGAAGAAATTTTTATCGGTCGTTATCTTTAAAATGGAAAAAATGTCAAAGGAAGCTAACGAGATTTTGTCGGCATAACGAAGATTGGTTGAAAGAATTTACTGTGACTTTCGAAAGACCACGGATTCAATTTTGTGATAAAACTGACGCAAAGAGAAGATAAGTATAGAAGATATCACAACAAAATTACAATGACACTGATCAATTGATATGTGCGGCAGCAACACCAGCCCGCAAGCGAGGACCAGTAGCACTGGCAAAAATACTTAAAGAAATCATATAAAGCCCAGAAGACCATCGAAAATGAAGTCAACATTGTACCAAAAGGATCCAATGTCAGTGAAATTATTACCAAAGAAAGCTCTAGCGTATTTTTACATTGTGAAAGAATATCTTTGGCCACATATGGCAGTCACAGTACATAAAGTGCTTATCCATTCTAAACAGATTATAGAAAATTCCTCACTTTCTGTAGGATTTTCTGGAGACGATGCCACAGATTGTTGCCATAAAGTATATAAGACTGACAAATTACTCCACGTTAGGAAGAATAACCGTACAAATAATATATTAGATGTATTTAACAGAGCCTAGGATACAGCAGATCCACCGATTTCTTCGATATGCTTGAATAAGCCAACGCGGCAAAGGAAGCGCTTCCTAATTCTTCCGGAAGTAAAAGAGTTATTAGCTGGAAAATATTGTCCGAACTTAAATCAAATTTTAATTCCCGAGCTGATGAAGATTATAGTACCAACGAGAACATCATCTTAAGTAATCCGTCTGCCAATATCTTTGACAATATATGTATATTAGAGTGGCTTCTTTTGTGAGGAAGGAAAAATGTTGTTGATGTTCCCGACTAAAATTAAAGATTGGTTTGTTTTATGTGTTCTCCCAAAATATTTCGCGTTTATCATTGTCCATTCGTGAGCTGGACGCATTCAAAATAATATCAATAAATCAGGTTTTTTTAAATAAAATACACCAATGGTATTGAGAAAAAAACGCTAGAAATTAAAATCCGACCCGAGCCTTATCAAACCATATTGAAAAACTTGCAATATGACCCAGTATAAAGGACAGATTTATACTATTTTAGTGCAATTTTTGATACATTTTTTATAAAAACCGCAATAACTTCCACATTTTTAGTTCGATTTATGTTTTTAGGGGCTCGCTGGAGAGGTATTGATAACCAATTGCAATTTTTAGAATTTGCTAACCCATTAAGGGCCGCAAATTTGTTCTTACTGTTACTACTCAGTGGGTTAAATGTGAAGTAAAAACTTAAATATGCGGTTAATTGCATCGTAAACACATTCTAGTCTTATATATTGGAATTGGTCATCAATACCTCTTCAACGATCCAACAAAAACACAAATCGAACTAAAAATATGGAAGTTATTGAAGTTTTTATAAAAAATGAAACAAAAATTGCACAAAAATGTATAATTTCTACCCTCTATTCTTGATTAAAATGCAAATATGGTTTGATAAGGCTCCGACCAGATTTTAATTTCTATCAGGTTTTTTCTAAATACAATTCTCACCGTGAATTTTATTCAAGAAAAACCTGATTTATAGAGGCTATTTTGAACTCGTCCAGCTCACGAACGGACAATGATAAAAGCGAAATATTTTGGGAGAACACATAAAACAAACTAATCTTTCATTTTAGTCGGGAACATCCACTACTTTTATTTTGAAGCCACTCTAATGTATATTTGGTATATATTTGGATATTTGGAAAATAAACTTGAAACTATAATAAGCATTATACTTAAATAATTTTAAACAATAAATACAAAGTTATTGTATAATATGAAACTATTAAATGTACAGAAAAAAAATTTTGGGGATCAATGAAATAAAGAGGTCCCAAATGGGTTAATTTTGAGTTTTTAATTCAAAAATAGCTTTCTGCAAGTGTTCATTTAAATTACTCATTTGAGGTTTAAGACTTTTGGTCAGTGAAATGGGTCATTTGTCCAATAGTGCATAGTAGATACAATAATGAAATATGGAGGTGTATTGCTCAGACTAAGTAGTAGATAGAAATTTGCACTTTTATTGGTGAAAGGGGGATAAAATGGGATATAAATAGTTCCAAGCTTAGTGTTGCAGAAGGAAACTGAAATTTATTCGAATATATATTCTTATCGATTCGTGATCAACAAATATTTTTAGGCCGTACAATTTTATAGCTTCTTTCAGCAAAACGATCTTCAGTCAGGAGATATGATTCAAACATTTTAGCTAACGTTAATCCTTCGTTTAAATTAATATAAACAAATTATTTATTCATCGGATCCATAAAATCTTCACTACCAATTGATGTAGCTACTTTTATTGTTCTATGTATACCATTTTCTGGGAATTCATGGAACATGCACTTAGAATGTTTTTTTTTTATTCCATTTTCCAAGAACAAGAAAATTTCAAGAATCACTAAATATCAATTTACTAATGCATACCTAGATCTCTTAATTCGCTTGTAAATGGGACACAATGTGATTTTCTTTCAAATTTGACACACTGTGCGACCATGCGATGCACTCCTCCATCCAGTACGCAAGCTGTCAGTGGCCAACTTGTGCTTGACTGTTTATCTAACGTACAATGAGTCCCAAAGCCAGTGTTATGTGACCATTGAAATGACATCATTTTCTCTGCCATTTTGGGTAAAAAGTTTTTTTTGTATATTCAAACGACAAACATATGGCATGCTAACTTTTGTCAAGTTCTCAATTAGTTCCCTAGTCGCGTTTGTTAAAAACTTTTAACTTTATTCTATATTTACCAGATAACAGATACATAAACTTTGGGAACATCCTATTATGTTTTGTTCTTACTTTGGGAAATTCGCCGTTGTTTTTTGTTGCTGGAGTTGTTTGCCTGCCTGTTCGAATCAATTTAATAATTTTGCGGAACAGTTTGTTTCAGGGAATACATGGACTGCTTTAGTAACATACATACTTGTGTTTGGTAGCAATTTGAATTTTAATATTAAATGCAAAAGTTCGCAAAACTTTAAGTGATTCAGAATGGCTTATTTATGCAGTAAATGGCACACTGTTATCTGAAAGGATGATGTTAAATCTGAAAACATTTTAAACAGTCGAATGCCATTTAAAATCGATACAAACGAAGGAAGTTAATTAGTCAGCTTGCAACCACACCAATCCACAACGACCGAATTCGTGTATGATAAGTTATTGTTATGATGAATGACAGTCATGAGGAATGGCAAATAGTTGAGACCAAATACATACGTATGTATTTATAGATCTACCTAAATACTCACTCAGATTTAAGTTATATTAATTATTATTAATTATTATTCTGAACTTTAAGAATAATTGCAAGAAATTAGTTAATATAAAGTAACTTAATTTATGTTTAAGTTACGTTATATTAACTAATTTCTTGCAATTATTCTTAAAGTTCAAAATTTCGCATTGGTCTTCCCAGCAAAAAGAGAGTAGACGAAGAGTGACAAATATTGCTATGTATGGAAATGTAAATACCAAAGTACCAAATCGGTTGATAACACTATGCAACAAAAAATATTGTGTCCGAAACCTAAACATTTATTTTATGGGTGTATTGCGGCACACTAATTCACAACCGCCTGTATGTCAAATAAAAGGTAATTATTTAACATTCAGTGGTTTTGGAACATTTTTCAAAAAATGAGAAAGTGCAAAATTTTTTAATTCCAAAAGTATACATTTTGAAAATCCATTAAAAATCTTTTTATTTTGCGAGTCTATGTTGTCGAATATCATTCTGTGCATTCGAATTCCATGATTCTAGCTGTGGTTATGTGGTTGGTACCATTTGTATACCCTTTCCCCGTTTTACTCCCTTAAAAGTATGACTTTCGAAAATCTTTTTATTTTACGTGTCTACGCAAAACATCCCTATACACCGAATTTCATCATTCTAGTTGTAGCCATTTAGTTGGTACTATTTTTATCCTCTGCGGCCATTGTATCCCTTGAAAGTAAGCCATTTAGTTGGTACTATTTTTATCCTCTGTGGCCATTGTATGCCTTGAAAGTACGAATTTGGAAAAACCTTTTTATTTTCGTGTCTACACAGTCAGAGGAATGTATACTCCGAATTGCATGACTCTAGCTGCCGCCATTTGGTTGGTACCATTTTTATCTCCATTTTATACCCCCCACCCCCTGAGACCCTATAAAGTCAGTTTTTGATAGTCATAAAATTTTAAGACGATCTAGCCATGTCCGTCAGTCCGTCTGTTGAAAGCACGCTAGTTTCTAAACGAAAGGACCTAGGACGTCTAAATATTCCATAAATGCGTCTTATAGTCGTACATCGGTTTGGATTGCAACTGGGAGAAATCGGCTTAAAGGGAAAAAAAGTTCCCTCACTAGGACTGAAAATACACATAATAACCCCGAATATTTTAGAGTATTTAAGCACGTTTGTCTGTTTATAAAGCGTGATTTTTTAGCTATTATCTTTTTGGCAACACTGGTTTAAACAACTGACGCACGTTTCGTGTTTTGTTTCACTGTCAAACATCTTCAGTTTGGTCTATAATTTAACCATGAATCGTCTTACAAAAGAACAACGCTTGCAAATTATTGAATTTTATTATCGAAATGCGTACTCTGTTAAGAAAGTTCATCGCGAGCTTCTTCCATTTTATGGTCAGTTTAATCGACTCACTGAAGCGGTTATTCGGGCTATTGTGACTAAATTTCGCACTAAATTTACATTGTTGGACATTAAACCACCAACACGCTTACGTCGAGTGTGAACTGAAGAAATTATCGCAGCTGTATCGGCCAGTGTTAATGATGACCATCAATTATCGATTCGTCGCCGTTCGCAGCAATTGGGCCTCTGTTACTCAAAAACGTGGAAATACCAAAATTGGACTAAGCGGATGGACCATTTGAGGCGCAGTCAAGGTCAACATTTGCATGAAATAATCTTCAAACATTAAATTATATGGATTTGAATCGATAGTACGATTCAAATAAAGATTTCACGCATTTTTCTGAATTTTATGTGTTTTTTTTTTGAAAAACTTTCCTATAGCTTTTAAAAAATCACCCTTTACTTACTTGATACTGGGTATCATCCTATAACAAAAACGTGCACCATAAAGAGATTCTTATTCGTAGGGGGTGAAATAGGGCAAAAATGAAAAAAATTGTACCTATCAAACGACAACAGCTAGAAACAAGTAATTCGGTGCGAACATTCCTCTAAATGAGTCGATACATAATATGAAAGTATTTTTTCCAAATTCGTAGTTTTAAGGGGTAAATTGGGAATAGAGGGGGAAAATGGTTCCAACCAAACGGCTGCACCTAAAATAATGAAATTCGACTAATTGCGTAAAATAAAGAGATTTTAGTAAGTCGTACTCTTAAGGAGGTAAAATGGGAAAAGGGGATACAAAAGGTACTAATCAAATGGCCGCATCTAGAATCATGGAATTTGGTGTATACATTCCTCTGAATGCATAGACACACAAAATAAAAAGATTTTTCCAAATTCGTACTCATTTACTTTTACGGCAAAAATTGGTTGAATCATGAAGTTTCATGATTTTCAAAATTTTTACTTTTGGAATTATTATTTAAAAATATTCATGGTATTTAAGTTTTTTTGAAGATTGTTGTCTTTTATTTACTTTGTGAATTGACTTGAAGTATTATTTCGATATTAGTAGTATTAGTATAAATGTATTGGTAGCTTTGTCTTATATTTGATTTGGTTTGGTTATATTAAAAAATGTACACCTACAAATTTACATTTGTAAGCCGTTTTTTGAAAATATTTGTCGTATGAGGAAAATCATATATTGACTAAAAATGTCGTTTGTCTTCAATTAAAAATCTTTCTGTATTCACTCGATGAAAAAATACAGATATTTTATTTTTATTGTACATTTCAACAATCGAAATAAGTGTTTGTTCGACTTTGGTTTTTAATTTGGTTTTACTGTAACTATTTTTTACGTTGAAATTATTTGGTGTACTTTTTCTGTGTGTTTGTAGCACTGCGTTGTCAATGGTGAAAATGTTTCCAGGTTTTCATTACTTTTCATTTAATTTTTGCTTCAAAAAACACGAATCTGTAACATTCTAAAAATTGTAGCTACCTTTAAGTTTTAGATTACGTCTACGGCAAATGTATTGCGAAGAATGTCAGTATTATGTGTGGTGATTCCCAAGAATCTATAATACTGTCCAACAGCGACCCTCTAATTCTGAAAGAGCAAGTTGAGTAGATCATTTTCGTAGAATAAATTTATAGTTCAGCTGGTCTGAGATTCAGTTTACAGTGTTTCAAAGTCAAAGTTTTAATTTTTGGAGCATTATTCTATGTGAAAGAAAATTCTCTAAATTCTCTCAGACAATTGAGAATTGTTTAATTTTAAAAATATCATTTCTGTGGAAAATCTTAACCCTCTAGCCCTTCTCTGTATGGAGACCCTTTTTCGAGAAAATCAATAAAAAGTCCATTCCAAACGAACATTTAGGATAAAAAAATTGCCGAGTCACTAAAGACACCATAGTTGTAAATGTAGCTCTTCACGCTTAAATAGCAAAATTACAAAGTCGTCCATTCGACAAAAAATTAGGTATTTCGGTAGAGCACGTAAAGCAAAAAATACGAATTGGATATTTTTGTAAAATTTTCATTTTAGCGGCAGATATGATAAAATGATTTTTATGCATGACATTTTTTGTTTTTAGTTTTCTCGCGATCTATCCAACTGATCCTTTTTTGCATTAAGAACCAATGTAACCTGTAACGTATATGTTGTCAGCCGTGAAAGAATCTGTCATTGTTGCAAAAATCCAAAATTCACGATTCCAATTGCATATATTTTAATTTTCTCTATTTGGGTTTCTGAAACAATTCCGCCAAAAATATTCCAAATATTCCAAATGGAAAAAAGCAAAGCTTGAAAAATATGTTTTACTTTTGTTCCTCGTAAATTCTAGATTTCTTAACTGCAACTGTGTTTTTTCTCATATTGCATTAAACGGAGATTTTATAATATTTGTTCCTTAATGTATTTTCCACTGAATTATTTGATAGTGGAATTTTTTAATCCCTTAACTATATTTTGATGAGGCTAGGTTTCACCACTGATTCTCCAATTGTGTGTGGTTTCTTGTTTTGACGATAATTAAGTAAATATTGTAAGTCGCCTCCAGTATCCTCTCAGCTTCTACATTAAATGTGTCAGTGGAATCCAGTTTCACCCTTTTTAACTTGATGCTGAAAAATTGGGATTTCTATCTAAATATTCTGTCTTGTCAACGCATTGCATCACTTTGTTTGCTACTAGTTACCCTTTCTCATTAAAAGTAAAAAATTTCGAAAAATCCATCGAATTTCCAATTCTAATTCCAACAAAATGGTTTGTACCATTTATTCTAATCCCTTTTTGTCCCTCGTCCCTCAGGGAATACATTTTTTCCCGTAAGGGAATTAATTAAATATATTAGTAAATTGTGCTTCCATATTTGGTTTAAAAGATCCAAATTCACTTCTCTTTCTACTTTAATATCTTTGGCTTTTTAAATCTCCATTAAGGCAAGTCACTAGGTGAACCTCGCCTTTGTAATTATGCGGTGCTGTCCAGTATTTTAAAACAAAATATTGCACTGTATTCCACAGGCCATATCATACCAACCAAACCATATCATCGTAGAGAATTTGATGATGCAACACAAAAAGGGGCAAGCAACACACAGAGCGCTGAGTTTGCTGCAAATGATCCCCACCAAATAAAAGGTGTACAGGTTATTTGGATGGAGGCTACAATACGTCCACATCAACATCCATATCCACACATACACAAACTCACAATTTGGGGCCAGTCCTTGTTACATGCAATCGCGTCTGTTATTGCCAGGCAGTGTGGCCATTTAACGTTGCACAACATTTCCGAGTGGTTCCCTATGTGGAGAAGTAATGATTATTCGCACACGTAGTCCTGTGTAATTATGAAGTGAGTCTGACCAGCATGTGTGCGGCTATTCTCGGACACACATTCGCACACTCGCTCTTTTCATTTGGCTTGCCACGCTATTTCTCACAAAATTGTATTTAGTTTGGGTCATACAAAATCATATGGTTTTACAGGTGATTAAAATAGATGCAGTATTTCTCTTAGACATAATGACCCAGCAAAAAATATCTAGATTTTGTATGCAGCATATCGCTTGGAGAGCTACTGAGGGTGCAGTATTCCATCTTTTCTCCTTACAATCCATAACCCTCCTTCCGCCATCACAATGTACTGCATTTTAGGGCGTTATTTGCTTGCAATCAAAGAAGTGCAATGGAAAAAATCGTACAGACTCCTTCATCACGCTTTTGACAAGCAACTGACAAATATCTTGCTTTCAGATATGTGGCTTTCTCGCTTTGGTTCATTGGCCAGTGCACGCGGCTAAAGAGTCCCATGTTTAAATCCTTAAACTAGACATTTCACCTGAGTAATTGCTCTAAATCGAAACATCCCCACAAAAATTTGCAATTATTCGGAAGATTCGTAAGGAAATCAATGGTAGAGTATCTCTCCCTTCTTGTTTTTGCTGGGGATTCCCATATCTTTAAACCATCAATAATTTTTTCCGATGCGTTTTATATAACTTTCAATGTCCAAATTATCTCTTAAATTGATGAAATAAAAAAGATATTTATATCATCAACGTAATGGATAGTATTATTTGTTACAAACAAAAAGTGTAACGCATGTTTGCAATAAAATTCATTCCATAACGCATTCATTTAGATGTTTCGTTATAGCTCACATAGAAATATTATCCCCGATTTGACTTTTTCCACTCTAGGAACCAGAGTTGGGTACATTTTGTCAAAGTATCATGTACCCAACAAACAATCTCATGCCTTATAAACGTGATTTTAAATAATAAAAAATGTATATTTATTTATGAAATTATTTTTTCAACATTTTTATTTGGTTTGACAGCCTCTGTGGAATGCAGTCCATGGTGGTGGTTATGTACAGTTCGGCCCGGCCCGGAACTTAGTGCCATTTTTACTTGTTTTAGGTATAATTTGTTACTTTGCAGAATCAGTAAAAAACAATTGTTAGGGCATACGTGAAAGTAGGAGTTAAAAAATGTTTATAGCAAAACATGCTGTGTTTGGCTAATTGGAAAACAAATTACTTCGACTGGATAAAACATGTTAATTTCCAGGATATTTACTTATGAAAATCGTTGTCATGTTTAACGTCCTCCAAAAAAAGAGACATATGTAAGTACTAAAGTTAATGTCCAACCATTTTAAAAGGTCAGCCAAAGCATTGACATTTGATGCCGCGTGCAAATGTCATGAATTCCTAAACTCAGTATTCTCTGGATAATATGTGCAGATAAGGCCAAGTTTCAAAGGCTAAAGGCTACCACATAGTTGACTAATTACAACAGTTATCTTTGCAAAAATGATTTTTAATCTCTAAAATGTCACTGCATCTGAGGTGGACGATATCACAAATACAGATATTTGAGTTATCATTTGTTGGCACAGTCAGTTAAACGTAACATTTTTAGAACAGAGAGGGGATGAGTTTATATTTTAATGTTAAACTCTTTTCCTCAAGTAATGAATTTTTTTTAATTCAATGTAACAACATACACAGAACACACGGAGGGCGCTTTAACTAAAATATGAAAATCTAATATTATACTAGTTTACAAACTTTTGTCGAGAGCTCTATAAATAAAAACTAAACACAAAACATTTATCGAAAAAATTTGCATTTTTTTAATTCCAATTTTTGCCTAAGGCGCCTTTAATATTTGCACTGCCATTTTAGAAATATAAGTCCGAGAACATCCGCTTATATATTCTAAATAGGGGAAAATATAATTTTTTCTAAAAAAAATATTTTTTTTCCTCAAACGAAAAAAAAATCATAAAAAATAAATCGGATACAATGATTTCGTTTAATATTTTAATTTCTTACAAAAAACAACAAGTCAGTCTGTAAACGACCAATGGATAAATGTAGAAGTATTAACCTCTTTGCATTATTTATTTTTTAATAAAAAATCTAAAGATATTATATTTTATTATTGAGAAAAAAGTAAATAAGTTATGATTGATTCACGACTTTTGCCGCACCCTGTATAAATAAATACAGCAATCAACCATTAATTCAATGAGAGACTAAACTTCTACATTTATCCATAAGCCCTATTTTCTTCGATAAGATGCCGTTTATTAGAAAACAAGTAAGGAAAGGCTAAAGTCTGGCGGGCCGACTATATAATACCCTACACCACTCCCTGCGTATGTACCTCGCTTTGATTACTAAACCCAGGTATTTCATGGGAGCAATTTTATGTAGTTCATATAAATTATACAGTTACTATAAATTCATCTTTAGTCATATTTAACGAATATGGTTAATAATATGGTAACTGATCTAATTATACAGTAGTAATAGGATGAATCGGACCGACATTTCAAAAGGGGGGCCTAAAACAACATTTTGGGGCTGGTCCAAAACATGGGCCTATATATTTCTCATTCACGGTAGGTATTCATAGTTGAAAAATATCATGATCTGCAAAATTTGATGAAGATACGATGTAAGATGTAGTTTCTAGAGCTGTAATAGATCAGAATGGGCCCCATTTGGGTTATACCAAAGTATGGACATATGGGCATCTCCCAAACAAGTAAGGAAAGGCTAAAGACGGACGGACTTTCTATCTCAATACAATTCAATTCGATCAAAAGTGAAATCGGGAAGGATTTTTGCATCCTGTAAATGTATGTGTTTGACGAAAAATTTTAAATCGGAAAGGACATTTGTATGGAATTATATTGAAACCTGGAACGATGTGACCCGCTTTCACCATGTATGTTTATTGGTGAAATATAATATGTAACTCGGGAGCGACATTTGTATGGGGGCTATATCTAAATCTGAACCGATCTTACCCAAATTCTGCATAGGTATTTCTAGTTGGATTATAAGATGTTGTACCAAATTTAATGAAAATCGGGTAAAATATGTAGTTTCTGAAGCGGAAAAAGTCAAATCGGGAGCGACATTTGTATGGGGACTATATCTAAATCTGAACCGATCTTACCCAAATTCTGCATAGGTATTTCTAGTTGGATTATAAGATGTTGTACCAAATTTAATGAAAATCGGGTAAAATATGTGGTTTCTAAAGCGGAAAAAGTCAAATCGGGAGCGACATTTGTATGGGGGCTATATCTAAATCTGAACCGATCTAACCCAAATTCTGCATAGGTATTTCTAGTTGTATTATAAGATGTTGTACCAAATTTAATGAAAATCGGGTAAAATATGTGGTTTCTGAAGCGGAAAAAGTCAAATCGGGAGCGACATTTGTATGGGGACTATATCTAAATCTGAACCGATCTTACCCAAATTCTGCATAGGTATTTCTAGTTGGATTATAAGATGTTGTACCAAATTTAATGAAAATCGGGTAAAATATGTGGTTTCTAAAGCGGAAAAAGTCAAATCGGGAGCGACATTTGTATGGGGGCTATATCTAAATCTGAACCGATCTTACCCAAATTCTGCATAGGTATTTCTAGTTGGATTATAAGATGTTGTACCAAATTTAATAAAAATCGTGTAAAATATGTGGTTTCTAAAGCGGAAAATACCGATTTCCTCCAAATTCAATACCGATGGTCCTTGGCCAGAAAAAATAACTTCTGCCAAGTTTCATGATAATTGGGCAACAATTGCGACCTGTAGAGTGCGAACAAGCTTAGATGGACAGCAGACGGACGGACGGACGGACAGACAGACATCGTTAAATCGACTCAGGTGGTGATTCTAAGCCGATCGGTATACTTAAAGGTGGGTCTAGCTCGATTATTTCTTGGTGTTACAAACATTTGGCGCGAAACTAACTTATAATACCCTAGTCCACGAAGTGGTGTAGGGTATAAAAATTATTTGATAGATATTTACATTTATTTCTTCGTTCCAATGTTAGCAATTAAAATGTAAAGTAAAAAATATTTTTTTCGGAATTTTTCTTTTTTCTTTTTTTAAGGATACTGAACCTAAATTGGAATCAAATTTTTTGAACGATACATAGTTTATTTGAAGAAACCAGACGTATAGTTTATTTAAAGAATACTTTTAGCAAGGAATTTATTTGTAAAAATACAGTAGAAATCGCTTACCATTAGGAGCGATACTATTCTATTGAATTTTCGAGACTTGGAACGTTCGTCGTTGTAACCCGCATCACGTTATAAGTGATGTCGACTGTACGTAAGTATATGTCTGAGTTGTAGAAGTTTTTATTAAAACTAAATTAACAAAAAATATGGTTATTCCAATTCATATGTTCCAAATTTTACGAATTTGAGGTCCAATAAAAATACCTAAAATTTATCAAAACCGAAGATCATTTGGTATTAACTGAGTTGCAGACTTATAATTACGCTAAGTTCTGAAGCCGGGTTTTGTTGGACTGGAAAATAGTATCAATTCGTAGGTATTTCCACTTCAGTTTTTTGTCGCACTGTGTTATTTATTATGTTTCATTGTTATGCCGTACACCACTTCGTGTAACACCAAGAAATATTCGAGCTTGGCCGATCGACTTAAAATCGATTTATCAATGTCTGTCTGTCCGTCCGTCCGTCGTACAGGTACAGGTCGCAATTGTTGTCCTATTGTCATGAAATTTGGCAGAGGTATTTTTTTAACCCAACAACGATCGGTATTGAATTTGCAGAAAGTCGGTTCAGATTTATATATAGCCTCCATACAAATATCCCTCCAATTTACCCTATTACTGCTCTAGAATACATATTTAACATTGAATACACTACTCAACAAATTGAAAAAAATTTCATGTACTCCGGATGCGATAATTTTTTCTGTGTAGATAACCTTGACATGAGCTCGAAAAACGCAATAAAAAATTTTTTTTTCGTTTGGTTTTTTTTTATTATTTTTTTTTTTAAATTTTAAAAATTTTTTTTTTGTTAATTTGTTTCGTCCGGCATAACTCGGGAACCACTAGCCCGATTTAATTGAATTAAATTTTAAAAAAATTAAAATTACAATTCCCTTAATCTGTTCATATATTGTTTTCCTATACAAGCAACAGTTTCCAAGTTAAAAATGAATATATAAAGGAAAAAACTTATTTTTTGCCTAAAGATTTAATTTTTTTTTTAAATCCATAAAAAATCCAAAATGAAAAAAAATGTCAAATCTTATTACTTTTACGTAAAGTCACATAACCTATGAGCAAAATGAGACAAAGATCATGAAAATCGATGCACGCGTTTCGCTTTTATTCGCAATTGAGTAAAGGTATGAATTTCAAAAATTTAAAAATTTTTTTTTTGGTTAATTTGTTTCGTCCGGCATAACTCGGGAACCACTAGCCCGATTTAATTGAATTAAATTTTAAAAAATTTAAAATTACAATTCCCTTAATCTGTTCATATATTGTTTTCCTATACAAGCAACTGTTTCCAAGTTAAAAATGAATATATAAAGGAAAAAACTTATTTTTTGCCTAAAGATTTAAATTTTTTTTTTTTTAAATCCATAAAAAATCCAAAATGAAAAAAAATGTCAAATCTTATTACTTTTACGTAAAGTCACATAACCTATGAGCAAAATGAGACAAAGATCATGAAAATCGATGCACGCGTTTCGCTTTTATTCGCAATTGAGTAAAGGTATGAATTTCAAAAATTTGGTCGACATATGCACAACTTTGTCTATGGTAAGGTTTTTTCTTTTTTTTTTGATTCTCAGAATTAACAAAACGGAATAAACAAAGAGTTATTTAATTTTTATGATTGCGTAAGCAAAGTAATAAACGCTAATAAATGTGCGTGAACAATTAAAAGGAAAAAAAGGTACTCTTACGATCCAGGAGAGTGGCGTCTTTTCATCGACAGCAACAAGCAGAGCCTTAAAGCAATTTTACTGCACAACGGCAACGAGAAACCTTCGATTCCAATTGCTCATGCCGTTGACACCAAGGAAACATACGAAGTCATGGACAATCTACTAAAGTGCCTTACCTATGAGAGGCACGATTGGAAAGTTTGTGCCGACCTTAAGGTTATCGGTATCCTTTGTGGATTACAAGGTCGATTCACAAAGTACTGTTGTTTTCTCTGCCTTTGGGACAGCCGCGATCGTCAACATCATTACACCAGGAGGAGTTGGACAGAAAGAGTTAACTTCATCCCCGGCAGCGACAACGTGAAATATACACCACTCATAAAAAAGGAAAATGTTTTTCTCCCACCTCTTCACATAAAGCTCGGACTCATAAAAAACTTCGTGAAAGCTATCAACAAAGATGGCGAAACGTTCGCCTATTTAAAAACCATTTTTCCTCACCTTTCATCGGCAAAGATAAAGGAAGGCGTTTTCGACGGTCCGCAAATTAAAAAGTTGTTGCAAGACCAACAGTTTGAGCACATTTTATCACCAAATGAAGCTGCAGCTTGGAACTCATTTCGGCAAATTGTTTCCGGATTTCTTGGAAACAACAAAAGCTCAAATTACAGAGAGATCGTCGAACAACTACTCCAAAATTATAAAAAAATTAGAGCAAATATGTCGCTTAAGATACATTTTCTACACTCGCACTTGGACTTCTTTCCGGACAACCTGGGCGATGTGAGTGACGAGCATGGCGCACATGTAACAAAAATTACTTGGATTGGTATTGCATTCAAATCCTCGCGAACGTTTGCTCATTTTAACTATCGCGTTCGTCGACACTTGTTGAATGAGTAAAATCGATCAATGAAGACCTATTTATACTGTGTATTGTTTAGTATTTTACTGACAGGTACTTATAAATGGGTGTATATTTTTTTACGGTGGCTACATACCTGTTTCACCATGTGTGAGTCTTAAATTTTCCGAATAATGACCACCCTTAAATGTGGGTTGTATTTCTGTAAAAAAATCATACAGGTAGCCAACGGAAAACCCAAATAATTAAAAAAGTCCCCTTTCCTTTTTTCCTTTTAATTTTTCACGCACATTTATTAGCGTTTATTACTTTGCTTACGCAATCATAAAAATTAAATAACCCTTTGTTTATTCCGTTTTGTTAATTCTGAGAATCAAAAAAAAAAAAAGAAAAAACCTTACCATAGACAAAGTTGTGCATATGTCGAGCAAATTTTTGAAATTCATACCTTTACTCAATTGCGAATAAAAGCGAAACGCGTGCATCGATTTTCATGATCTTTGTCTCATTTTGCTCATAGGTTATGTGACTTTACGTAAAAGTAATAAGATTTGACATTTTTTTCATTTTGGATTTTTTATGGATTTAAAAAAAAAAAAATTAAATCTTTAGGCAAAAAATAAGTTTTTTCCTTTATATATTCATTTTTAACTTGGAAACTGTTGCTTGTATAGGAAAACAATATATGAACAGATTAAGGGAATTGTAATTTTAAATTTTTTAAAATTTAATTCAATTAAATCGGGCTAGTGGTTCCCGAGTTATGCCGGACGAAACAAATTAACCAAAAAAAAATTTTTAAAATTTAAAAAAAAAATAATAAAAAAAAAACCAAACGAAAAAAAAATTTATTGCGTTTTTCGAGCTCATGTCAAGGTTATCTACACAGAAAAAATTATCGCATCCCGAGTACATTTTGACTGTTGACTAGTGATATTGATAAAATATGCAGGATCATGTTATATTTTAACTAGAAACATGTAACGTACAAGTGGACAATAGGTCCATGTTTTGATATAGCTCACATACAAATGTACCTCCGATTTAAACTATATATGCTCTTTGATCAGATCTTGATCAAATTTCTCACACCATGTTACATTTAGACTAGAAACGCCTACTTTGAAAGCTAGCTATATGGGTCCATGTTTTGGTATAGCCCCGCTCTAGAACCTACGTTTTCCATTAGGTCTTGATAATATTTTGCAGATCATACTATATTTCAACTAAGAATACCTACTTTGAAAGTGATTAAAGGGTGGTTAAATTTTAAGGGCCGATATTGATTTTGAATAAAACACAAAGAAAGAAGTCCAACGGTATCAAATTTACATTGACAATTGACATCGCCACCACGTGAGATAACACAGCCATTGAATTTGTCGCGTAAAAGAGCCATTGTTTCGTCAGCTGTGTGGCAAGTGGCACCGTCCTGTTGAAACCACATATCGTCCACATCTATATATTCCAATTCTGGCCATAAAAAGTTCGTTATCATCCCACGATAGCGAAGACCATTCACACCAATGGTAAAAATACGGCCCGATGATACCGCCAGCCCAAATGCGGCAATTCTGCTTATTGACGAATCCACTGAGGTGAAAATGTGCCTCACCACTGAAGATGATTTTCTTCGAAAATTTATCATCCATCATTTTGATTTGAGCGCCCATTTTCATAATAAGACTGAATAACACTTACAGCAAAAGTGGAGTATTACGCAAACAAATTGACTATACTAATTTTCAGTTTCTGATTTGTTTACATAACACTCTAGATTCAACTTATTACAGCCAATCAATTTTGCCATATTCGGTAAATTTGACTAAAGATGCCCGACTTTACCTTTTCCAACTTGTTCAATTTTCTTTTGGCTTAATGGTAATTTACATGAAATGTGACAATTTCGCATATTGTCATAATTGTAACATTTCGTGTAAAGAGAATCCACGAAGGATTCTCGAGACATTGACTGTTTGGTGTGCTTTATGGTCAGCCGAACAAAAGTCGAATGAAACATTTTGCGAAGAAGTTGTTGCGATTATACGCCTCTAGATTATTTATCTGGGGTTTATGTGAAGTCATTGTTTTATTCGAACAAAATGAAAACTTCGGATGCTTTGGAAGACAACATTCTGCCAATAAATGCCGAAACAGTTCCCCCAGGGAAAAGTGTTCAAACATTGAACTTCCAGAATGGTAGCCACGGCGCGCTCATGCCTCAAATTATATTGAACAACTTATGACATCAAATTAACTTTCTAATAAACAAAATATTCAGTTTTTATACCCTCCACCTCCAGGATGGGGGTATACTAATTTTATGATTCCGTTTATAACATCTTGAAATATCGACTTGAAACCCTACAAAGTATATATATTCTTGATCGCCATAAAATTCTAAGACGATCTAGCCATATCCGTCCGTTTGTCTGTCTGTTGAAAGCACGTTAGCATCTAAACGAAAGGAGCTAGGACGTCCAAATTTTACGTAAAAGCGTCTTATAGTCGTAGATCGGTTGGGATTGAAACTGGGCAAAATCGGCCCAAAGAGAAACCAGTAAGGAAAGGCTAAAGTCGGGCGGGGCCGACTCTATGATACACTCCACTTTCAATCCGAATACAATTCAATTTGGTGGAAAAGTGAAAACGGGAAGGTTTTTTGTATCCTGTAAATGTATGTGTTTGACAAAAAATTTTATATCGGAAAGGACATTTGTATGAGAATATATTGAAACCTGGAACGAAATAGGTGAAATATAAAAGGTATAGTTTGGCCAAAATCGGTTAAACTTATGGGAGCAACATTTAAATTTGGGCTATATTTAAATCTGAACCGATCTTACCCACTTTCACCATAGTTTTGTTTAGTTAGATTATAAGATGTTGTGCGAATTTTAAAGAAAATTGAGCACAATATGTGGCTTTTAAAGCGGCAAAAGTCAAATCAGGAGCGACATTTGTATGGGGGCTATATCTAAATCTGAACCGATCTTACCAAATTTCTGCATAGTGTTTCTAGTTGGATTATAAGATGTTGTCCCAAATTTAAAGAAAATCGGGTACAATATATAGTTTTTAGAGCGCAAAATTCAAATCGGGAGCGACATTTGTATGGGGCCTATATCTAAATCTGAACCGATTTAGCCCGCTTTAGCCACAGGTGTTTCTAGTTAGATTATAAGATGTTGTGCCAAATTTAAAGAAAATCGATTAGAATATGTGGCATTTAAAGCGGAAAAAGTCAAATCGGGAGCGACATTTATATGGGGGCTATATCTAAATCTGAACCGATCTTACCCAATTTCTGCATAGGTGTTTCTAGTAAGATTATAAGATGTTGTGCCAAATTTAAAGAAAATCGAGTACAATATGTGGCTTCTACAGAGGAAAATGTCAAATCGGGAACGACATTTGTACGGGAACGACATTTGTACGGGAACGACATTTGATTTGACCTATTTTCACCATAGATGTTCTTAGTTTAAACATAAGATGTTTTGCCAAATCTGAAGACAATCTGATACAATATGTGGTTTCTAGAGCGGAAAAAGTCAAATCGGGAGCGAAATTTGTATGGGAGCTATATATAAATCTGAATCGATCTGTCCGATATTCACCTAGGGAGTTTCTAGTGGGAATATAAGATGTTTTACCAAATCTGAAGACAATCTGATACAATATGTGGTCTCTAGAGCGGAAAAAGTCAAATCGGGAGAGAAATTTGTGTGGGAGATATATATAAATCTGAACCGATCTAACACATTTTTACCACAGGTGTTTCTAGTTACAATAGAAGATGTTTTGCCAATTTTAAAGAAAATCTGTTGTAATATGTGGTATCTAGAGTGAATAGAGTCAAATTGGGAGTGAAATTCGAATGGGGGCTATATCTAAATCTGAACCGATTTTCTTCAAATTAAATAGCGTTCGTCCTTATCCCGAAAAACATCGTTGTGCAAAGTTTCATTTGGTTCTGTCTACAATTGCGACCTGTATCGTGATTACAAGAATAGATGGACGGACGGACGGACGGACAGACAGACAGACGGACATTGCTAAATCGACTCAGAAAGTGATTCTAAGACGATCGGTATAATTAACAATGGGTCTATCTCGTTTCCTTTTGGGTGTTACAAACAAATGCACAAAGACATAATACTCTCGTGGAGTGTATAAAAATTTCCCTCACAAGGACTAAAACTATCCATAATATTCCAAAAGGGATAAAAACGTATTTTTCCAAATTCGTACTTTTAAGGGATAAAATGGGAATAGAGGGATAAAAATGGTACAAACCAAACGCTTAGAACTAGAATAATGAAATTCGGTGTATACATTCCTCTGATTGTGTAGACACTTAAAATAAACGGATTTTACGAAATTGTTTGTGGTTAAAATGGAAAAAAGGGATGAAAATAGTACCAACCAAATGACCACAACTAGAGTCATGAAATTCGGAATATACGTGTATGTTCTGACAATCACGCGATTGTCAAATCACTTGCGACTTGCTAATCGCCAAAAATAGTTTACCCTGTTCTCGCGTTTGGATACTTTTTCGAAAAGTGTGAACATATGTTTTTTTCTGTCAAAAACATGTGTTCTCTGTATAAATAAAGAAATATAAAAAACCTTTAAAATGAAAATGCCGCTTGCGTTTATTTTAAGTATTATTTCTTTAAAAAGGCTTCAATTAAAAACAGAACGTATTAAAAAACGATACCTTTGGGATTCATCGAAACCACTAAGTCTTTTTTAATTTAATATTTTTAATGAAAATTTTTAAACAAATTACATGTTTTATGTACAAATTTAAAGAAATCATACTATTATGTATTTAACATTTATTCTAAACAAAATACACGAGTTCACTTTTGGTTCACCATGGTTTGTGCATGTGAACGACAATCGCCAAATTTGCTAGTCTTTGTGAACTGTAGAACACCGATTTTACGATTTGAAATCACTTCGCAAATTTTATACCAAAAGTGATTGTCAGAACATGCACGATACATTCCTCTGATTGCGTAAATACGATAAATAAAAGGTTTTTTCCAAATTCGTACTTTCGAGGGATGCAATGGGTACAGAGGAATAAAAATAGTACCAACTAAACGACTACAGCTAGAATGATGAAATTCGGTGTGTACATCCCTGTAATTGCATAGATACGCAAAATAAAGAGATTTTAGAAAGTCGTACTCTTAAGGGGGTAAAGTAAGAAAAAGGGGATAAAAATGGTACCAACCAAATAACCGCAGCTAGAATCATAGAATTCGGTGTATAGACACGCAAAATAAAAAGATTTTTCCAAATTCGTACTTTTACGGCAAAAATTGGTTGAATCATGAAAAAATTATTCTTTTGGAATTAAAAAATAGAAAGAAAATACAACCAATTGTAGCACCACTATCTACCAATATTTATGGTATTTAAACTTTTTTAAAAATATAAATATAAGAATATTTATTTTTTGAATTGAATTGATGGGATTGAGCTGGGACCAAAGCTTCTGGTGGGAATCGAACTCCACGCTGATTGCCGAGCACGCTACCAACTCGACTACCGGGTCGCTCAAAATATAAAATCTTATAAATACCTTTAATAATTTTAGTTAAAAAATTACACATAGTAAACTGGAGGATATGAAATCACATCGCCGGTATCATTAGATCAGATTCCGAAAATGGCACTACGGCGCTGTCAAATCTTGGCCTTTTATTAAAGTTTTTCGTCGAATATTTATTACAAATAATTCCACTGTTCCCGTAAAATTGAACAAATATAGGACTAATATCTCTTTAATAGCTTAAGCTCGAAATCGCTTTAGCTATATACATGAACAACTACAACAGAATCTTTAAGAAAAGACACCTTTGAAATTCCTTATATATGCCTACACTCTCTGGCTTTTTTAAACATTTAAGTCGGCACATGTTGTATGTCCCTGACAAATTGGATTCGCCCACGACAAGTGCACACTGTGTCCAATTTTGAAGGCATTCAACTCATCAATCAGCACGCAAGTTAGAGGTTTTGACCGACTTAGATTGTGATCCTGTGTTTGTTTGGCTGCCATGCCAATTTAGTCCAATTTTGTCAGTCGGTCCCAACGCACTTAGCTAATGCATCCTTCCAACGCCACAGATACTTGTCAATGAAATTGGCTCAAATATTGACATTGTCTGGTTGGTGTAGGAGCAACGTAGAAACATTGACCTTGGTTGTGACGGTGGCGAATATGAGTTCATCAACATTTCACCAAAAATAACTCGATTGGGGGCGTTCACACTAAATGACTTATCACTCGGCTTCGAGGTTGATTCTGGTTATGAATACCTTTTCTTTTATGAAAATTAGTATTTAAATAACAATTATTCGTTTATTGGACTTATTTTTCAGCTTAATTCAAATATTTCACAATTCTCTTATAATTACATCACAGGGATTAATCTGCCACAGAAAAACATCGTTAGGTTTTATTGGTATTGGCTCGGTTTATTATTTTTATTATTTGAAAATAACACTGTCCATCAAATTAACACTTTTGATTGGAACAGAGTAGAGACCCTATAATTCTGAAAGGTAATAGTCCAGCTGGTCTGAGTTTCTTTTTACAGTGGATCAAGTTTTTTTTCGAAGGGCACATTATATTAAATAAGAAAAGTGTTGTAAGTTCTGAGAAAATTCTTATTGTCAGAACTATATTGTGGAATTGTTGAGGATTATTTTTGTGGAAGATCTTAACCCTCTAGCTCCTCTATTTATAAGTGTGAAATAGGATAAATGTTGGCTGTAAAATCAAAGTGCCTTTAGAAAAACCCCGTAACTTTTTATCATATAGAGAATACAAAAATTTTTGTCTGGTATATGATTGCTGAGAATATTTATGACAGAATTATTCCAGAAACTCAGATAAAGAAAGATGAAATAAATGCAATTGTCACCGCGAATTTTGGAGTTTTGCAACAATTGCAGCTTTTTCGTTGGATAGATCACGAGAAAGTTGCAAAAAAATTGCATTCATACAAATCACTTTAGCCATATCTCATGCGAAAATGAAAATTTTGAAAAAAATATCTAATTATTATTTTTATTTTTTTGTTTACCGTTCTCTACCAAAATATATGAAGTGTATAAAGTGTGGTTAAATTGTAAGGGCCGATGTTGAATGTGAACCACACCTAAACGTCAATTTTTTCTGCATTTCATTTGACATTTCTCAATTTCAGACTAATTCAATTTTGACCAGCAACGCGTTAAAGTTATTCAGGCTTGTTATGAAAATGGACGCTCAAATCAAAATGCATATCGTGCACTTCGGAGAAAACCATCTTCAGTGATGAGGCATATTTTCAGCTCAGTAGATTCGTTAATAAACAGAATTGCCGCATTTGGACGAATGATAATCCAAGAGTGATTGTCGAAAAACCAATGCACCCACAAAGAGTGACTGCTTGGTGCGGTTTATGGGCTGGCGGCCGTATTTTTCCAAAATGGCAGACAGTTAATGTTAATGTTCCTCGCTATCGTGTGATGATAACGAACTTTTTATGGCGAGAATTGGAAGATATGGATGTGGACGATATGTGGTTTGAACAGGACGGTACCACGTGCCACACAGCTAACGAAACAATGGCTCTTTTGCGCGACAAATTCAATGGCCGTGTTATCTCACGTGGTGGCGATGTCAATTGGCCGCCAAGATCATGTGAATTGACACCGTTGGATTTCTTTCTTTGGGGTAATTTGAAAGAAAAGATGTACGTCGATGAGATAATTCGGCACATTAACGGCATAGATAGAACCTCAATTATGGGTCAGCGTCGTCCATCGGATGGAGATGGTGAAATGGGGCAAAAAGGGATAAAAATGGTACCTATCAAACGAAAGGGGGTAATAACATGCACAAGTATAATAAAATTTTGAAAATTCGCACTTTTAAGGGGGAAATTTGGAAAAAGGTATAAAAATAGTACCGGCCAAATCGCTGCAGCCAGAATAACGAAATTTGGTACTTACATTCCTATGCCTGTGTAGACGTGCAAAATCAAGGAAATTTTCAAAATTGTACTTTTATGGGGAAACGGTGAGAAAAGGGATAAAATTGCTGCACCTATAATAATGAAAATCGGTTTATATTTCCCTCAGCTTGTGTAGATTCGAAATATAATTCCATCTTTCGATACTGGTACTTTTTAGGCCAAAAAGGATAAATCTGGTGCCGGCCGAATGGCTGCAGATAGATAATCGTAAAGTTCGGCGTGTACATTCCTCTGATTGATTATAATTTTCTCTGACATCGTAGACGAGCAAAACATTTTTTTTTTTTAAATTCGTTTTTTGCATTTCTGAAGAATTACTTTGATATACAGGGTTTTCCAACAAGAGATATTATTTTAGTATTCAAAGAAAAACGCAATTTTTTGAGATAAATGATCGGATGTTTATTTCATAATAAAGAGGAAAGTATGCCGTTAATAATGAAAAACCACATCAGCCAAATGGCAACCACGACCACGCTAACAGGGCCATATCCTTTTCATGAAATTGTCCATAACCAAATCGCAAAGTGGCTGCCCTATGTCCTCGATAGGCTCACGAATTCTATCTTTGAGGTTTTGAATCGACGCTGGGCTATTGGCGTAGACCTTATCTTTCACGTGGCTTAAAGAAAGAAGTCACAAGGTGTTCGAGATAAAACACGGTCCGGAAACTTTTCCCGTAAAAGAGCAATGGTTTCGTTGCTTGTGTGGTACGTAGCGCCGTCTTGTTGAAAGTAAACGTTGTCCAGATCAATACCATCCATCTCCGACCATAAAAAATCATTAATCATCTCTAGATAGCGCAATCCATTCACCGTAACTGTTTATCTAACCTCATTTTCGACAAAGTAAGGTCCAATTACCCCACCGGACCATAAACAGCACCAAACAGGACGACGAGGATGGAGAGGCTTCTCAACAATAACTCTTGGGTTTTCCGAGACCCGGATGCGACAATCTTGCTTGTTGTCGTAGCCACCAAGGTGGAAATAGGCCTCATCAGTCAAGATGGGTTTGCGATTTGCGATCTTTGCGTTCACCCACTGTAAAAAGAAACTCAGACCAGCTGGACTATAAGTTTATTCTACAAAAATGATCTACTCAATATGCCCTTTTAGAAATATAGGAACGTACTCTGTTCCAAAAATGCTGTTGAACAGTTTAATTAAATTTAATATTTATTTGCGTATAATATTAGTTTATATTAAATAAATATTTTGTTGACTTTAAGGTCTACCTAAATGGATGCTTTTGTTACTCACAACTCACAATAGAGAATTTTTCTAATAAAAAAAGTGAACGGTGTTTTCCTTTATGCAAAAAACGATGTATGGTTTTTTAATTTTTGCAATAAACCGGTGTACAGTTTGGGTTGGCACCTATTTACTTTGTGTATCTCAACTGGTGTAAAGTTTACGACTTGGGATAGTATAGAGAGGGCTAGAGTTGAGATTTTCAATCATCTTCAAAATAAAAAAATCTTTTTATTGAGTACAGCACATCTTTATAAAGTGAAAACCTCAGACAATACGACATACGAAAATTACTGAAGTACTCATTTTTCTAACTTTGCCTCATATCCCTGAAACATATGGTAGATGATGATATGGGAATCTTAATATAATTTTTAGGGTGTCATTTTCTGTCTTTTGATGTATTATAAATGTTAATATTTACATTTTTAGGGTAAGTTAGTGAGTAGATGGATTCATCGTCGAAAGGCCCTTTACATTTTGTTTGCAGGCCTCAAACATGTAAGTCCATTGTATTCTTCATTTAATCCAGTCTTGAAAAAACTACACTTTTAAATATCCCAGCAAAATTTGTGGCTAAAATTCTCGAAATTTAAACGTGAAAAAATCGCCCAATACATTCGATTCATCATATCCATATCGTTCGATGTATTTTGTAAATTGATGAGTTGCCTTAGACTTCTGTATTTTACTGCAAGTCCAAGAGATAACGAAAGTCTATTAATACACTCCACGAGAGTGTTATGTCTTTGTGCATTTGTTTGTAACATACAAAAGGAAGCGAATAAATTTTTGAATCGATTTAGCAATGTCCGTCTGTCGTCTGTCCATCTATTCTTGTAATCACGATACAGGTCGCAATTGTAGCTAGAACCAAACGAAACTTTGCACAACGAAGTTTTTCGGGATAAGGACGAACGCTATTTAATATATATAATATATATAATAATATAGCCCACATTCGAATTTTACTCCCGATTTGACTCTTTTCACGCTGCATACCACATACCCGCCCGACTTTAGCCTTTCCTTACTTGTTTAACGTTGGTTTTTAGATGTAATTCTTGATGTTTTACTGGTACATTAACCGGTTGTTCGAAAACCGTAATTTAAAAAAACGTGTACGGTTAAGAAAAACCGATGGGTCGGTCTTTTAAACCGGCTTTGATCGCTTTAGACTTTGCACAGCACCTTAACCTCTGTCGTTGTGTCACATATGTATATCTTTCTTAAGTTTACCTTCGATTAATGTAACAAGATATCACAGACGGAATGACAAACGCTATCTACTTTTCCTATTCTTTGGTGGAAAATAGTTATACAAAAACTTTTCATAAATTCCTTCGTTAGATATGTTCGTTATGTGTCTTCGTTGCACAAATATAATCGACAGATAATGACTGCATATGCAACATGTTTTCATATCTGGCGGACGTGAATTCTGTCTTTAATTACACAGATTGTATAAAGTATGTGGACGGTGGATTGTTGCAAAATTTCTCTAAAATTCTCACACATGTATGTTTTCTCATATTAACATATGTATATTAAAATGGGTAGCGTTTAGTTGTAACGTACTAAAGTGCAACCGATCGAATCTTCCTTTATCCATCAACTTTCGATTCATAGGGTCTATGAACAACACTTTTCAACACTCCAGCAGAGAGGTGGCCACTCCCTATTTATACCATCACAGAGCAGGAGGGACATAAAGTGTAACACATTTCAGCAGTGAGGGTCTTACCCCAAGTATGCTCCTAACTTTTTAAACTGCTTGATCAATGTCCATTAGGGCGTACCTCAAAAAAAAAGTTCGCCGTACACCTTCGAATATGAAGTATTATTGAAAGGTAGTTTCAAAAAGAATTTTTTTATTTTTTATGCCGAACGTAGGGGTCGCGCTTTTACATTTTTCTATATAACTTCTGCATTTATAAACGGATTTTAAGGTGTGATACATCGATGTTTTTGTCTCGACTCGTTGTCTCGTTTTTGTCTTTGAAGTCATTGAGCTCAAGCACCCCCTTCTGGTACTTACCCATCATATCTCAGTTGCTACTACCCTAATGTACCACTCTAATATCAGAAAATTAAAGCTCGCATAATATCATGAATCATGAAGGTTACAAGTAAAACTGAATCACTTTAGCAAATGTCTGCAATTATTGTCCGGCCCTAATAAAAATTGGCAAAAGTAAGTTTTGCGGATCAATAACGAACGATTTTTAATTTGAAGTTCACATTTAGATATTTTATATATATTTTACTCGATGTACTTCAAATTCAGCACAGTATCTTATAATTCGACTAGCAAAAGCCATTGTGATAGTGAGATCGGTTCAGATTTAGATTTGATTGCATATTTTAACCGTTTTTTTTTTTTCAAATCGGGCATAGTACCTTATATTTCGGCTAGAAACATCTATGATGAACGTGTGTGTCAGATAGGTTCACATTTCTATACACATTTCTCATACAAATTTCGCTCTCGATGTGACTTTTTCCACTCTTATCTAGTTTAGTCTAGTGCCTCCAGGTCATCCTAACATTCGTAAAATTAAATTATATATGTATGATCGGAATACTCTGAAATTTGATATTTGAGAATGTTTTCTGAGATGATACCAATACCGCCAATATTCCTGCCGTGTGCCAGTCATAGTTTCAATTTGATATTTGAAAATGTTTTTACACTCACTTTTGACCTATAAAAAATTGATTTGTCACGTACCTTGTACAGGGTTTTCTAACAAGAGGTGTTATTTTGAATCACCCGGTATTTCGGTAGCTGTCACTTTTGAAGCTTTTATTCTTTGACATTTGACAAGTAGAAACTACGCCATTACTAAAAAATGGAACAATACACGCTTCAACAACGCATTGAAATTATTAAAATTCATTACAAAAATAAATCATCTTGACTGATGAGGCCCATTTCCACCTCGTTGGCTACGTCAACAAGCAAAATTGTCGCATCTGGTGCTCGGAAAACCCAAGAGTTATTGTTGAGAAGCCTCTCCATCCTCATCGTGTGACTGTTTGGTGCGGTTTATGGTCCGGCGGGGTCATTGGACCTTACTTTTCGAAAATGAGGTTGGATCAACAGTTACGGTGAATGGATTGCGCTATAGAGTGATGATTAATGATTTTTTATGGTCGGAGTTGGATGGTATTGATCTGGACAACGTTTCCTTCAACACGATGGTGCTACGTGCCACACAAGCAACGAAACCATTGCTCTTTTACGGGAAAAGTTTCCGGACCGCGTTATCTCTTGAAGAGGTGATCACAATTGGCCGCCGAGATCTTATGATTTAACACTTTGCGACTTCTTTCTTTCTAACCACATGAAAGATAAGGTCTACGCCAACAGCACAGCGTCGATTCAAGATCTCAAAAATAGAATTCGTGAGTCTACTTTGCGATTTGGTTATGGAAAATTTTATGAAAAGGATATGGTCCTGTAAGCGTGGTCGTGGTGGCCATTTGGCTGATGTTGTTTTTCATTATTAACGGCATACCTTCCTCTTTATTATGAATTAAACATCCGATCATTTATCTCAAAAAACGACACTTTTCTTTGAATACCAAAATAACACCTCTTGTTGGAAAACCCTGTAGTACACCCCACACAATTGTCCCTATCATATGTTTTTAGAATTGTTTTTTAACTGTGAAAGCTAGGCCCATGTTCAACAAACCTTCTAGTACCTCCTACACAAATAATTTGTCCTTAAAAAATTATTGTCCTTATATATTCCATACAGATGATCTCTGAAAGGGAGCGTATATAAGTTGGCTTAACTGACTAAAACTTTCTTAGTATGGTGTTCTTGAATATTTTTTTTTTCTTCTCAATCAAATTCTCAATTTTGGGATGGTTTTCAGGACGTAATCAAAAAGGAAGAGTAACTGCTGAAAAACTTCTTATTATTTGCCAATATAATGTATTTTGACTTAATTTATGGATATGAAAAAACAATGATCCAGATCCATAATTTACGATCATTTCAATAGGTCAACTGCAAACTCCTTGATATGTAACTAATTTATTATTAATATTTGCTTGGAATCCAGTATACCTGTAATTTTATCTAAGATTTTTTAATTTATAATTTATTTTTATATTTTTATTTTACGTACGTACTAATATCAGGAATAATTTACCCAAACTGGGTTGTTTTCTCATTTCAACTTCAAATGTAAAATTGAAGTTGAGTAAATTTGTGAACTCCTTTAACTCAAAATAACTAAAATTTTTAGATATTTAAGTTGTTCACTGACATATGAGTTATTCCGTTCAAGTGGTACTATTTTTGAAATCGACAGCTTGGATTGTTTAAGTCTGTTTTCTTCTCATAAAAATATTTGATACGTATTTTGAAAAAAAAAAAAACGGAAACGATTTTTCACGAGTTGTGGCCAATTTAGCAGTGGCGGTGAATGAAATCGCATGTAACTCCTGAAATACTTGACCGATTTGAATGTAATATACCTTGTTTGGAAGGTAATTTCAAGTATATTACCGCAGCGTTAAATATTTTAATGTTTTTACATATTTAGTTCTTTTATTTTCATGTTCTAAATGGTTACATTAATTGATTTTTTGAAATTGTTAAGCAGTGTTCTGAGGTGCCCTTTTTAGCGACTGTGTGAGTTTGGAAGTGGTAAAATGATGGGTTCTCTTTATTTGCGAATATTTTTCAAAAATATTTGTACAAAATTAACCAAAATTTCAGTTAAAAATCATCGGAATAATTTTTCCTTCATAAGTTTTTTAACTGAAGACAATAAAAACAATAAAAAAGTAATAAAATGTAGTTGATGGAAAAATTATTTTTTATTTGATTTTTCCGGATAGTCTGGCTTGAGGTCATGAATAAATCAAAAAACTGATGTTTGGTTTTTCTAAATTGTTTTATTTATTTATTCTTTTCCAATATTTCGATCGTCATCGACGATCATCCTCAGGGATATTCACTTAAAATGCAAACAAAATTAATGATATAAAAATACAAAACAATTAAAAAACAAAAATTATCACAATAATTACATTTTAGCAAAACCAATGAACTCTTTCGTTTCGAAGTACTTTCTCAACTAAAGCTATTGTTTCCGTCCATATTTGTAAACAATGTTTCGATATATTTGTGCACAGTGGTCAGTGTCAGTCTTCTAGTACATTCTCCGGTCAGTAGGGACGGGACATTTATAATATGTAACATTTCAAGCGTATATCTTCTGCGATAATTATTTTCTTGTGTCGAAATGTCTACGTCGTTGAAGTTTGGCTTATGCCCCGTCAAGGTACAATGGGCTGCCAGTGCTGTATTTTGTTCCAGTGGTTTGTCAATCGCTTTTTGATCAGATTTGTGTGCAGAAAGTCGAGTTTTTAGTTTCATCTTTGTAGTACCAACGTATACCTTCTGGACTACTTTAGACTTGTCACCATTTCTTCTTTACTTATTTTTGATTTTGTCCTGCTAAAAATGTCATTAATTGTGTTGTTGCTCTTTAACGCTAATTGTATGTTGTCCTTAGTATAAATGTTGGGGTTTTTGAATCTTTCGGAGAAGCCAGGAACATATGTCATCGGTTTGTATATTTTTGAAATTGGTTCATTCGATTCTCCACGATGTTTCTTCTTCACATGTCTTATTAATTCCGTAATGGTTATATTAGGAACGTCATTTAATTTTAAAATATGTCTTATCTTATTTTCGTTATTTTTATGAAATTCTGCGTCACTAATGTTGAAAACTCTGTTAATGAAGTTAGTCGCGGTGTTGATTTTTATACGTCGAGGATGTTTGGAGTAAAAATTTATTAATCCTCCAGACGCTGTCTCTTTTTGGTACCAATCCGTTTTGATAACATTGTCTCGTCTATTACATTACATGGTGAATTGTATTTGATTATTGAAAGAATTTAATACATGTAATGGTTTTAATAGCTAAATTTACTGGTACGCTTGGAAAAAGCAGACTTTTTTTGCAGTGAGCACCATCAGAAAAGTAAAAATATAAATATTTTCCCCTAAACTTCCTTATTTTGATTTTGTTCGCCGCTTTCAAACTCACACGTTAAAAAATACATCTAAAAACACAACCTTAACTTTTAACAAGTAAGAAGGCGTTAAGTTCGGCCGGGCCGAATCTTATATACCCTCCACCACGGAGTATATTCCACAGTATTACCAGCAGATTAAAGGATGTCGACTTTAAAATAGAAGTACAGTACCATATTACGAAAATTTTGATATTTTTATGCACATTACTATATTTGAATTTCATGACATCAACTTCAGCGGTTTGGAAAGTCCCATTTTTATCCCTCTTTTTCAATTATATTCCTTAAAAGTACGAATTTCGAAAAATCCCTCTATTTTACGTGTCTATGCAATTCGAGGGATGTACACACCGAATTTCATGATTCTAGCTGTTGTCGTATCATTGGTACCATATTTTATCCATTTTTGTCCCATTTCTCCCGCTAAAACTTTTATCTTCTTTGTGGTGCTTCCAAGCTACTAGAGGAATGTCCGCAACAAATTTAAAATGTATGAAAATCAGAAATATAATTAATAAACCAAGGCTACCAATATTTTTATACTATGTATATATATAATGGAAATAATACTTCAATTCATAAAGTAAATATAAGCAGCAATCATAAATACCCTAAATATTGGGGGACAGAGAGTGTATTTTCAGCTACAGTCGTTTGGTTGGTTGTATTTCCATCCTATTTTAATTTCAAAAGAATACATTTTGAAAATACCTCATCTCTCACGTACGCAGTATAAGACAACTTCATAATTCTACCAATTTTTATCGTAAAAGCAACAAAATAAAGTACGAATTTGGAAAAAAAATATTTTACGTTGCTATACACTCAGAGGAATGTATTCACCGAATTCTATGATACTATCTGCAGCCATTTTGTTGGTACCATTTCTATTTTCGCATTTTAGTCCTTAAAAGTACGACTTTCGAAAATTGCATCATTCTAGCTGTACCCTTTTAGTTGGTACCATTTTTATCCCACTGCTCCCATTGAATCCCTTGAAAGTACTAATTTGGAAAAAAAAATGTTTCGTGTCTACTCACAGCGGAATGTATACAGCGAATTTCGTGGTTCAAGCTGCATCCATTTGTTTGGTACAATTCTTATCCCTTTTTCCATTTTACACCCTAATAGTACGAATTTCGAAAATTTCCTTTATTTTATGTGTCTACGCAAGCAGAGGAATATATACACCGAATTTCATTATTCTAGATGCAGCCGTTTGGTTGGTACTATTTTTATCCCTCTATCCCCATTTAAACCCTTTAAAAGTACGAATTTAGAAGAAATAATTTTATATTATGTATTATATTACTCTATTAGAGGAATGTACACGCCAAATTTCGTGTTTCTATCTGTTGTCGTTTGATAGCTACCATTTTTTTCCCTTTTTTGTCCCATTTCGCCCCCACAAATAAAAATCACTCTATGGTGCCCTTTTATGCTATAAAGGGAATGCTAATTTCAAATATCATGTAAATACAAGCTAATATGTTCAAAAGACATGCTGAAATACTCTAAATATTAGGAGTATTTTCAGTCCTTGTGAGGGAAAAAATTTTCCCTCTGGACCGATTTCGCCCACTTTCAATCCCAACCGATCTGCAAACATAAGACACATTTAGGAAAAAATTTAACCTCATTTTAACTCATTTCGTTCGGCCGCTATCGTGCTTTCAACAGACAGACAGACGGACATGGCTATATCGTCTTAGAATTTTACCACGACCCAGAATATATATACTTTATGGGGTCTCCGATGAATATTTTAAGGTGTTACAAACGGAATGACAAAGTGAATATACCCCCATCCTGGAGGTGGAGGGTATACAAATTGGATTAATGTAATCTTTCCGAAAATAAAAATAAAAGAAATAAAATCGTAAATACTTTAGAAGCGGCGGCATTACTTCCCAAAGGACGTTTATTGCATTAAAATCTATCAAGTATGTCAGGAGTTGCGATTTAATGAACACACATATTTGAAAAAATCTTAGTTTCTGATAATACGTATAAAATATTTGTATAAGAATAATACATAAACAAACTTTCGAAAAATCCAATCTGTCGTGGTCGAAAATCATACCGCTTGTCATGGAATGACTCATATTGCAAACATTACGAACGTTTACTTACCAAAGCATAATAATTAAAAATATTACTTTGTTTTATTTATTCCGAAACCGTTCAGTTTATGTTAAGTGACCACTACAATCTGGTCGACCCAACTGAATGCAATTTATGTATTCTCCCTCTTTAAACGTGTTCTTTAGTTTTCCCACTGCTGACAGCCAAGGGTGGGAAGCTGGCCAAAACCAATGCAGAGGAGCCACAGAAAAATATAACGAATAAAGGAAAAACACAATGTTCGCGGTTGGCAGCACCTGGGCGGTGAAATGGCAAAAGGTCATTATTATGTGTTAGATGCGCATTTTGGGGTGTAATTAGAAAGTGATTTGCTTGCAGGTATTATATTAATTTTATGTTACCATAAAATGTTGAGGTTGTCTTTTTCCACTTTTCCACGCTCGCCTCTCATCGCCCCAATTTCCAACAATGTGCAAATACCCTCGAAAAATATTACAAAAGATTAAAATTAAATTCATTGTTAGTGAGTGATTTTTTCGTTGGTTTCTTTGAAAAAGTGTGCTTTCCACTCACTCCGAATGTCTGTGTGTTTGTGTTCGGATTTTAATGTTTCCCTTTTTTCATGGAAATACATTTTTGTTGCTATAAAATTTTCATAAACATTGTCACCTCTTTCGTTTTTGTTTGGGTTGAATGCTTTACGGGGTTTAATAGCTTTTGTTCACTTGTTCTTGTGTTGTTGTTTTTTTTTGTTTGCACCATAGCTTTGGCTATAGCTACTGCTGATGCTTTTGCTGTGAGAGTCAACAAAAGTCTGGGTTTTTGCCCAAACCCTTTATCACCAAGAACGCTAACAACCTTGACTACACGCACCACCCTTTTTCTGTGGGACTTTTTTGTTTTAATGTAGCCATTATTCATGAAAATTATTATTGTACTTTTTATGTTGTATAAATTGTTTTTAATGAGTTATGTGTGAGGATGTATGGTAGACTCGAGCCGGTTGAATTGGCGAGGCCTCCGTGAAAGGGCCTTACCTTTTTTGAAAATAAATCAAATATTTTCCTTTTGTCAGAATAAAGACTACGATCCACCGGGTCGAATCTTGTATACCCTTCTACATGGCGTACATTCTGCAGTATTAACGTCGACACTTCGTAGAAGTACCAAATGAGTAGAACAATAATATTTCATTACTCTAACGATTTATTATAACTATAGTAAAATATTTTTAACTGTTTTTCGTCCAGCCCAAAACCGATTAAAAAATCAGGCTTCTCTAGGTCGAAGTGATTTATTGATCTAAATTGGATTTGTCTAAAAAATGGTGGTATGGATGATAAATAAGCTTACGTTTTCCATTCAGGCAACACAGATCCAACACCATTAATTAATAAGCTTCATAATAAAATTATTATAAATTTGCAGCCGGCTATAAACAGAAGGTCTCTTTTAGTGATATCGCGCACAGCTTGAGAGAGGATCCTTGAGAGAAGTTACTTCGGCGATTGCTGGTATTTATAAAATCATGCCTCGGAAGTATCTTGAGGGAAGTTTCTTCTTGGATCGCTTGTATTTATAAAAACATTTATTTCCATCACCGTGTTAACTGATATGGTTGATGTTAAAACAGTTTGTCCAAAAATTTTGTAAATTGTACGTATACAAATTAATTTAAATTTAACCATTAGAAAAATGTTTTTCTTGACAAATATTTACGTTTTCTTACTTTATCGAAAATAACTCATATGGTAAGAAATTTCAGAGGTATATGATATGTATCCTAATTATGCTTTGTTCAACAATACGTAATGAGTGCTAGCTGGCCCCTTTGCCTTTCATCCGTTCTGATATGTCTGCATAAATCTCATTGATGTACGTATGCACAGTATGTACATTAGGCTTTACTGTAAAACGCTAATGGATTTCTGATCTTCAGTAGCAGCCAACGATGTTTATTTATTAGAGTGGCTTTAAAATAAAAGTTGTAATGTTCTCGACTAAAATGAAAAATTGATTGGTTTCATGTGTTCTCCTAATCGCGTCGCACGGTGTTATTTTAACAACTTATGTGCAGTTTTCCCTTCCAATTTACTGATTGGAAGACCAAAATGTAAATTTTCCCCCAACAATTGAGGGCTAGCAGTTTTAAAAGAAATTGCTGCTCGCAATGAGTTAAGACTGTCTAAAAATTACAATTGGCGATCAATATTTCTCCAAACAGCTCTTGAAACCACAAATCGAAATAAAAAAGTAAGGAAAGGCTAAAGTCGGTCGGAGCCGACTATATGATACACTCCACTTTCTATCCAATTACAATTCAATTCTGTAAAAAAGTGAAAACGGGAAGAATTTTTGTATATTTCCTAATCATAGGCCGATATGACCTGACCCAATTTGTCAAATCGAGAAGAATATTTGTATCGGGGCTATATCCAAGCATGGAATGTGACCCACTTACACAATATGTTCTCCTAGTTCAAGTATAACGTGTTATGCTCAATTTGAAGAAATTCTCTGAAAATAAATGGTTTCTGGGTCGGAAAAAGTCAATCCGGGAGCGAAATTTGAATGGGAGCTATATATAAATCTGAACCGATCTGACGTATTTTCACCACAGGTGTTCTTAATTTTAATATAAGATGTTTTGCCAATTTTGAAGAAAATCTGTTAAAATATGTGGTATCTAGAGTGAAAAGAGTCACATCGGGAGTGAAATTCGTATGGGGGCTATGTCTAAATCTGAACCGATTAAGTAGCGTTCGTTCTTATCCGGAAAAACTTCGTTGTGTATCGTGATTACAAGAATAGATGGACAGACATTGCTAAATCGATTCAAAAAGTGATTCTAAGTCGATCGGTATAATTAACAATGGGTCTATCTCCATTCCTTTTGGGTATTACAAACAAATGCACAAATACATAATACTCTCGTGGAGTGCATAATGAGGAAGTTATTGCTGATTTTATAAGAAATCCTTCAAAAATTGTACTAAAATTGTAAAAATCTGTCCTTTATACTGGGTCATTTTGCAAGTTTTTGATATGGCCAGATTTTAATTTCTAGCGGGTACATTATTTTGGGGGCAAAATATTTTGGGAGAACAGATAAAACAATCTTTCAATTTAGTCGAGAACATCGACAACATTTTCTTCTTCCTCACAGAAGAAATTTAAAATTTAACTACAGATTACTTTGACTTTCAGGTTTATGTTTGACATTTGAAAATGGGACGCTAAACGCTCGAACAAAATTGGGAAATATTAAAAACTTACTTCCAAAGTAGCGAGTCTCTAACGCAAACTGTAAGAAATTTAAGTGGAACATTTTCCAGAAGAGATCGGCCTTCAGTTCAGCCTACATGAAGCTCAATTTCATCTCGGTGGCTATGCCAATAAGAAAAATTGCCGGCTGTCATATGAATGACAATGGCAGTCATGTGAATGATATTGTGTTCCATTATTAAATGACAAAGTTCCACCTTTCCAATGAAACGAGAAATTTGAAAAAATATTCAGTACTTTTCTTATATCCGATTCTAATTTAAAAATTTAAATGGTCCACCTTATATTTATTAGTATGGGTCACGAAAATAAATTGCAGCGGTCACCCCCAGAAATGAAGATTGGATTGTTTAATTATGATCTACAAAATATTTCGTCGCTTAGCTAAACGCTCCTGGAAACACGTCGAAAAATCATGTTTTTCTCGTGTAATTTTTTATGTTGCATTTTTGTCGAAATTTTTTTTCTGAATTAATAGACCCTTGAGAAGCACTTTAAATAGATATTTTTATTCTTGTCTTAGATTAACTCATTGGTCATATTATACTCTTTTTGTGGTTTACAATCTGATAGCTAAAAACTCATATTTCTTTGAAACATTTTGTAAGAGGTTTTATGAAAAATAAATAGAAGTAATCAATACCTTTCGAATGATGCCTAAATGAAGAATATCGGATGAAAAATGACTCCAAGTTTGTGAAATAATCTATTTTTACAAAAATGAGCGCTACGGCGCACAGTGGTTCAGAATCAAAATTTATCGGCTAAAATTCATTAACTTGTGTTCTGGTACACATTTTTGAGTTCTGTAAAAACCCGAATTAGACAAGGACCAAGGATAAATAAAATTCGAGAAATCAGATCGTATTTTTCGATTTTAAACAAAATTAAAATTTTTATTTTTTTTAGTTTTTAACATATTTATACGATTTGTTCATAATGGGGTTTTCCAACAAGAGGTGTTATTTTGGTATTCAAAGAAAAATTCCATTTTTTGTTTATTTCATAATAAAGAGGAAGGTATGCCGTTAATAATGAAAGACAGCATCAGCCAAATGGCCACCACGACCACGCTTACAGGACCATATCCTTTTCATGAAATTTTCCATAACCAAATTACAAAATGGCTGCCCTATATCTCGATAGCCTCACGAATTCTATCTTTGAGGTCTTGAATCGACGCTGGGCTGTTGGCGTAGACCTTATATCTCACGTGGCCCCAAAGGAAGAAGTCGCAAGGTGTTAAATCACAAGATCTCGGTGGCCAATTGTGATCACCTCTTCGAGAGATAACACGGTCCGGAAAATTTCCCGTAAAAGAGCAATGGTTTCGTTGCTTGTGTGGCACGTAGAGCCGTCTAGTTGAGAGTAAACGTTGTCCAGATCAATACTATCCAACTCTGACCATAAAAATCATTAATTATCTCTCGATAGCGCAATCCATTCACAGTAACTGTTGATCCAACCTCATTTTCGAAAAAATAAGGTCCAATGACCCCGCCGGACCATAAACCGCACCAAACAGTCACACGATGAGGATAGAGAGGCTTCTCAACAATAACTCTTGGGTTTTCCGAGCCCCAGATGCGACAATTTTCGGTGGAATTCCGGATCATTTACATTCATCTCAAGGACCCAATCATCAAAGACACGACGTTGTTGATGATCGGCCGGCTTAAGTTCTTGTGTTAACTGAACTTTATAAGCCTTAAGACCCAAGTCTTTAAACAAAATACGGTGTAATGACTTTTGTGGAATGCCCAATTCCAAAGAACGACGAGGAATGGACAAACCTGGGTTTTCTTCAAAACTTTTGGCTGCAGCAGCAATATTTTTCAGATTTTGAAAATTGAAAAAAGTAATTTCTTTTTTTGACTTTGTTGAACTATTTCTTACTAATATTAAGAGATTTTGCACCAAACTATTTTTGTGTCAAATATAGTTTGGATGTAATGAATATTGCAAAAATATCCTTTTTGAACAAATGTCTGAATTTGGACCAAAACAACTTGTTTCCTTCAAAAGCCTTTAACGAAATATATACATATTTGGAAAGGTTTTGAAGGGTTCCCCGTTTTTGAAGAGTAACTTTTGCCTGCACGAAAGTGTACTCTTGGAAGATAGGATACACTTAGTGCAAAAAGTCAGATCACTCAATTTCCTTCCGGTGTTCATCAATTAGGCATCATTCAAAAGGTATTGACAGCCGCTATTTATTTTTTATAAAATACAAAAGCGAAAAATTCTTCTGTTGTTACTATGAAAAAACACAAAAATTTCTAGAAAGGTCCAATAATTCGACCTCTAAGACAAGAATCAAAATTTATATTTAAAGTGCTTAATATACCCTTGTATTATTTCATAAAAAAATTTTGAGGAAATGCTGCACAAAAAAAATACACGGAAAAAATATGATTGTTAGGGGTATTTTCTGGAGCGTTTAGCTCACAGACGGCTTGATCTGGGAACGAAAGTTTGCAAATCATCATTAAGCAATCCAAACTTTATTTTCGTGGGGTGACTGTAAAGTGTTTTCCATTTGTATGAACGGCTACAGCCGTTCGGTTGTTTGTATTTCCATACTATTTTAAATCCAAAAGTAAAAAATCCATTATCTTTCACGTACACAGTGCAAAATCTGCCGATTTTTACCGGAAAAGTACGAATTTGGAAAAATCATTTTATTCTGCGAATCTATGCAGTCAGATGAATGTATACACCGAATTTCGGTTTTAGCTGCAGCCAGTTGGTTGCTACCATTTGTATCCCCTTTTTCCCATTTGACCCCCTTAAAGGTACGAATTGCGAAAATCTCTTTATTTTACGTGTTTATAGAGAGATGTACACACCAAATTTATTTACCCGTTGTATCCCTTGAAAGTACGGATTTAGAAAAACCTTGTTTATTATTGTTTATGTCAACGCAGTCAGCGGAATGTATACTCCGAATTTCATGACTCTAGCTGCGGCCATTTGGTTGATTCATTCATTGATTTTTCATTTGAAAATTTTAAAATAATTGTTTTGAGCGAGACAGCCTAATGTACATGTTTACAAGAACAATATTTTCGGTTAATATTTAATGTTCAAATATTTGTGGTTTGTTAAGTGATTAATGTAAGAGCCACACGCCGCGTTCTTAATTAATTGAGGGTTTCGGTCGAAGGAGCTGTTGCATTTTTTTGTGGGAGGGGGGGTAAATATAACAGCGAAAATTTTATGTGATGACTTGTTAATCCCTAATAGATTACCCGGCGCTGTCGATAAAATTATTTTGCTCATTCATCAGTTGTGGGCCTTTCTCACTTCCATCATAAACGTTACAAAATGTGAATTTAAATGTTGCCTAAAAAAAAAAGAAATAAATAATATTTCTTTTGGGTAATATAAACCTTGTTCTTAAACAATTTAATAATATTGACGGAAAATAAATTCGCCACGTTTGTAACTCCCATAATTATAATTATGTTAACGTATACTTCCAAAATTACAGTCGGAATATTAAAGGTGCCTTTGATGAAATTTCAATTCACAGATTAGGAAGATATATTATATATGTATAATTTGGGTTAGAAGAAAAGGAGTTACTTAACATACATATGAGGTTCAGTGATTTTTATGGCGCAAACTTTTACATATAATAAGAACCGGTATCATTTTTTGTTCATTGTGTTCGCCATAGACGCTTCTAGGAAGTCATGGACGGGGCTATATCAAAATCTAAACCGACTGCCCAATTTATGGAACAAGAGTACAAAGTGCTTTAGGATTTACTAAACCCTGCCTCAATCCGCCAGTTTTATCCACATAAGTTTGAATGTTTTCTCTCCAAGACCAATTTGGATCTTTTCCAATACCTAATACATAATTCACATCACTATCAAAGTTTCGTCGACTTTCTTATCTGTCTGTTTATAATGTCCAATAATAGCTTCTATGCATAGTTTAAAACATTTCAGTATTTTCACAGAATCTGGTCTTATGGCTGTATAAGATTCGTATATACTAACCTACACAATTTGTGTTGTATTGTATCCATAAAACAACTTCAACAGATGTACATACATACAAATCCTATTATTAAAGTATATATATACAAATATATATACATACGTTACTATTACTACTCCTGTGTGCTCGCTTTCGAAGTTGCTGATAGACAGCTCTTGGATTTGTTCAAATATTCTATGACTGCTTACGTGTGCACGGTATTCCAAATGTCAGTTGAGTGATATTAAAACAAAAGGAAAGAAACACAACAAAAAGAACACGTTTCTGGGAGAGTGATTGTTGTTAATAACAAGTTTATTTCTTCAGAAGTACAGCGAATGTCAGAATAGAAAACAAATTAACATCAGGTGTGAAGGAAGTGCCAAACATAATAAAAACTCAAATGAACCGCCAGCAAAATTAGAAAACAAATATGACATGAAGCGCTGTCAGGACATCGTTGAGAAAGCAAATTACAACATTTTCTAAAACAGAAAGCAAATGGCAAAAATGGAAAAAACAAACAGCAGAGAAATACTGAAATTCTTGGCATGTCTATTGGTATTATCAACAATGAATGCAAGTGTAATTATCTGGTTTGTTAGATGCAACACAGTGGTAGAGATCGGAATATAACTAAGACAAATAAGTACCATTGTACAACATTGCTTTTTATACCCTCCATTAAGGTATTATGTTGCTGTGCATTTGTTTGTAACTCCCGAAAGAAAACGAGATGGACCCATCGTTTATTATACAGATCAGCTTAGAGTCCTAACAAGAAATTGGCAACAGTACGTCTTGTGGGTCAAGGACGGGTGCTATTTAATTTGCAGCAAATCGGTTCAGATTTAGATATAGCCCCCATACAAATGTTGCTCCCGATTTGACTCCTGGAATTTCTTTGAAATTCGTATTTTAAGGGAAAAGAGGTTTAATAGTGGTATTAACCAAATGGCTGAACCTAAACAAATCAAATTCTGTGTACATTCCTTTGAGTATATAGTCGTGCGATATATAGCGAATATGCGCTTTTATGGAGAAAACAGGGCATAAATTGTTACCAACCAAATGGGCGCAGTTATATTTTTCAAATTCGGTGTGTACTTCGCTCTGATTGTGTATTTTTTTAATTTTAGTTTTATTCATTGATAAAGGCAAATTTGCTTCATTAACATAATATCTCAATATCTATGTATGTGTATATACAAAAATATTATGAATTTACATAAACTATAGTTAGAATGGGGAAAAGGGATACAAATTGTACCAACTAAATAGACCCATCTAGAGTAATGAAATTAGTTCTAAACATCCTCTGATTGCATACACGCACAAAAGATTTTTTTTTCAAAGTCGTTCTAATACGGGACGCAGCCAGGCTTGGCAGAAGTGGGGATTTCTCTTCAACAATTTGATTGGTGATTTTATGATGGTCAATAGGACGACAAATAAAAATGGTTTTGGGGACTTCATAAAATATTTTGGGGATTTTGTGGAGGTATTCTAAGTACCTCGAAAAATATTTAGTATTGATTGTAGCTGGGAATGTAAATGTAAATGTATTACTTGGCTGGTCGGCAAAGAAATTATAATAAAGATATGAAAAATGAAGATGTCATCGATAAAAAGGAGCATAAAAATTAAAATTAAATTAATGACGCTCAAAACTCCTATTAACATTCACTTTCATCCATTGACAAGTCCAGTCACCCCACGAAAATAAAGTTTGGATTTTTTAATGATGATTTGCAAAATATCAAGCCATCTGTGAGATAACCGCTCCTACAAATAACCCTAAAAATCATGTTTTCCGGTGTTATTTTTATACACTCCACGAGAGTATTATGTCTTTGTGCATTTGTTTGTAACACCCAAAAGGAAGGGAGATAGACCCATTGTTAATTATAACGATCGGCTTAGAATCACTTTCTGAGTCGATTTAGTCCGTCCGATGTCCGTCTGTCCGTCTATTGTTGTAATCACGATACAGGTCGCAATTGTAGCCAGAACCAAACGAAACTTTGCACAGCGAAGTTTTTCGGGACAATGACGAACGCTATTTAATTTGAAGAAAATCTGTTCAGATTTAGATATAGCCCCCATACGAATTTCACTCCCGATTTGACTCTTTTCACTCATATATTACTACATATTACAACAGATTTTCTTCAAAAGTGGCAAAACACCTTATATTTAAACTAGCAACACCTGTGGTGAAAATAGGTCAGATCGGTTCAGATTTGTATATAGCTCCCATACTAATTTCGCTCCCGATTTGACTTTTTCCGCCCCAGAAACCACATATTGCATTCAGATTTGGCAAAACATCTTATATTTAATCTAGGAAAACCTATGGTGAAAATAGGTCAGATCGGTTCAGATTTATATATAGCTCCCATACAAATTTCGATCCCGATTTGACTTTTTCTGCTCCAGAAACCACATATTTTAACAGATCTTCATCAACTCTTGCAAAACATCTTATATTTAAACTAGGAACACCTGTGGTGAAAACAGGTCAGACCGGTTCAGATTTATATATAGCCCCCACACAAATTTCACTTTTTCCATTCTATTAACCACATATTTTAGCAGATCTTCTTCAAATCTTGCAAAATATCTTATATTGCAACTAGAAACAGCCATGATGCAAATGGGTCAGATCGGTTGAGAATTACATATAGCTTCCATATTGACTTTTTCCGCTCCAGAAACAACATATTTTCACCGAATTTCTTCAAATTGATTGTGAAAGTTAGTCACTTCATTCCATGTTTGGATATAGCCCCGATACAAACATTCTACTAACCCCGATACAAACATTCTACTAGTCTGTGATTAGGAAACATAAAAAAATTCTTCCCGTTTTCATTTTTTTACCGAATTGAATTGTATTCGGATAGAAAGTGGAGTGTATCATATAGTCGGCCCCGACCGACTTTAGCCTTTCCTTACTTGTTTTTTGTTACATTTACATTACATAGTAATTTTTGTGGATTTTCACAGTGATTGCAGGAAACTTTTTCGTATTTGGTAGTATTTTATAATAAAAATACCTGCAGTCAATACCTTTCGAATGAAGCCTAAATGTTGAACATCGTAATGATATTGACACTCCGCAGCGCACATTTGTGTAAAAAGTGTTTGAACATTTTGGCTGTGAAAACCATCACCTGCATTAAATTATTTCACAAAAATGGAGTCAGTGACGTCATTTTTCGTCCGTTATTCATCTCTTAGGCATCATTCGTTCATCATTACACCTCTTACAAAATGTTTCCAAGAAATATGAGTTTTTAGCTGCCACCTTGAAAACCCACAATCAATATAAACGCCCAACAATTCTACCAATCAGTTATTCTAAGACAAGAATAAAATTTTTATGTAAAGTGCTTCCAAGGGTCTATTAATTAAGAAAAAATTGGGCAAATAAGCATCATAAAAAAATATACGGGAAAAACTTGATTTTTACAGGTGTTTTCAGGAGCGTTTAGCTCACAGAAACGGAATATTTTGTACTGTGTCAAATTGTAAGCAAATCGAGTAAAATGTGTGGTGTCTAAAGCGGAAAAGTCAAATCGGGAGCGACATTTGTATCTAAATCTGAACCGATTTGCTTCAAATTAAATAACGTTCGCCCTTGGCCCGCAAAACTTACTTGTGCCAATTTTTGTTAGGATCGGGCAATAATTGCGATCTGTACTTTGATGAATAGAATAAATGAACGGACAGACAGACAGGCGGACATTGCTAAAGCGAGCCTGATCAGCTGATGCTGGCATGGGGTATATGATCGACATCACCTGATGCACAAATGACAGTCTGTGACATCCACATGCAGATGGCGTTATTGTTTATACGATTGTCAAAGGCGTGTTTGTGTACTTCGTACGAAGCAGCAATACGTGCAAATATAAAATATTAAAAACCATAGTTTGTGTTGTTTTTTATAAATTGTCTCCTCTAGACTCCGTCTAGGGGAGACCAACAGTTTCACCAAACTGGTAGGATTCTGTTCACTAAGCCTTTTGGGTGTTACAAACAAATGCAGTGGTGGGTTTTTGAAAGAGCACGATAACACGCGAACAAAAAATATAAATTAGATATTTTTGCAAAATATTCATTTTCGCGGGATATATGGCTAAAATGATTTGAATGCATGAATTATTTTATTTTCTCGAGATCTATCCAACGGATGCAGTATTTTTCTATTTTCTATATCACACAATGTTACGCGGGATTTTCTACAGACACTTTTCATAATTGTTGTCTTTACAGCCAACATTTATCCTATTTCATTTTTGTTTTAAAATTTATTGTTGTAAAATTCATACTTCTAGAGGTTAAAATGAGACAAAAAAGGATCAAATGCCATCTATATCTCTTTAATTTCGTAGCCAGGTAAAATAAAGGATTTTTTGAGAAAGAAGGCTTTAAAGTGGATGACATTGTTACTAACCAAACGGACGCAGCTATATTTCTGAAATTCGGTGTGTACATTGCTCTGGCAGTGTAAACGACCACAATAAAGAGATCTTTCTTAATTCGTACTCTTGGTTCAGAATGGGGAGAGGGGTACAAATTGCACATACTACAAATTGTAAAAATTTTACATACATAGACCCATCTATAATAATGAAATTCGTTATAAACATCCTCTGATTGCATACATGCGCAAAAAAAGTTTTTTCTTCAAAATCGTTCTATTACGGGATACAACTGTTAGAAAGCAAAATTTTGCTAAAATTATGAAATTATGTGTGTATATTCCAATGTGGACGCTCCAAATTATGAATTTACAAATGTGTGATATTTTCGACCTTCTTAAGAAGACAAGTGTCAAAGTTTAAATGAAAGAAGTTAAAAATTCGCATATTTTAGGGACTCCAAACGTTTGTCCTATAAACATTCTAAACCTGGAAAACACGTAATTGCTGGTTTTGTGAAACGTTCACATACATAGTGGCATTATTTGTATGTATTTTCTCCCATTCGAATGTGTTCATTCACATCTATTGGTCTAATATATCACCGAAGTTATAGTACAACATTTCGGAATATACACTATGATTGGTTCTTATCTAAACAGTAGTGCTACTGAAGCCAAATAAAAACGGGAAAGTGGAAACCATTCATAATTTGAAGAATTTATACAATCTATCAAACAATAATGTTCAAATGTTCATAACAGTATTTTATCTTTATTACCACATTTCTTTTTGTATCTTCCGAATGTACGTGTCCTTCTGCTTCTTCTTCAGCAGGAGCAGCAGCAGCAGTATTTTTATTACCGTTACCGTTTGAATATATTTGATTATATACGTGTGTATTCGAATACGAGTTTTACATACACATCTTCTTCGTATATACGTAGATATCTACGGGGCTACCTGCAGTATACGTGATTAATTATGGCTATAAATTGTGTAAAATTTTCTATAAATTTTACACATCAAAACTTTATCAAAAAAGCAGGAGAGAATACTTTTTTTGTTGCTGTTGTAAAAGGTCATTATGCTACAATTATTTATGATCATGTAAAGTGAAACTGAGAGAAAGGACATTTCACATAGACCACAGACATTCATGCAGGACATGGAGTTACACCGCATGGACAGCAGCACTAGCCGTAGCAGTCCCGGGGTATGTTACCATTCGAACACATCCATACACGTCACTCACGTTGACTTTGCCATATTCGAAAATCCCCCCGATTATTATAACAAATGGCTAATGGTGTAACATGGTGATAACTTGATGTCGACTATCATTTTTCGGATGACATTTGACAAAGTACTTCAATATTTTGAAATGGAAAATTTGATAATAGTGAGACGGTTGCAAATTCATCGTAGTGTGTTGTGTATAAATAATGAACGATGTCAGAAGTCAGATGTGGGAGTGTGTGAGAAGTGGAGGATTAACATATTTCGGACACAACATGGCAACGAAATCTTTTGGAGCACATATATCATTCACAACGTTTGAACACTAGTAAGACTGTCATGGACAACATTAAAAATGGTAAAATAAATTATAAAATCATGCGAAGAGTTAATGAGCGGGAAATAAGTGTGTACTCACCGAAACTGTTTAAGCCCAACAGCAACTATAAGATTGGCAAGTCTAGTTTTCGCATTGTTTTTCGGGCATTACATTGACGTTCTGTTTCAGGATATATTTTTATTCGTTCCAATATATCGAGATTAAGAATGACATAGGTTACGATGAAGATTTGCACACATGTCAATGATATTCCGGACAACATTAATTTTCAAAACCTTATATTACCTTAAATTATATAAAGCTTAACTTTATCAAAGAAAGTAGACGTTGCTCTGAAGGAAAAAAGCTAAATTTGTAATCTTAGCCCCGATGTTGATGAAATTAACATATTTGCTGAATGAGCAAACCAATTAAAATAAAAAAATAATCTTTTCTTTTTAATCATTTATGACACCAGGAGAGCGCGATAGATAGTTTAATTTGTTGAACGAAATTTAAATTAATTCTGAAATGACAAGTTGATTAGATCATAAAATAGAATAAACTTATAGTCCAGCTGGTCTGAGTTTCTTCTTACAGCGGGTCGAAGGGAGCATTATACTAAGCGAACAAAGTGTTGCAAGTTAATGTCTGAGAGAATTCTTATTGTCACAACTAAAGGGTGATTTTTTAAGAGCTTGATAACTTTTTTTTTAAAAAAAAACGCATAAAATTTGCAAAATCTCATCGGTTCTTTATTTGAAACGTTAGATTGGTCCATGACATTTACTTTTTGAAGATAATTTCATTTAAATGTTGACCGCGGCTGCGTCTTAGGTGGTCCATCCGCTTAGTCCAATTTTGGCATTTCCACGTTTTTGAGTAACAGAGACCCAATTGGTGCGAACGGCGACGAATCGAAAATTGGTGGTCATCATTAACACTGGCCGATACAGCTGCGATATTTTCTTCAGTTCGCACTCTACGTAAGCGTGTTGGTGGTTTAATGTCCAACAATGTAAATTTGGTGCGAAATTTAGTCACAATAGCCCGAATAGCCGCTTCAGTGGGTCGATTAAACTGACCATAAAATGGAAGCGCGCAATGAACTTTCTTAACAGAGCACGCATTTTGATAATAAAATTCAAAAATTTGCAAGCGTTGTTCGTTTGTAAGACGATTCATGATGAAATGTCAAAGCATACTGAGCATCTTTCTCTTTGACACCATGTCTGAAATCCCACGTGATCTGTCAAATACTAATGCATGAAAATCCTAACCTCAAAAAAATCACTCTTTATATAGTGGAATTTTATGGGCATCATTTTTGTGGAAGTTCTTAACCCTCTAACTCTTCTCTTTATGGGACAATTTGACCCTTTTTTCGAGAAAATCAAAAAGAGTCATTTCAAAAAGGACATTTAAGGATTTAAATGTTCTACGAAAAAATTGTCGGATCCGGCTAATTTTTTCAATATCTGGGTGTCTGAAACAATTTCGTTACAAATATTCCCTATTTAGTCAGCTATCAAATGCCAAACAAATATTTGTGTGATCTCTATATAAAGGGTCCGCCATCTAACGTTTTTTTTTTCAACTAGTGAATGGTAACACTTAGCTCATGTCTGAGCTAACCGAGAATATTGCTGATGTGGCAGAAAGTGTGCGTGAAGCAGACCCTTTATATGAAAGTTACGCGGGTGTTTCTAAAAGCGCTTTTCACAATTTTTGCCTTTACAGGCAACATTTATCCTATTCACTCATATTTCGTTCACTATTCTGTTCCATTCAAAAAGTCTTAATTTGTTGGACAGTGTTATTTGACAAATATTACGCTTATGAATTAAAACTATTTTCTTCATTTAAAAAGTAAGTTTCAGTCGGTTAAACCGACTTATATATACCCTCACTCTCAGAAACAAAATTCCAAGCTTTTGTTCGGGATTTTTAAGAACTCTTACATTAATTAAGGGCGAACTTTTTATGCCGGATTAGGATTTCAGATACCGGTATAGAATTTATAAAGGATTTAATTTTACGTAGGATAGGGACAATTGTGTGAGAGGTGGCAAACCCATAAATGTTTTATTAGTTTAATGGGATTATAAACAAGTTTTCAAATATAATATTTATTCCATACGAGTATCCGTATGGAATAAATATTAGTTTTATCTTTACCAGGGTTTATGCCAGTTTCGCCCATATCGCCCATATTCCAGTCAAATATAAAATTTCAGAGAATTACTATCATTCTTATAGATGTTATAAGAGCTTAGGGCAATTTGTGTGGGAGGTAATAGAAGGGACGTGGCAAAACCATTAAAGTGATTATAAAAACATTAACAAATACCAAAATGTAGCTGCTTCCGAATATCCGTGTGGAAGTTATATGGGTTTTAATTTAACATTGGAATATGGCCTATTTGTGTGGGAGGTACCAGAAGATACATGCCAATTTCGCTCATCTTGGAACTTGAACTAAGTTTGGGAAAAATATAACCAGGTGTAAAGTTTGAATTGATTCCTTAACTCCTTTCGAGAGTTATCGCTTTACACATTTTTCTGTCCTGAAAACAAGTAAAAAAGAATCAGAAAGTTTGGCGATCCGACTTTATGTAATTCTCCACTCTATACTGCATTACAAGTTTTTTCTTGCCAATTCTCGAAGTTGTAAATTGCCCGTGAAACTTTAACGTTGGAAATATTTTATATTGGGGAGCGATTTTGTAGACTCTACACCAAAATGTGGTTCTTTATGTACCAAAGTACTTTTCGGTAATCATTGGTAAAAACTAAGTTGAGACACAATCAAATATAAGCGATAAGTTTCTATGATAATTTTTATATGGGCATCTCCCAGTGGCCCGGACGCGACATTCGCACGCCTTAAACTACGCCAAAAAAGAATAAAGAAAATTAAAAAGTAGATCAGCCTTTTTAGTGTTCTAAAGCGCTTAAAGAGTACTACATTTTAAAAATATATCGTCAGGATTTAGTACAAAAAATAAACAACTTTACATTGAAACGGACGCTACAAAAAAAAACCAGAAGTACTTTAGAAGGCCTTACACAAATATAAAGAGTGATTTTTTTGAGGTTAGGATTTTCATGCATTAGTATTTGACAGATCACGTGGGATTTCAGACATGGTGTCAAAGAGAAAGATGCTCAGTATGCTTTGACATTTCATCATGAATAGACTTACTAACGAGCAACGCTTGCAAATCATTGAATTTTATTACCAAAATCAGTGTTCGGTTCGAAATGTTCGGTTCGACAAATTTTGTTCAGCGATGAGGCTCATTTCTGGTTGAATGGCTACGTAAATAAACAAAATTGCCGCATTTGGAGTGAAGAGCAACCAGAAGCCGTTCAAGAACTGCCCATGCATCCCGAAAAATGCACTGTTGACATGTGGTTTCAACAAGATGGCGCTACATGCCACACAGCTCGCGATTCTATGGCCATTTTGAGGGAAAACTTCGGAGAACAATTCATCTCAAGAAATGGACCGGTAAGTTGGCCACCAAGATCATGCGATTTGACGCCTTTAGACTATTTTTTGTGGGGCTACGTCAAGTCTAAAGTCTACAGAAATAAGCCAGCAACTATTCCAGCTTTGGAAGACAACATTTCCGAAGAAATTCGGGCTATTCCGGCCGAAATGCTCGAAAAAGTTGCCCAAAATTGGACTTTCCGAATGGACCACCTAAGACGCAGCCGCGGTCAACATTTAAATGAAATTATCTTCAAAAAGTAAATGTCATGGACCAATCTAACGTTTCAAATAAAGAACCGATGAGATTTTGCAAATTTTATGCGTTTTTTTTTTAAAAAAGTTATCAAGCTCTTAAAAAATCACCCTTTACAAACTTCACTCATTTTTTGAGAACTTTGTTTTTCCATATACATGTAAATGAAGGTCAGATGATATATTTTGTTCGTAGATTTATGAAATATGAGAATTATCTCTTAGATTTTTTAATTAGGTACCGGAGAAAATACGAACGCGACAAATATTTCCACTCGTAGTAAAAAAATAGTAATTTTCGTTATAACACTCCAACTTTTAATAAAAATAAAAGAGAACAAGTTAACTTCTAGTTTCATAATAAAAAAGTTGTCAAATTAAGGAAAAATAAAGTTAAAAGTTATTAGTGTGGTCTGATTTCATTTTTTTGGTAGACCTTTTTTGGGAGATGCCCATATGCGGTTTTTAGAGAAGACAGATGAAATCGGATGTGACATTTACATTTGGGGCTATATCAAACATTGGCCTAAAGGTCAACTTTCACTGCTGTGAAATATTACGATATGTGCCGGACTTAAACAAGCTTTGTGGTTTCTAGAGAAGTAAGAATTCAAATCGGAAGGGATATATCAAAATATGGATAGATTTTCTTCATGTTCCTTCCACCACACACAATGTGGTGTAGGGTATTACATGCTTTGCTTTGGTGAATATCTGGAGTCGAAACATTATGAAATGCTTGAATCGTAGACAAGCTCCACAACTCCACAGCCCTGCCCCAATTAACATCCTTATGCTTATCACTTCCGTATTACTTCTTTATACCCTCCACCTCCAGGATGGGGGTATATTCACTTTGTCATTCCGTTTGTAACACCTTGAAATATTCATCGGGGACCCCATCAAGTATATATATTCTAGGTCGTGGTAAAATTCTAAGATGATATAGCCATGTCCGTCTGTCTGTTGAAAGCACTATAGCGGCTGAGCTAGGAGGTTCAAATGCCTAAATGTGTCTTATAGTTGTAGATCGGTTGTGATTGAAAGTGGGCGAAATCGGCCCAGAAGGAAAAATTTTTCCCTCACAAGGACTGAAAATACCCCTAATATTTAGAGTATTTCAGCATGTTTTTAGAACATATTAGCTTGTATTTACTTGATATTTGCCATGCGAATTTCCTTAAACCATAAAGGGCACCATAGAGTGTTTTTTATTTGTAGGGGGCAAATGGGACAAAAAGGGATAAAAATGTTACCTATCAAACGACAACAGATAGAAACACGAAATTTGGCGTGTACATTCCTCTAATAGAGTAGATACATAATATAAGAGTATTTTTTATAAATTCGTACTTTTAAGGGTTAAATGGGGATAGAGGGATAAAAATAGTACCAACTTAACGGCTGCACCTAGAATAATGAAATTTGATGTATACATTCGTAGACACTTTTTGGGGTTCAAATGGAAAAAATGGATAAAAACAGTACCTACCAAATGACCGCAGCTAGAATCATGAAATTCGGAGTATACATTCCTCTGACTGCGTAGACACGAAAAATAAAACGTTTTTTCCAAATTCGTACTATCAAGGGTACAATGGCTACAGGGGATAAAAATAGTACCAACTAAACGAATACAGCTAGAATGATGATATTCGGTGTGTACATCCTTCTAATTGTGTAGATACGTAAAATAAAGAGATTTTAGATAGTCGTACTCTTGAGGGGGCAAAATTGGAAAAAGGGGATACAAATGGTACCAACAAGATGGCCGCTGATAGAATCATGGAATTCGGTGTATACATTCCTCTGACTGCATAGCCACGTAAAACATTTTTTTTTTCTAAATTCGTACTTTATTTTGTTGCTTTTACGACAAAAAATGGTAGAATCATGAAGTTGTATTATACTGCGTACTTGAGAGATAAGGTATTTTCAAAAATTATACTTTTGAGCTTAAAATAGGATGGAAATACAACAAACCAAACGACTGTAGCTGAAAATACACTCTCTATCCACCAATATTTAGGGTATTTATGATTACCCCCTTATATTTACTTTATGAATTGAAGTATTAATTCCAATATATGTATACATAGTATACAAATATTGGTAGCTTTGGCTTATTAATTAAATTTCTGATCTTCATACAGTTAAAATTTGTTGTGGACATTCCTCTTGTAGCTTGGAAGCAACACAAAGAAAATAATAGTTTTAGCTGGCGAAATGGGACAAAAAGGGATAAAATATGGTACCAATCATACGACAACAGCTAGAATCATGAAATTCGGTGTTTACATCCCTCTAATTGCATAGACACGTAAAATAGAGGGATTTTTCGAAATTCGTACTTTTAAGGGATATAATTAAAAAGAGGGATAAAAATGGGACCAACCAAACCGTTGAAGTTGAAATCATGAAATTCGGTGTATACGTTCTGACTATGAAGACTCGAAAAATGTTTTTTTTTTGGAAATTTGTACATTTGGGTGGATAATGGGGCGAATGGGTTTATCTTTAAAATTTATACTTTTCTTATCAAAATAATACAGTCACCTAATACAGTCGCCTAATATTTAGCCATGTTCATTTTCACAATTACAGCGTTGTATTTATTTATAGTAGTACATTTTAAACAGTGCGCATAAGTATACATTATAGTTTGAAATAGTAATCAAATATAGTAATGTGCATAAACATATCACAATTTTCGTAATATGGTTCTGTACTTCTATGTAAAGTCGACATTCTTTAATCTGCTGTTAATACTTTGGAATGCACTCCGTGGTGAAGGGTATATAAGATTCGACTCGGCCGAACTTAACGCCTTCTTACTAGTTCTTAGATCCAACCATAAAACATAAACTATGACAAAATAGTTTTTTGCTTTGAAAAGAAACTAGAAACCTACGAATAGTTTTTTTTTTCTTTCAAAAAAAGAAGAAATCCTTTCAGATGGAACAATTTCTCCAGCAACAATTTAAAATCCAGAGTATCCCTAAGCTTTCAAATCATTATAGCTTACAATCACAAATGTATATTAACTGTCAAATATTTCATGTGTTTCTGAAGTAATTCCTTCCTTTCATTTCCTTCCGAATCAATAATTTCCATAACACATTCGTTTCCAATGCACAATTTCCTAATACGTTTTGACATAAATTCATTAAAAACTCAGCTAATTCTTGACGCGAACATAATATGTAATTTCCAACACCCACACATATGTACCTAGACACCTACCATGCATGTATGCATACATTCATACACTCTCACTGCCTTACACATGCAGGACTGCGAGTATGTTTGCATTTCCATTTCAAACTTGACAGCAACTGCAGTAGATTTGTTTGTGGCTGTGAGTGTGTGTGAGTTGAGTTTTGCATATCTGTAAATCATATTTGACATGATTGCTTTCGGTTATTGCGGAGGTTATTTGGCTTTGGCATGTTAAACCTAAAAGTTTTCATGTTGCCTAAAGTACATTTTCAAAGAGTTGGCAGCGGACTGCGTTCAATAAGCATTTTCAACTGTGGTATCACCTAAATATGAACAACGATTTATTCCAGTTTGTATAAAACTTTAAAACAGGTAAGCAAAGGCTGAAGACGGGCGGGGCCGACACTAGACCACTCCCTGTGCATATATCTGGTTTTGATTACTAAACTGAGTTGTATTATATATTGGTGGGGAAATTTATTTAGTCAATATAAAAGATTATTTCGCAATTTGATGTACCTTTTCATAGAACTGATTATTCTGCCCATGAACCAATTACTCGGGCTATAAAAGAGTGTACCCGAATAGTAAGTATTGGTTTTAATTATGCCTCAAATTATATTAGAATTAATTTATTTTTATAATTATGGTAATGGGTTAAATGTCGATTTTGAGTTGATTATGATTCGAGTTTTACTGTGGTCCAAAGAAGATTTTCCTAAACGTTTTTATGAAGAGATAGCTTCGTTAGTGATGTAATAAAACTTCGTCTTCAGAATTTAACGACATTGGTATCGTCTCTTTGCAAGGTGTAAGAGAAAACAAGTAAGGAATGTGTTTGACAAAAAATGTTAAATCGGGAAGGAAATTTGTATGGGGGTATATTGAAACCTGGAACGAAATAGGTGAAATATAATATGTATAGTTTGGCCAAAATCGGTTTGTTTTGGGGATATATGTAAATCTGAACCGATCTTACCCACTTTCACCATAGGTTTTTTTAGTTGGATTATAAAATGTTGTGCCAATTTTGAAGAAAATCGGGTACAATATGTGGTTTCTAGAGCGGCAAAAGTCAAATCGGGAGCGACATTTGTATGAGGGCTATATCTTAATCTGAACCGATATGCCTCAAATTAAATAGCGTTCGTCCTTGATCCACAAAACTTACTTGTGCAAATTTTTATGATAAGATCGGACTATATATTGCGACCTGTAATTTGATTACAACAATAGATGGACAGACGGACATTGCTAAATCGATTCAAAAAGTGATTCTAAGTCGATGCACAAAGACATAATACTCTCGTGGAGTATATATAGTTCAAGAAAAATTAAAATTATCGTAAACCATTGAAAATTCCGACAGATTAGAAGCTCTCGACTTCACGTAGTAGACAGTACCATATCAGGAAAATTGTGATATTTTTATGCACATTACTATATTTGTTTACTATTTCAAAATATATGACATGCATATGCGTACTGTTTTAAATGAATTGTAATGCTTCATAATTATAATATTAATAGTCCATTACTATATAAATACAATATTGCAGTTGTAATCAAAAAGTGTCATTTCCCACATTTGCAATTTCTTGATTCAGCTACAGGCAAAATGACAGTACCATTCTGAAAAGAAAAATGCAAATTTCGAAGATCCGTTATGTTTCGCGTCCACATTGGAATGTGCACATTAGAGATGGGCGCGTGAGTGATTTTTGACTAAAGTTCACGCACGCTCACGAAGTAAAAAAATTGAATCACCCACGCTCACGCACGAAGAATTTTTCTCTACTCACGTTCACGCACGCTCACGTGAGTAAAAATAATTTTGCTCACGATCACGCTTGATTCACGCGTAAATCACGCAAATAATTTCCATAAAGATAATAATATATGCTTGACATTCCTATAGAAAAATCAGGCCAGTTTAGACTCTTTTTTAAGAAATTAAAAATATGGTAAATTAATTGTGGTTAAGAAGTAAAAGAGAGCACTCAAAGAATTGAAAAATATGTTCATCTTGTGATTCGGAAGTAGTGGACATTGAATTTAACATAGAGTTGTCATAGGAGGGATGTCCTTTATTTTGAAAGACTTAAAAGTCATTTTAAAGTGTTGCAAAGGAACCACATTTTCACTTGTTTCCGTTTCTGTTTTAAAAAATCCGCTGCTACCGGGGGTAGAACAGCGGACCTTCTAGTTGCTACTACGGCACTCGAACCATCTCAACTATCCTCTGTTGTGAGTGCTGTATAACTAAAACAAACCATTTTGTTCGATATAGGAATGTGAACAAAACATATATTTAGAATAAATTAATATGTAACGCAAATTAATATTAAATTATCATTAAATAAATTAACACTACTTAATTTTACTAATATTATGTAGTAATAATACTAATAAAAAATGAAATATTTGAATTCCATTAATAAAGCAATAAATCTGTATTTTTTAAAACAAAAAAATTAAATAGTTAAAATTTACAAAATTAAGCATTGTTTATTTAAAAAAGTAATACAAAAATAACAAAAAAGTTTTTTTCCGAGAAACGAATTGAACCCGAACCCTTCGGGGTGCAAAGCGGACACCTTACCTCTGTGTCCCCGTACTAAAAATGCATTCCCATTCACTTGTGAAAATGCTATTCGTAAAATGTTATGGTATATTAAAATATTATCGACTTTTTTTGAAGATGTTTAAAAGAACTTCCTCAAAAGCTGGAAAAATGCGCATTTCTATTTTGAGATTCGATTAAAATGTGCTTCCTGCGGAATTACTTCCTAATTTCATTCAAATGGCTGCTGAGGGCACCCCACAAATAATAGTCCAACGGTTGAATAGTTGAAAAAAAAACGTTAGATGGGACCCTATATATATTTTAAAAATATATAAATATTCCTAAAGTTCCCATTCCACGAAAAAGTATTTAAATTGACTTTGTTGCGCTCAGGTATTAAAGTGACAACCTTATGATGAGGGTAAATACGAAATAAATAATAAAATGAGAGAAAAATAATAATAAATATGTGCGAAGTACGCAAAAATCATGTGACTCACGCAGAAATTAGACTCACGCACGAACATTTTTTCGTTTCTCACGTTCACGCACGCTGAATGAATCACGTGATTAACGCAATTCACGTGAGTCGCGCCCATCTCTAGTGCACATCCAATTTCATCATTCTAGGCGTTTGCTTGGTATCAGTTTTATTCTCTTTTTCATGTTGACCCTAAAAGTACGAATTTGGAGAAATACTCATATTTTGCGTGTCTAGGGAAACATACGAGTGTAAACACTGAATTTCACGATTCTTGCTTGGTACTAATTGTATCCCGTTTTGATTCCAAAGGAACGATTATTGAAAGATATCTTTATTTTATTTCGCATCTATACAGTCATCGCATCTATACAGTCATAGCAATGTGCACACTGAATTTCACTATTCTAACTGTAGTACCATTTTTATCCCCTTTCGCCCAAATTTCCGCCCAAAAGTACGAATCGAAAAATGCTTAATGTTTCGCTTCTATAAAGTTAGATGAATTCATACGCCGAATATCATGATTTCAACTTCAACGGTTTGGTTGGTACTATTTTTATCCCACTGTTTCTTTTGTATCCCTTAAAAGTACGAATGTAATTATAGGGATGTGTATGCGTATTTCATGTTTCTAGCTGTCGTTGTACATTGGTACCATTTTTATCCCTTTTTGTCTCATTTTAACCGCTATATCTTTTTTGTACTTTTTGGCGTTTTCTCGCTATAAGATGAATGTACGCAACAAATTTCAAAGGCATATAAAGAAGAAATTAAAAAATGATAAAAAATAGTTTGGGGGAATTGTAAGTCCTTGTTAGGGAAATTGTTTCCTCTGGACCGATTTCGCCGCTTTCAATCCCAACCGATCTGCAACAACAAGCGACATTTACGGAAAAATTGAAACTTCTTAGCTCATTTCGTTCTACAGCTAGCGTGTTTTCAACAGATAGAAGGGCATGGCTAGATCGTCTTAGAATTTTACCACGACCCAGAATATATACATATACTTTATGGTGTCTCCGATGAATATTTCAAGGTGTTACAAACGGAATGACAAAGTGAATATAACCCCATCCTAAGGTGGATGGTATAAAAATTTTATTTTTTACAGCATTCATGTTTTGGAACAACAGATGCAGTAAGAAAAGAAATATTTGGGCTTACAAAAAATCTTAAACCCTAAAATACTTTTAAATCGCCAATTATTTTTTCTATAGTTGACCAAAATATTTCTCAGGGCAGGTAATTGCTAGGCAGCAATTTCGTAGGACTTCAGAACGCTGAATCAGAATACCGTTTTACAGATTTTGAAAATTGAAAAAGTAATTTCTTTTTTTTTTTTGACTTTGTCAAACTATTTCTCACACATTTTTTGTTTCCTTTTTTGGACGAAGAGAACATTATGCTAAGCAAAAAAGTGCAGTAAGTAAATCTTCTACGAAAAAAAATTTTTGGAAAATTTCAGTGGTCACCGAAGACACCAGTTTTGTAAATAAATCTTATACAACAAAATTACTAGTGTTACAAGTCCATGTTTTTTTGGAAGATGGACCTTTTTCAACAAAAAATGTGGGTATATGTTTATTCTACAATTATGATCTACTCAGCGTGCCCTTTCATAATTATACGGTTGCTACTCTGTTCCAAAAATGCTGTTGGAAAGTGTTTTTAATTGACCAAGTTCAACTTTTCCAATAAAACCAGAAATTTGAAAAAATAATCAGTACTTTTTATTTTATAGCCGATTTTAATTTAAAATGTTGAATGACCCACCCTATACATTTCTCATTCTTGGAGAAAGTGGGTAGCGACACCGAAATGTCATTTTGCTGTAAAGAACACAGATACCGTTTTTTTAACTACATGACGCTCCCGCGAGCGGCCACGTAAATCACGGTGAGCTTAAAACCACAAAAATTTGTAATCTTAATGCGTATCACTTCGGTTAAAATTTACTTTTTTCCATAAACGACTTACACCCTTTTTAGTCAATATGCGAATTTCTTTATCGAGTGAATATGAAAAATATTTTAAATAATAGGCTTATAAATTTCTCTCTCCCATTCTCCCATTAGAAGGCCTTCTAAAATGCCTTCTCTTCGGATCCGAAACACATTCCGGTATGCGTTCTGAAAATAGGCATTCTAAGGCCTTCTTCGCGCATGAAAAAAGATTCGGTGCACATTCTTACCTCGCTTCTCTAAGAATGCCTTCCAGAAGGAATAATCATCAGCATTTAGAAATCCTATACTCATTCTTGACTGCATTCTTTGAGAAGGCATTTAGAAAGGCCTTCTCATTTCCTTTTAGATAGATCCAATGGGCATTTTTCATTGCCTTCCTTTAGAAGGCCTGCTAGCATGCAGGGTTATGGGTTATGGATCGTGTAGCATCTAATGGGGAGGCCTTCTAAAATGCCTTTTCGTAGAAGGCCTTCAGGAATGGATGTCGGACGTTAATAACATCAATTTCAAAAGAAATTATGAATGATATGATAAATATTTTGGTATAAGAGTAGTAGAAGATAACTATTTTTTCTTTCATTCCCTTTAAGTATTGGATTTGTACACAGTTCAAAAATAGGAGTAGCCGATAAATATGGGGTCGTGGATGTTAGAGGGCGTAGTGTCTTGTAGAGAAGGCAGCGGGGAAAGTGTTCGATTTATCGATGGGTATTTTCGACACACTTTTTGTTGTAAACGCATAACTACATTTTTTCGCTCATTCCTACTTTCCTTTTTTCACAAGACATGCTAGAAAGCCTGCCTTGAATTTCTTTATTACACCATTTTTGAATAATATTTCATATGAATTCGTGAATTTGTAATTGAATCAAAATTTTATTTTTTTCTGTGTGAGAATAAGCAAATTTTAATATTATTACCAAGTAATTTGTTTGGCTATCACGTGGTAGCCATTGACTGAATCAATAAAACTGGAATACAATTCGCAATTCTTAAAGTTTGACTTTAAAATAAAATCAGATAAGTCAGAATCGTACATTACACGTCACTTACTGATTATGCTTTACTAGCATTACCCGCTACTTCGCACGCGAAAAAGGTATTCGTTATTATCCGTCTCTCTTTTAGGATAGTATTTATTTGAATTTCTCAAATACAGTCAAAGGAATGTGCTTGCCGATGTGCACTGTTTTAGCTGAACTCCCTTCGTATATATATTTTTTATCATTTTCTATCCAGTTTTTAACAAAAAATTACAACCGCATTCTACATGGTCAGAGGAATTTACATACAAAATTTCATGATTCTAGCTGTAATCCTAATGTTGGTACCATTTTGATCCTTTTTGGTACCGCTCTCCCTTTAAAAGTTCAAATTTTGAAAAATCCATTTATGTTGCAGATTGCTTCGTTGTCAGAGGAATTTACGCACCAAATTTCACGACTATAGCAGCAATATTTTGGTTGGTACTATTTTTGTCCCGCTCTCACCTTATAGGCATACATTTCGAAAAAATCCATTAGGATTTGCGCTTCTACCTTGACAGAGGAATTTACTTACAAAATTTCACGACTGTAGCTGGAATACTTAAATTAGTACCATTATTATTCCTTTTTGTCCCTCGCAACCCTTAAAAGTACAAATTTTGAAAAATCCAATTTTAATGCGCTGGTCAGAGGAATTTACATACGAAATTTCACGATTCTTGCTATAATAATTTAGTTGGTATTATTTTGGTCCCGCTCACTTCTTATAAGTACAAATTTCGAAAAATCAAATGTTACTGCGCTTCTACATGGTCAGAAGAACTTACACATCAAATTTCAAGATTCTAGCTGCAATATATTAGTTTGTACCATTTTTATCCCTTTTTGTCCTGCGCAACCCTTAAAAGTACAAAATGCATTTATATTGCGCTTCTATGTGGTGAGAGGAATTTACACACCAAATTTCGCAACTATAGCTGCAATACTTAAATTAGTACCATTTTCATCCCTTTTTGCCCTCGCAACCCTTAAAAGTAAAAATTTTGAAAAATGCAATGGTCAGAGGAATTTACATAGCAAATTTCACGATTTTAGCTACAATACTATAGTTGGTACCATTTTTATCCCGCTCACCCCTTATAAGTACAAATTTCGAAAAATCTATTTATATTGTCAGAGATATGTAAATACCGATTTTCACGATTCTAGCTGCAATTCTTAAATTGGTACCATTTTTATCCCTTTTTTTCTCTTTCCTCCCTTAAAAGTACAAATTTCGAAAAATCCCTGTTCGTAGCTCGTATGCATGGTCATTGCAAGGAACACACCGAATTTCATGTTTCTAGCTACTGCCGTTTAGTCAGGACGAAGGTTCGATGTTTATCCCTTTCTGTCCCATTATACGCCCTAAAAGTAGGAATTTCGTAAAACCCTTTCTTAGTCGACGTCTACGTCATATTTCGGAACTACCCTGAAAATTTCATGACCCTGGCTTCAGCCGTTTGGTTTGGTCAATGATATATATATATAGATTGAAGTGGACAATTACTCAATTAATTGGTTAAATCATGAGGTTCTTACACGATTAATTTGAAAATGGTTGTTCTCGCTAATAGAACTAAAAGAGTACTTCAAAAGTCCGAATAATTGAATACCCTAATAAGTGTCATTTTAGAATGTGTCCATATTTACAATGCAACATTGCATTCAGGGTTTCGGTTTTCAAATTTTGATTATGGACACACTGAGTTTCGCCCATGTTGTTGGCGGTCATTGGCGTTGTTGCCGTTGTTGTTGTTACTACGCTTTTCAAATTATTACGATTATTAAGCCTTTCGAGCATAACATGGTATTACAAGCTTTCTGGAGTAGACTGGTGTTGCCGAACATGGTTCGCATGCGATGATGGTACTCGAATGTTTGCTGAATTTTTATTGCTACAAAATAATAACTTAATTATACTCTGAATTTTCCGAAATTGCAATTTATGGAAATGCTGCAGTCGTTGTTCTTGTTATTGGCCGCTGTTACTGTTGCTGCAATTTTGTCGATTTTGTTATTGCCACTAACACCCGTCCGTACCCACACATCCTGGGAAACATATTGAGTGGCGTGTTATGATTTTGCTGCTGGTGCTGTAGAAACGCTGTAATTCACGAAAGTGTGCGCATGTAATTATGACATACAGTATAGTTGTTTTTTGGGGGGAGGGGATATTTGGAGGGAAATTAAAACGTTTAAATTCCAAATATATTGCAGCGATGCTGCCTACATGTAGTGGGAACAATGTTCTATAGTAATCGGCGTTTTAAATGAGCCAGGATTATGAGGCATTTAATTTTTCATTTTAAATTTTATCAGAACGAATTATGTTTAATTTGTTTAGTCTATTTTCTCATTTCCGAAGATAGCCTGACGTCACTTGATGCATCTAAAAAATTCTTTAGGCGGGAATTTTCATAGCTTATAGTATTTTTTCGAAATTTTTACTTTTAATGAAGGAATGAGACAAACAAGGGATAAAAATGGTACCAATTAAGGTAAATATCTCTGACAACGTAGACTTGCAACACGAATGGATTTTTCGAAATTTGTACTTTTAAGGGGAGAGCGGGACAAAAAGGAATGAAAATGGTGTCCACTAAAGTATTACAGCAAGAATCGTGAAATTTGGTATGTAAATTCCTCTTAACATGTAGAAGCGCAGTAAAATTGTATTGTTCGAAATTTGTACTTTTTAGTATGTGCGCGGGACAAAAAGGGGTAACAATGGCACCAATTTAAGTATTGCAGATATAGTCGTGAGTAAGTTCCTCTGGCAACGTAGAATCGCAATCTAAATGATTTTTTCAAAATTTGTACTTATAAGGGTTGAGCGAGACAAAAAGGGATAACAATTTTACCAATTTAAGTATTGCAGCTATAGTCGTGAAATTTGGTGTGTAAATTCCTCTGGCAAAGTAGAAACGCAATTTTAATTGATTTTATCAAAATTTGTACTTATAAGGGGTGAGCAGGACAAAAATGGATACAAATTTTATCAATTTAAGTATTGCAGTTGTAGTCGAGAAATTTGGTGAGTAAATATCTCTGACAACGTAGAAGCGCAATCTAACTGGATTTTTTCCAAATGTGTACTTATAAGGGATAAGCGGGACGAAAAGGAATACAAATACTACCAACTAAAGTATTGCAGCTATAGTCGTTAAATTTGGTGTGTAAATTCCTCTGACAACATAGAAGCACAATACAAATGCATTTTTGCACTTTTAAAGGAAGAACTTTACAAAAAGGGATAAATAAATTGTACCAACTAAAGTAGTGCAGCTAGAGTCGTGTAAATTCTTTTGACCACATAAAAGTGCAGTAAATCTGGATTTTTCGAAAAATTTTCCTTTAAAGGGTGCGCGGAACATGAATTTATACTTATAAGGAGTATGCGGGAGGAAATGGTTTATTGTTGTACCAAATAAAGCACATGGTTTTAGGGGAGAAGCGAGAACACTTGTTACCTATAGTGATTTTTCAAAATGTCCATTTTTTTGGAGAGCGATGCAAAAAGGCTTCGTGGTTGTAATTTTTTGTTCGAAACCGGGTAGAAAATGATACATACGAAGGGAGTTCAGCTAAAATAGTGCAATTCGACAAGCACATTCCTTTGACTGTGTATGAGTGCTATCTAATATGAGGTTTACTATTTTATATTTAAAAAACAGTGATGGATAAAACCGTGTGCGAAGTAGCGAGCACTACTGCCCCTTTTTCAATTGTAATTCAAAAGACACCAATTTACAATTAAAAAAATATCACTTGAAATTCAAAAATTCCATTTGAAAATCAAAAAATGTCAATTGTAATTCAAAACTCGTCACTTGTAATTCAAAAGACAACATTTGAAATTCAAAACTCTTCATAAGTAATTCAAAAGACATCATTTGAAATTCAAAAGACATCATTTTAAATTCAAAGTTTTCATTTTAAATTCAAAAATTATTCCATTTGTAATTCAAAAATTATTCCATTTGAAATTCAAAAATGTAAACAAAATTATTTTAGAAAAACATACATTAGGATGGGTAGCAATATTTATTTCTGTAAATTTTAATATTCTGCTGTTTTGAAAACAGATTTACGTACCTCCCACGCAAATCACTCTAACCTATTAAATTTATAGATTTTATAACTTATATATGGACGATCGGAATACTCTGAAATTTGATCTTTGGTAATGTTTTCATAGATACATAATATGCGCGATATTGCAAGACCTCTCACATAAATTGGCATAAGCTTTGGTTAAAATAAAACTGATCAGTAACAGTTTAATATTGGAAATGGTTTTACAATCACTTTATACCTGTAAAATAGTTATGATTTGTTGTACCTCCCACACAAATAATCCACACTAAGTAAAATGCATGTCATTATAAATTATATGCAGATGCTCTCTGAGCTGGTGAAGGTTATAAACTATATATGAAAATACCGACATTTTACATCATTATAATAATTAGTTGCTTATCATTTTATCAAATCTGTTTTCAAAACCGCAGAATATCCAAATTTGCAGAAAAAATTAATGCTACTCCACCTAATGTATATTTTTCTTAAATAATTTTGTTTACATTTTTGAATTTCAAATGAAAACTTTTGAATTTCAAATGGTGTATTTTGAATTTCAAACGATGAGTTTTGAATTTCATATGACGATTTTTGAATTTCAAATGATATTTTTTGAATTTCAATTGATATTTTTGTATTGTAATTCATAATAAATAATTAAATAAAGGTGAACAAGTTTTCCTTATCCTATACATTCCTCTGAATGCATAAAAAATAAAAAAGGAGGGATAAAAATGGTTGGCGGACGGCTACAAGTAGAATGATGAAGTTCGGTGTGTACATCCTCTAATTTAAACTAGACAATTAAAATAAAGAAAGGTCCAACTTTGAGGCGAAAATGGAAAAAAGGGGATAAAAATGGTACCAATGAATTCGTATATACATTCATCCGACTGCATAGACACACAAAATAAAAAGAGTTTTCCAAATTTGTACTTTACTACAAAAAGCTTTTACACCAAAAATGGGTAGAATCACGAAGTTAGGTTATATTGCACTTGAGCTAATGTTTTGGCACAATTTATACTTTTGGAATTTAAAAAAGAGCTGAAAATGAACCCATTATCCTCCAATATTTGGGGTATTTATGGTTTTTTGAAGATTGCTGCCTTATATTTACTTTTTGAATTGACTTGAAGTATTATTTCGATATATATGTAGTATACACATATTGATAGCCTTGCCTAAATATTCGATATTCGTTACACAGTGGGTTAGAATCACATAGTATCGCCCAAAATTCAATAACCTTTTATCTAGGTAAACTTTTGAGTTTTGTAAAAAAAAATATTAGGAAAATAATTCGATTTGTGCCAAGTTTTTTTCGGTTCCAATTACCGACGAAATTCAGGGAATAATAATATTTTTATATATAATAATAATAATATTTTTTCGCGTAGCTTTACACATGTATCTATAGGGTGGGTCATTAAACATTTTAAATTTGAACTACCGATTACTTTGACTTTGAAAGGTAGAATAACATTCATTTTTATTCTCAGGTTTATTTTTGACATTTGCAAAATGGGAGCGTATAGTCTCCAACAAAATTGGGAAATATTAAAAACTTGCTTCCAAAGTAATGAGTATTTAACGCGAACTGTAAGAAATTTACGTGGAAAATTTTCGAGAAGCGATCGGCCTTCAGTTCAGCCTTCATTAAGCTCATTTTCAACTCGGTGGCTATGTCAATAAACAAAATTGCCGCATATGGGGTTCAGAGAACCCACACGTGACTATTGAGAAGTCAATGGATCCACAACGAGTCACTGTTTGGTGTGGATCTTGGGCTGTACTGATCGGATGAAATACTGCCGAGCCAGTCGTGGTAGTCATATGCATGATATTGTGTTCCATTATTAAATGACAAAGTTCAACCTTTACAATAAAACCAGAACTGATATTTTTAGCTTGTCTTTTGAATACTTATTTTTCTAATACATAATTTTCATTTAATTTATAAACCATTGGATAGTATTATCAAATGGTGTTGATAACCCCTCTACCTGTTTATTACGTAAAATATGCATATTTATTAATCTATCACACATATGTACTTTTTTAATATCAGTGAAATGTGAAATTCCGTGAATCATATCTGTCTGATAAGTTCACCTGCTCGAAGTTGTACGTGTCTGCAGATACGTTTTCCATATGCAACTCTCAGCCAAACGCCTTCTATACACACACTGACAAACTCACTCCTTAACATTACATTCACACTCTATATGCTGCTCATACTGGCGCATGTCCTTAGCAAATTGATTGAGGTATGCCAGAGTAATATTTCCCTTACCTTTCATGTTGATTTTTGACTTCTTGATAACTATTAAGTTTAGTTTTTTTGCTTTTCTTCGTCCAAGTTGAATGTAATAAATACCGTGCATGTCTTAACTGCGCAATTTATGTTCCTTCATAATTCTACGGATAGAACATAAATTGCAGTGTACATAATTATGACTATAAAACGGAAACTAGTAACTGTGAAAAAAGAACTAAAATTAGCAGCATAACAACAATGAACTTTGCTATTTCTATGTCCCACATCTTTGCTTGGGACCATATGTTGAGTTCGTCCTTTCATTTGTAACACCTTGAAATAATATCAAACAAGTAAGGAAAGGCTAAAGTCGGACGGAGCCGACTATATGATACACTCCACTTCCTATCTCATTACAATTCAATTCTGTAAAAAAGTGAAAACGCGAAGGATTTTTGTATCCTGTAAATGTATGTGTTTGCGAAAAATATGTTAAATCGGAAAGGACATCTGCATGGGTGTATATTGAAACATGGAACGATGCGTCCCGCTTTCGCCATGTATATTCATAGATGAAATATAATATGTAAAGTTTGGTCTAAATTGGTTAAACATTTGGGAGCAACATTTGTATATAAAAATTTATATCTAAATCTGAACCGATTTTATCCACATACACCATGGTTGTTTTTATTTGAATTATAAGATGTTGTGCCAAGTTTGAAGCAAATCGAGTGAAATATGTGGTTTCTAGAGCGGAAAAAGTGAAATCGGGAGCGACATTTGTATGGGGGCTATATCTAAATCTGAACCGATCAGACCCACTTTCACCATAGCTGTTTCTACTTCAATTATAGGGTACTATGCCAAATTCGAAGAAAATCGAGCCGATCTGTATAATAAACGACGTGTCTAACTCGTTTTCTTTTGGGTGTTAGAAACAAATGCACAAAGACATAATACTCTCGTGGAGTGTAACAAATCAATACAGACTGATATCAGTTATCTTGTAGGTGTTGTTGAGTAAGACAAGAATATGTTAGTGAAATTTCCCAAACAGTTGTTTACAATCGATTTTCAGCTTTTCATTGGATTTTAAAAGAAGAAACATATAATTGCATTTAAGGATTTTTCAAATAGATTTTTTGATTTTCTCCAACCATGGGACTGTTTTTTAGACATGTTTGTGAGGTCACCATACTAATAATGAATTTATTTAAAAATACGACAACATCTAGAAACACGAACTTCATTGTGTACATCACTGTAATTGCGTAGACACGTAAAATAGAGGAATTTTTCGAAATTTGTACTTTTTTCGGATACAATAGGAAAAGAGGGATAAAAATGGTACCAATCAAACCGCTAAATTAGTATATGTATATATTATGGATCGTGGTAAAATTTTAAGACGATCTACTCATGTCCGTCTGTCTGTCTAACTGCCGAACGAAATGAGCTAAGAAGTCTGCGTAGACACGAAATATAAAGTCATATTTTGACAAAATAGGATAAAATTGGTACCATTGGTAGGAACTAGTAATTTTCCCATGAAAATGGTACATACATTTAGTCTATAGCTGGAATCAAGAAATTTCAAATGGAGGAGGACGACCCTGAGGTAATGAATATGAATTTATTATGACCACAACAAATATCACAATTTTACCATATTGAAAGTACCGCACTTCTATGTAAAGCCGATAGCGTCTAATCTGCCGGTAATACTGTGGAATGCACTCCGGGGTGGAGGGTATATAAGAATCGGCGCGGCCGAACTTAACGTCTTTTCACTTCTTTTAGTTTTAGGAATCCACTATTTAGACAAACGCACTTAAAGGTTGTTATAAATGTTCAAAATGCTATCAAAATTACAAAGGTACAATCGAAATAGTATTTTAGCTTATATGACTTAGCTTATTAGTCTTATTTGCTTCTACCCATGAATAATTTAACATTGTACCATGCATTCTTGTTAGTATTTTAACACCAATTCCCCATATTCGTGATATAGAATTAAATTAATTTCATGGTATTTCAGAGTTCTGGTATATTTACGACGTACAACCATCTTTAACGCACCGAAATAAGAAAACAAATTCTGTCTCCAGCATACAACATTTATTAAAAATTCAAGATGACCTCGAAAATATCGCGACGGTACAATGTATGGGTGTCATCTGCCCAAAATAAGAGATATGAAAATCTTGTGGATTTAATATTAAAAAATATCTTCAGAATCCAGGAAAAAGATCGAAATACCGAAAATTAAATGGTTCGTAAATATAATGTTTAATAATCTGACTGAAAAGTGGAGAAAGCTAGATGCACGTGGATGTTTTGGAACGGAAATATTAATTTGCTTGCACAAGAAATAACTTTTTAACTTCAAAACCAACAAAGATTTGATAATTTTTGTCAAAGATTATAAAAGCCAAACTCACAAATTTTGACGAAGACTTTTTTAAAAATAAATTTCAGCCGTTTTTTAATTTATAAAATAATTAACATTTCTTCTGCAATAAATTCTCGATATCTTTCGTAAATTCCTCAAAAAACATGATACATCCCCTCTAGGGTGACTCCGGGGCAGTTTTAGGTCTATATTTCAAAAAATGTATGGGCCAACCTAATGTTTAATAGATAGACTGCAGGTATGTTCTGTGAAAATGTTGGGGCTCAAAAAATATTGAGGTTGGTCATACCTTTGACTCCTCTATTGGAATTAGGGTTTGCATTTTCCCGTACTTTTTATTTCCCGGGAAACGGGAATTATTTTTTCAATTTCCCGGGATCCCGGGGCAGCACGGGAAATCGTCAACATATTTGATAATTTTTGTCAAAGATTATAAAAGCCAAACTCACAAATTTTGACGAAGACTTTTTTAAAAATAAATTTCAGCCGTTTTTTAATTTATAAAATAATTAACATTTCTTCTGCAATAAATTCTCGATATCTTTCGTAAATTCCTCAAAAAACATAATACATCCCCTCTAGGGTGACTCCGGGGCAGTTTTAGGTCTATATTTCAAAAAATGTATGGGCCAACCTAATGTTTAATAGATAGACTGCAGGTATGTTCTGTGAAAATGTTGGGGCTCAAAAAATATTGAGGTTGGTCATACCTTTGACTCCTCTATTGGAATTAGGGTTTGCATTTTCCCGCACTTTTTATTTGCCGGGAAACGGAAATTATTTTTTCAATTTCCCTGGATCCCGGGACAGCACGGGAAATCGTCAACATACTGTTTACCATGAGTTAAGCTTATTTTTTCAATGAAACACTCACATTTTATTAAAATAAAACAAATATATATTTCACAACTAAACGGTTACAGAATTCATATAATAAAGCGCAATGTGAGATCAATTCAAACATTTTTTCAAGTTTCAATTAAAGATCAGATATTTCTTATTTTATTGGAAAATGTGCGCTACGGAGAACGACCGTTCACATTAATAGGGAGTATAGAATTAAATGATATGTTTGTTGTTTGTCCTTGACAGGAAAAATCCGAAAAAGTGGATTTTGAACCTACATCCGAACACAGCTTAAAATATTTTGTCACCCAACTTCAATATTTGACATACCTGATTAAAAGCGATGTGATCTAATGATGAAAAAAAATATACGCAGAAATATGTAAAATTTGCTACTGAATTCCCGCGGGATTCCCGTACGAATTTCCCGGAATACGGGAAATGAAAAATGTGCGAATTCCCGGGAATTTTCCCGTGGGAAATGCCGGGATGTAAACCCTAATTGAAATCCTTGGGGCAGTTAGAGCGATGGGAGTAAATTTGATAAAAATTAGTTTTTGTATGGGGACCTCCTTTAAAAGTGTGAATAGAGGGTAGGCGTGTTCGGAAAAATTGTTGAGGAGGGAGAATTATGGGCCTTTCTTTCATAAAAAAATATAAAATAATTGTTCGAATGGGTACCACTTTAAGGAAAATAAGAAAATAAAGGGTAGGTATGCTTTGAAAAAATATTGGGGATCAGTGATAAATTTGACTTCACTAGGGTCCTCCTTCGGTAGTTAGAACGGTGGGAGCAAATTTTATAAACGAATATTTTTTGTATTGGAGCCCCCTTAAGGAGTGGAAAATTTAATGGGCGTCGGGGCGACTCCGAGGCAATCTTGGGGCTTTTTGTGTATTTTTACCCCTTTTTTCCACCTTTGATCCTGGTGAGCACCCCAACACGTGATGATAGAAATCCAATATTTTGCTAACGAACTTGTGTAATGCCAGGTCAAATTCAAATTAGTTTTCAAATTCGAAAAAAAATGTTTTCACTCCGCCCTTTCAGAGTCAAAATTCTGTGCATTGGAATTTTCAAGAATTCGTATATTACTTAGTTCAAGACGATATTGTGGTGGTGGTGAGAGCTATGGACCTCAGCTTGTAAAGTTTTTCCTTAATTCCAGCCTTTTTAATACTCGGATATATCATGTCTGTGGGATTCAACCGACGGTTTTATTTTAATGTATCTAATTCGTTTGCAATATTGATGTTATTTTTAAAACGTATGCATAAAGCAAATGTACTTAAGGACTTATGCTGGGACAAAATTGATAAATCCTGCTTCGTATATTTTGGTTGACCAACCTCATGACAAAGTACGGCACACATTTGTCTACTACAAGTACAGCAGGTATGTACATAATTTATTCTGTTCACCCAACACTGGCGAAATATTGATACATTATCCCTCATTTACGTCTTGCTGTAGAGCATCATTACCAATGTACCATGACCAATTGTACTCGTACATGTACGAACGTGAATACCTCCAGCAAGTTCTTTATTTTTTACGCAAGGTGCCGCAAAACACATTCCTTTATTTGGCGCCAGTGTAATCAATAAAGCAGGGCATACAAACACAGACACACACTCGCACAAATATAATGTAATTACATACAATAACAATCACTCGAAAAAGGTAACAATACATACACCATACACTCCCTAGCACTCGAACCGATTCAGCCATACAGACAGAGATCAATACATGCATGCATATGTACACTAGGGTGAGTTTTTTCTTCAAAATTTACAATTGGCTCGCGGAAAATCAAATGGAAAATCCTTTTTTTCTGGCGCCTCAAAAATAGCATTGCATTTTTTTAAGTTGTGAAATATATATATTCACCTTGACAATCCGTTTGTAACTCCTTGATATATTCATCGGAGACTGCATAAAGTATATATATTCTGGGGCGTGGCAAAATTCTAAAATGATCTTTCCATGTCCGACTGTCTCTCTGTTGAAAGCACGCTAGGCCCCGGACGAAATGAGTAGGTTCAAATTTTCACTAAATGTGTCTTATAAAGGGTGATTTTTTAAGAGCTTGATAACTTTTTTTTTAAAAAAACGCATAAAATTTGCAAAATCTCATCGGTTCTTTATTTGAAACGTTAGATTGGTCCATGACATTTACTTTTTGAAGATAATTTCATTTAAATGTTGACCGCGGCTGCGTCTTAGGTGGTCCATCCGCTTAGTCCAATTTTGGCATTTCCACGTTTTTGAGTAACAGAGACCCAATTGGTGCGAACGGCGACGAATCGAAAATTGGTGGTCATCATTAACACTGGCCGATACAGCTGCGATATTTTCTTCAGTTCGCACTCTACGTAAGCGTGTTGGTGGTTTAATGTCCAACAATGTAAATTTGGTGCGAAATTTAGTCACAATAGCCCGAATAGCCGCTTCAGTGGGTCGATTAAACTGACCATAAAATGGAAGCGCGCAATGAACTTTCTTAACAGAGCACGCATTTTGATAATAAAATTCAATAATTTGCAAGCGTTGTTCGTTTGTAAGACGATTCATGATGAAATGTCAAAGCATACTGAGCATCTTTCTCTTTGACACCATGTCTGAAATCCCACGTGATCTGTCAAATATCTGTCAAATCCTAACCTCAAAAAAATCACTCTTTAGTTGCAGACCGGTTGGGATTGAAAATGGGCGAAATCGGCCAAAAGGGACAATTTTTTCCCCTAACGAGGATTGAAAATACCAACTAATATTTAGACTATTTAAGCAATTTGTTTTTAAATTTCTGCTATATATTTATTTGTAATTTGTAGCGTAAATTCACCTTGTAGCATAAAAGCAACAACAATTACATAAAAGATTTAGCGGCTGAAATGGGACGAAAAGGTATAAAAATGGTACCAATGATACGACAACACCTATAATCATGAAATTCGGTGTGTATATCCCTCTAATTGCGTAGAGATGTAAAATAGAGGGATTTTTCGAAATTCGTACTTTTAAGGGATACAATTGGAAATGAGGGATAAAAATAGTACCAACCAAACAGCTGAAGTTGCAATCATGAAATTCGGAGTATACATTTATCTGACTATGTAGACGCGAAAAATAAAGTAACTTTTCGAAATTTGTACTTTTTGACGTAAAATGCGGCGAATGAGGATAAAAATGGTACCAACAAAACAGATACGGTTAGAATAGTGAAATTTGGTCTGAAAATTGCTCTGACTGTGTAGACACGAAAAATAAAGATATATTTTGATAATCGTACTTTTAGGATGAAAAGTGGTATAAAATTGGTACCAACCAAGCGGCTGTAACTGATAAATAAGAGGATTTTTCCAAATTCGAACTTTTAGGGTCAAAATGAAAAAAGGAATAAAACTGATACCAATCAATCTGCTGATGATAGAATCATGGAATTAGGTGTATGCATTCCGCCGTGGACGGGAAACATGACGGATCCTCAATATTAGTACTTTTCGTACCAAAATGATACAGGCAGGTCTGTAGCTGAAATCAAGAAATTGTAAATGGATGAAATCTACCCTGAAAGAATGTATTAATAATGAAGTATCACAATTTATTTAAAACAGTGCGCATACCTATAGATGACTCCATTGAAACGGGTATGAATTGAAATTGAAAACGTCAGGCTATGCGGAATATTATGCAAATATAAATATTTATTAGCGTTTTAAATATTGGAGATATACAACAAAAAAAATAAAAATAAAACATATGACAATTTTGCTAATATTTTGCTATGCCTCTAATCTGCCGGTAATAATGTGGAATGCACTCCGTGGAGGGTATATAAGATTCGGCCCGGCCGAACTTGACGCCTTTTTACTTATTTTATTTTTCGATAGCTTTATTTCGGTCTGTAACCAATTTTTGATTTGAACGGGGATATTGTTTGGGTCTTGAATCTTTTTGTATCTTTATTATTCTATACAATGACTGATAATTATATATTATACTAGCAAATACCCGCTACTTCGTACGCGGTGTAAGGATATCCATTTCAGGGATATCCGCATTATGTTGCGCAACTACGTATTCACAGGTATATTCACACCATATTCTCTATTCCAGATCCTACGTAGCTGAAGGGATTTATACACCGAATTGAATTTTGTTCCCCTTGTATAAATTTACTTTCCAAATTTCTAGATTCTAAGCCCAGTCGTTTGGTCAGGGCGGTGGTACAATTTTTAATCAGCTTAATCCCTTAAAAGTACAAAATTCCGAAAATTCCTTGTTAGCACTCACCTACACTGTAAGACGAATAGACACACCGAATTTCATGATTGCATCGTCAGCCGTGCTTTTGGCACCTTTTTTGTCCCCTTCTCTCGTCTACCCTTTAAAAGTACGAACATCGAAAAATTCCTTCATTTTGCGTATGGTATATACACGCCGAATTTCATGATTCCAGCTCCATCTGTATGATTGGTAACATTTTTTCCCCTTTTACCCGATTTCGCTCTCAAAAAATACGAATTTTGCCAAAATATTTTCTTGGTCGCAATCGTGCTATAAAAGTAATGCCCGTTCTGAATTTCAAGAATCTAGACCCAACCGTTTGATGTGCACTGTCGTACAATTTTTATCCCATTTAATCCCTTAAAGTAAAATTTCGAAAAATTCCTTCTTATCAGTGATCTGCGCCGGAAAACGAATATAGTACGAATTATAGAAAATGTTTTATTGGGCACATTGAAGCTATAAGATGAATTTGCGTACCAAATTAAAGCGTTTGGACATTGCTGTTGTACCATTTTTATCCCTTTCAACCCCATTTTACTCCTTAAAAGTACGAAATACGAAAAACTCCCTTCATGTCTGATCTATACGTTGTAAGAGGAATGTACACTTTTTCAAAAGCCACTTTTGGGATGCCTTCATGCCGCAATAGGAATGCCCATACCAAATTTCAAGATTCTAGGCCCAGCCGTTTAGTCATTGCGGTGGTACCATTTTTATCCCTTTTTACCCCATGTTACCCCTTAAAAGTACGAATTTCGAAAATCTCACTTCATACCTGAACTCAACGCTGTAAGAGTAATGTACACACCAAATTTCATGATTCTAGGTTCAGTCGTGTTGTTTGTACTATTTTCGTCCCTTTTTGCCCCATTTTACGCCCCAAAAGTACGAATTTTTCAAAAGCCACGTTTTGGGATACCTTCATGACGCAATAGGAATGCCCATACCAAATTGCATGATTCTAGGCCCAGCCGTTTGGTCACTGCGATGGTACCATTTTTATCCCTTTTTACCCCTTAAAAGTACGAATTTCGAAAAACTCACTTCATATCTGATCTCTACGCTGTAAGAGAAATGTACATACCAAATTTCATGATTCTAGCTTCAGTCGTGTTGTTTGTACCATTTTTGCCCCATTTTATCCCCCAAAAGTACGGATTTTTGGAATGTCTTAATGCCGCAAGAGGAATGCCCATATCAAATTTCAAGATTCTAGGCCCAGCCGTTTGGTCACTGCGGTGGTAACATTTTTACCCCTTAAAAGTACGTACACACCAAATTTCGTGATTCTAGCTCTAGCCGCTTGGTCTGGGGAGTGATCAGTCAGTCAGTCACTCAGTAACTCAATCGCGCAACTCTTTTATATATAAATTATATTTATTATATTATTATCATCTATTATAATAGAAAAGTGAGTTGTGGTTCTCCTTCGTTTGGTTGAATCACTTACCTTAAGAGTCCCGGTATTTGGTTTGTAAATTGATGCAAAGCCATTTGAAGACGGGCCGGAAATCATGATGGAGGTAGTGTGCAGCAAATTAATAAATGTCACCATGCCATTTGTAAATGAATTTTCATTCTACAAAATAATATATAAAAAACCGAGCCAGGACAATATATTACTTCAAATCAAATTCATGAAGGTTAAAAATGTGTAATAAATTGGTTCTAAAATGTTAATGTAGCATTTGTCGCTAGGAGTGTTAAAATGATACAAGTTTATTGTCCCATTCGTATGGTGGGCGTGTATTAGGTGAGTCTATGTCAGTACCCTCTATTTATTTAATATTTCCACAACTCTTCTAAAGACTAAAAACGTCCCAAAAAAAAACACTCACCCTAATGTACACCACACGAGCACACACACGCATACCGACATTCAGACATTCCACGTTTAGTTTGGCACACGACGAGGCGAAAAGAACAAAAATCATCGCCGTATTTACTCACTCATACTAAACTGCTTAGCGTCGTAAAAAATGTTTCACATTTTTTCTGTTTCCCCAAAGGAGTCATTTACGTTTGAGCGCAATCAATTATCCCAAACTTATCACAAAATCGTAGCACATAATCGGGAGAGCAGCATCCTTTATTTTCACGTCTGCGTGTTTGTGCGTGTGTACGTACGTATGTGCTCGTATGTAGCGGTGTGCGTATGACATTAAGTTCATTATCATCAGGAATCGTTCGCATTAGTAACGTTAACGCTCACAACAGTCGTAAAAGGGAAAATCTCACCGAAAAATCCTAATGAGCTTATATTGATTATATAACTCAACCGGTAGAGCAGCATCATCATTATCAGCACAAAGACGAAGAAGAATATGGACAACAACAACAGCGCCAGCAATAACAACCGAAACGGAGAAATCACAAGATTGTTCGATATTCGCTACCGACATTTAACCGTAGGATTGCCATCAACGGCCAATCTCATTGAACCTTTTAGGAAATTGAACATTTTAGATCATTGGCCCACAAATTGATAAGTATACATTGACTATTCAGTGGCGAACATTTTAGTTCATCCCGCAGCACAATTCAACCAAGTGGAGGCTTTCCTGGAATAGCAGGAAATTTAAATGATTTTTTATTTGTGGTTACAAAGACCAATCCAATTTTTGAGTATTGAATTTATACATTGATAGCCGCGAATTTGATTTCCGGAAATATTAGTCATCCGATTGAGAGAAATGAATTGAATTGAGAAATTGATTACTTTAAACTCCCAATGAATTAGGATGAACCTGTTTCCACTAATGTGATTTGCGCATTATTGATATCAAAATTAAACAAAATTTAAAATTCCTGAAACAAATCAGTTATCATTTTAAGAATTCCATGATACCCTTCATAGTTTCCTAAATTCAATATGTACACTTTTCTTTCGCGGAAATATTTGATATTTAGCCTCCTTATATTTTAGTTCTACACAATTGAATTTTTTCGGATTAGCAGAATATGATAAAAAATAGCAACCTAAGGGCTGCAGCTTGAAAAGTACCAATAACGTGTAGCGAAAGTTAAAATCATGAAATTCGGTGTATACTTGTGAGGAAAAAGGGATATAATTGGTACCGAAGAAGCGGCTGAAGCCAGAATCATAAACTTCGGTGTGTATATTCCACTAACTGTGTGGACACTAGGGTTTGGGGTCCGGGAATTCCCGAATCGTTTTTCCCGGGAATTCCCGGGAAAAGTTTTTAAATTTCCCGGGAATACGGGAAATATTAAAAATATTTTATTGATTATTTTGAGCACTAATTTAGTTTTACTGTACAATTGAGAAATTATTTTTTATATATTAAATTATATTTTATATATTTAATTATATTTTAAATTCATATACTTACATTATTGACAATAGTAATGAACATTTCTTTACATCATATTACTGCAAAAAAACTTTTTAAATTCGCCAAGTCGCTATATTTTGCTAGCTAGGGGAATACACTCTTTTTATTAGGATATTTGCAGCATTTTTAATAAAGGGTGATTTTTTAAAAGCTATAGGAAAGTTTTTCAAAAAAAAAAAACATAAAATTCAGAAAAATGCATGAAATCTTTATTTGAATCGATAGTACGGTCCATAATGTTCAATGTTTGAAGATTATTTCATGCAAATGTTGACCTTGACTGCGCCTCAAATGGTCCATCCGCTTAGTCCAATTTTGGCATTTCCACGTTTTTGAGTAACAGAGGCCCAATTGCTGCGAACGGCGACGAATCGATAATTGATGGTCATCATTAACACTGGCCGATACAGCTGCGATATTTTCTTCAGTTCGCACTCTACGTAAGCGTGTTGGTGGTTTAATGACCAACAATGTAAATTTGGGGGAAATTTAGTCACAATAGCTCGAATAGCCGCTTCAGTGGGTCGATTAAACTGACCATAAAATGGAAGCGCGCGATGAACTTTCTTAACAGAGCACGCATTTTGATAATAAAATTCAATAATTTGCAAGCGTTGTTCGTTCGTAAGACGATTCATGGTTAAATTATAGACCAAACTGAAGATGTTTGACAGTGAAACAAAACACGAAACGTGCGTCAGCTGTTTAAACCAGTGTTGCCAAAAAGATAATAGCTAAAAAATTACCCTTTATAAATCGAAAATATCATACTGACAATACTATGGCTGACATAGTGTCAATACTTAACCCCTCGTGCTATCTGGTTTAACTTTAAATTTCTTGTTTTATCAGAAGAATCTACGAGATAAAAGGTGAAAATATTCTTAATGAAGAATTTATTTTACATATGAAGCCAGTAATAAATGGTATAAAAATAGGGAAACATCAAAATTGTTCACCTGGAAACTTTGGAGAGAAATCTAATAGGAATAGAAATATGTATATTTCAATGTTTTATTTTTTTATGAATTTATTTAATTAATATTAATTTTTTATAATGTTTCTATTGCTTTTACAGTTTAGAATATTTCCCCCCTTTGCTGTTAAATATTTTCTAAATTAAAGACGTTCTCAGCCATACGAGTTATTGTTGTCAGGCACTTGTGCCTATGATTTAAATGTCCAATTTTATGACGACAATTAGTCTAGAATAAAATATTTGTAAAATGTAAAATATTTTGACAAACACATTCGCTTTTAATTTGTAATATGACAGTATTTTTAAAAAGCACATCCGTTACTAAATATTGTTATTTTAAACCATATTGGACATACCTAAAATAAATTACCTTTTTCCCGGGAATTCCCGGGAATGAAACTTTTCATTCCCGTTTTCCCGGGAAATGAAAAATGTCCGGGAAACCCCAAACCCTAGTGGACACGAAAAGTTAAGAATTTTTCAAAATTTATACTTTTAGGTTTAAAACGGGGCGAAATGGATAAAAATGGTATCAAACAAACGGCTGCGGCAAGAATCAGAAAATTCGGTGTGTATATTTACCTGACTGCGTAGACGAACGAAGTAAAATAATTTTCCCAAATTCGTACTTTTAGGATTAAAATGGTACGACTGGCACCATGTTATAGGCTGCGGCTAGAATAATGAAGATACATATGTACATTAGGATGGGTCACTAAAATAAATTGCAGCGGTCACCCCACAAAAATGAAGATGATCTGCAAAATATTTAGTCGCTGGGTGGAGCCGTCTGTGAGCTAAACGTGTAACTTTTATACCGTCCACTAAGGTACTATGTCTTTGTACATTTGTTTGTAACACCCAAAATGAAACGAGATAGAGTCATTGTTTATTAATTATATATAATTCAAGAAAAATTAAAATTATCGTAAACCATTGAAAATTCCGACAGATTAGAAGCTCTCGACTTCACGTAGTGGACAGTACCATATCAGGAAAATTGTGATATTTTTATGCACATTACTATATTTGTTTACTAGTTCAACTATATGACATGCATATGCGCACTGTTTTAAATAAATTGTATTGCTTCATAATTAATAGTCCCCTACTATATAAATACAGTATTGTAGTTGTAATCAAAAAGTGTCATTTCCCACATTTGCAATTTCTTGATTCAGCTACAGACAAAACCAGTAAGGAAAGGCTAAAGTCGGGCGGGGCCGACTCTATGATACACTCCACTTTCAGTCCGAATACAATTCAATTCGGTGAAAAAGTGAAAACGGGAAGGTTTTTTGTATCCTGTAAATGTATGTGTTTGACAAAAATGTTACATCGGAAAGCACATTTGTATGTATATATTGAAACCTGGAACGAAATAGGTGAAATATAAAATGTATAGTTTGGCCAAAATCGGTTAAACTTATGGGAGAAACGTTTGAATTTGGGCTATATTTAAATCTGAACCGATCTTACCCACTTTCACCATAGTTTTGTTTAGTTATATTATAAGATGTTGTGCGAAATTTAAAGACAATCGAGCACAATATGTGTCTTTTAAAGCAGCAAACGTCAAATCGAGAGCGACATTTATATGGGGGCTATATCTAAATCTGAACCGATCTTACCCAATTTCTGCGTAGGTGTTTCTAGTAACATTATAAGATGTTGTGCCAAATTTAAAGAAAATCGAGTACAGTATGTGGTTTCTACAGAGGAAAATGTCAAATCGGGAACGACATTTGTATGGGAGCTATATCTAAATCTGAACCGATTTTCACCATAGATGTTCTTAGTTTAAATATAAGATGTTTTGCCAAATCTGAAGACAATCTGATACAATATGTGGTTTCTAGAGCGGAAAAAGTCAAATCGGGAGCGAAATTTGTATGGGAGCTATATATAAATCTGAACCGATCTGACCGATATTCACCATGGGTGTTTCCAGTGGAAATATAAGATGTTTTACCAAATCTGAAGACAATCTGATACAATATGTGGTTCTAGAGCGGAAAAAGTAAAATCGGGAGCGAAATTTGTATGGGAGCTATATATAAATCTGAACCGATCTGACCGATATTCACCATGGGAGTTTCTAGTGGGAATATAAGATGTTTTACCAAATCTGAAGACAATCTGATACATTATGTGGTCTCTAGAGCGGAAAAAGTCAAATCGGGAGCGAAATTTGTATGGGAGCTATATATAAATCTGAACCGATCTGACCGATATTCACCATGGGTGTTTCCTATGGAAATATAAGATGTTTTACCAAATATGAAGACAATCTGATACATTATGTGGTCTCTAGAGCGGAAAAAGTCAAATCGGGAGAGAAATTTGTATGGGAGCTATATATAAATCTGAACCGATCTAACACATTTTTAGCACAGGTGTTTCTATTTACAATATAAGATGTTTTGCCAATTTTAAAGAAAATCTGTTGTAATATGTGGTATCTAGAGTGAAAAGAGTCAAATCGGGAGTGACATTCGTATGGGGGCTATATCTAAATCTGAACCGATTTTCTTCAAATTAAATAGCGTTCGTCCTTATCCCGAAAAACATCGTTGTGCAAAGTTTCATTTGGTTCTGTCTACAATTGCGACCTGTATCGTGATTACAAGAATAGATGGACGGACGGACGGACGGACGGACGGACGGACGGACGGACAGACAGACAGACGGACATTGCTAAATCGACTCAGAAAGTGATTCTAAGACGATCGGTATAATTAACAATGGGTCTATCTCGTTTCCTTTTGGGTGTTACAAACAAATGCACAAAGACATAATACTCTCGTGGAGTGTATAATGATAGTACCATTCTGAAAAGAAAAGTACAAATTTTGGAATGTACACATCCAATTTCCTCATTCTAGGCGTTTGCTTTTTCATGTTGACCCTAAAAGTACGAATTTGAGAAATACTCATATTTTGCGTGTCTATGGAAACAGACGTTTGCAGCCGTTTGCTTGGTACCAATTTTATCCCGTTTTGATTCTAAACGTACGATTATTGAAAGATATCTTAATTTTTCGCATATATACAGTCAGAGCAATGTGCATACTGAATTTCACTATTCTAACTGCAGCCGTTTGATTGGTACCATTTTTATCCCCTTTCGCCCAAATTTCCGCCCAAAAGTACAAATTTCGAAAATTCTTAATGTTTCGCTTCTATATAGTCAGATTAATTCATACGCCGAATTTCATGATTTCAACTTCAACTTTGGTTGGTACTATTTATACACTCCACGAGAGTGTTATGTCTTTGTGCATTTGTTTGTAACACCAAAAAGGAAATGAGTTAGACCCATCGTTTATTATACAGATCTGCTTAGAATCACTTTCTGAGCCGATTTAACAATGTCCGTCTGTCTGTCCATCTATTGTTGTAATCAAGTTACAGGTCGCCGTTATAATCCGATCTTAACAATAATTGGCATAAATAAGTTTAGTGGATCAAGTACGAACGCTATTTAATTTGAAGTAAATCGGTTCAAATTTAGATATAGCCCCCATACAAATATCGCTCCCGATTTGACTTTTTGTCCTGTAGAAACCACATATTTGACTCGATTTGCTTCAACTTTGGCACAGTACCCTATAATTGAAGTGGAAACAGCTATGGTGAAAATCTGTCAGATCGGTTCAGATTTAGATATAGCCCCCACACAAATGTCGCTCCCGATTTGACTTTTTGCGCTCTGGAAACCACATATTTCACTCGATTTGCTTCAAATTTGGCACAGTACCCTATAATTGAAGTAAAAACAGCTATGGTGAAAGTGGGTCATATCGGTTCAGATTTAGATATAGCCCCATACAAATGTCGCTCCCGATTTGACTTTTTGCGCTCTAAAAACCACATATTTCACTCGATTTGCTTCAAATTTGGCATAGTACCCTACAATTGAAGTTGAAACAGCTATGGTGATAGTGGGTCAGATCGGTTTAGATTTAGATATCCCCCATACAAATGTCGCTGCCGATTTGACTTTTTCTGCTCTAGAAACCACATATTTCACTGGACTTTCTTTAAATTTGGAACAGCATCTTATAATTCAACTAAAAACACCCATCGTGAAAGTGGTTAAGATCGGTTCAGATTTAGATATAAATTTGTATATATATATACAACTGGAGCTCCCAAATGTTTAACCGATTTAGGCCAAACTTTACATATTATATTTCATCTATAAACATACATGGCGAAAGCGGGACACATCTTTCCATGTTTCAATATACCCCCATGCAGATGTCCGTTCCGATTTGACATTTTTTGTCAAACACATACATTTACAGGATACAAAAATCCTTCCCGATTTCACTTTTTTACAGAATTGAATTGAATTGTGTATCATATAGTCGGCTCCGTCCGACTTTAGCCTTTCCTTACTTGTTTTAATTTGTCATCAACAGCAATATCAATGGGTGTATGAAAACAAATTTTATGTTAAAAATTTTGGACTTAGTCTGGATAATTAATCATCCAGTGTAAGTCAAATGTTTGGCTAACTCCGATAAAGTGGACAAAAAATATTTTTTTGTGAAAATTTGTTTTGATACAAATGATTTAAATTGTAGTTTACGACAATTGAAAAAAATATTTTTTATTTTGAGTAAAAATGAATTCTTTATTAACGTTAATCGCAGTTTGTTATTCCGACTTAAAGAAAACAGCCTTAATATTAAAACCTTTTTATCCTTTCATTTTTAATTTAGTACTAATGGCCAGTTTTTTCACAGGTAGTACAACAATATTCACTATGTCCATATTTTATTGTGCAAGGATCGATATATCTAACAAATTGAAATGTTTTTGCATATCAAAAAACCGGTTAACCAACATGAGAACTCCGGTTATCATTATCATTTTTTCAAAAACCGGTGGTTAACCGGTTTTCACGTTCGGTTCGGACATCTCTATACTCACTCCCTTCTGAGACGTTCATTAGATTCAAATCGGCCAAAAGTAGATCCCTGTTTACGTGTTGGAATTAATTCTATTACTTAAATTAATTCTTTTCACAAACCCATCGTCTAGAATTTATTCGCATCAAATGATGCCAAATCTTGATAACCGTTTTTATCTTCCCGGCAACAATTAATTAATTTTCACTGTAAAACGGCAACTCTACTCGTTACGGTTCTATGTAATGGGGGCACTTAATCTTCACTGGTTATTAGACATGTATTGATTGGTGTGATTATTATTAATTCCTGTTGCGTTCATACATACATACATGAACAACAATATATATACACGAGTATGTGTGTGATGTGGGTGTGCTATTTATACAATCATTGTTGATGGCCATCCATCAAGTTTGTTGGGGGGAAACTGCAATAAAACTTCAGTGGCATTAAAGGAAATTATCAAAATTACCGAGTTGTATTATTGTTCACCCTTTTTGTAGGAAATGGCTGATGGTTGCAAATAATAAATTCTAAACCTCAAATGACATGGTTTTGCTTATAAACCATTTAAATGGTATGTATGGTGGCAAAATACTCACATTACGGGTAAAGTTATGACGGATTTTAAAGCTTTGTTCTAAAATTAAATAAAATTTTGCCATTGCACTCGCTGTCTGCTCTCTGCAATACTGTCAGTTGTTCTACAATGGTTTTAGACATAATTTTTATAATACTTCCAGTTTATGGTTATTTTTTGTGTATGTGTGTGTGTGTTTATCAGTTTTAGCATTTCCTGTGGAACACTCCGCCATTTCAGTCGCCTCCCAAAAAGTGCTTATCACAAGGATTTCGCTTGACTGCATTTTAAAACTCGACTGAATAACTTTTTTGGAAACTTTTATGCACATGCAAACACACATGTACGTACACCTTTTTTGTCTCCTTTTCCATTCTTTCGTATGAATACACTTATAAAAATCAATAAAAATCAAAACGAGTTCAAAAAAGTTTTTTTGGGCGGGCGTTACAAATAGCGGAAGTAAATATTTGGAAAACTTTTGTGCTGATGTCAATTGTGAAATCAACTTTTGCTTAAATATTGTCATTCACATTGAGTATGATATTGGTGGTGTTTTTCCACAAATCGGCTACCAGAACAAGGGGAAGATTAATAGAAGCTGCAATTTTGTGCATAAGTTATATCATTCAATATAAATTTATTTAAATTACTTGCTTTTAGGCGAGAACAATAATGGAAGGAGTTGTCGTAGACAGGCACAACTTTGTAAAATATTTTGTACATTTCAAATAGGATTTTTTAATCGACACATAACTCCAATATGTGAGAGAAATTATCAACTTTCGTATATGAACCAAGTTACATTGTAATTTTTCTTGCTAAATAATAAACATGGGCATTATTTTACATAAAAAATTCAATAATCAGATGACGTTTGTCAATGTATTACAACAATGTTGTCAATTTCATGTTAATGTTAGAGAATGGCACGTAGGATTGAAAATCAATTTTCGACCTTTCGAATAACCATTTTTATTTCGATTTTCAAAATCGATTAATCAAACCTAAAAATCGTTTTTATTTTTCGGAATCGATAATATCGATATCTTATTTTTCAAGATAATGTAAATTATGTTTAAGTTCGCTTAAATATCAAATAAATACAAAATATTTCAATGGAGGATTTGCGACGTATATAAGGTGTTGTTATATTATTTCTGATATATGTCCCAGTTAGTATGATTTAAGTGGATTTATGAGTTAATGGTGATTTAAACACACATTTTTCATTTATAATGCCAACTTTAAGTGATTTAGATAATTTGAATAGTATGTATATAAATTGAAATTATTTTAAAGGTGTGTAATCATTCCAATATTAAGTTTCTAGACAAACAACTTATATAACTTATATTTACAAGTTATATTTATTTTTTATACACTCCACGAGAGTATTATGTCTTTGTGCATTTGTTTGTAACACCCAAAAGGAAACGAGATAGACCAATTGTTAATTATACCGATCGACTTAGAATCACTTTTTGAGTCGCTTTAGCAATGTCCGTCCGTCTGTGCATATATTCTTGTAATCACGATACAGGTCGCAATTGTAGATAGAACCAAATGAAACTTTGCACAACAAAGTTTTTCGGTATAACGACGACCGCTATTTAATTTGAAGAAAATCGGTTCAGATTTAGATACAGGCCCCATACGAATTTCACTCCCGATTTCACTCTTTTCACTCAATATACCACATATTACAACAGATTTTCTTTAAAATTGGCAAATCATCTTATATTTCAACTATAAACACCTGTGGTAAAAATGTGTTAGATCGGTTCAGATTTATATATAGCTCCCATACAAATTTCGCTCCCGATTTGACTTTTTCCGCTCTAGAGACCACATATTTCACTTGATTTGCTTCAAATTGCCTTGCTTTACCTTATAATTATACTGGAAACATCTGTGCTGAAAATGTATTAAATCGGTTCAGATTTAGATATAGCCCCATACAAATTTCGCTCCCGATTTGACTTTTTCCGCTCTAGAAACCACATATTGTATCAGATTGTCTTCCGATTTGGCAAAACATTTTATATTTAAAATAGGAACGAATATGGTGAAAATAAGTCAGATCGGTTCAGATTTATATATAGCTCCCATTAAAATTTCGCTCTCGATTTGAATTTTTCTGCTCTAGAAGCCACATATTTTAACAGATCCTCATCAAATTAGGCGAAATATCTTATATTTGTTCTATAAAGAGCCATGGCGCAAATGGGTCAGATCGGTTCAGATTTATATATAGCTCCGAAACAAATTTCACTCCCGATTTCACTTTTTCCAATCTATAAACCACATATTTTAACAGATCTTCTTCAAATCTTTCAAAATATCTTATATTTCAACTAGAAACACCAATGGTGAAAATGGGTCGTCGGTTCATATTTACATATAGCTCCCATACAAATTCCGCCCCAAAAATTTCCCATACAATTTTCGGATAGACTTTTTCCGCACCAGAAAGCACGAATTTTCGCAAAATGAGCTTAACACGTTATATTTGAACTGGATGAACTTTTTGTGAAAGATAGTCACTATATTCCATGTTTGGATATAGCACCGATATAAATATTTCCGATTTGACAAATAGGACCAGGTAATATTAGAAGAACATACAAAAATTCTACCCGTTTTCACTTTTTTACCGAGTTGAATTGTATTCGGGTAGAAAGTGGAGTGTATCATATAGTCGGCCCCGCCCGACTTTAGCATTTCCTTACTTGTTTAATATCGGCGTTGAAATAAAATATTTTCTTCTTTCTTTCATCTTTGTTAAGGCAATATTACTTTTTCGAATTAAAATAAAATATATTTGTTTGGTTTTACAGAGATAACCGTTTTCAATTGTCTATTTTTTTAATTTTGAGGAGAATGAAAGTGGTATTAGTCAGTGCATCCTCTAAAAGTAGTGGTTTGTCGATTTTTTAATAAAGTTTTAGAATATTCTAAGAAAGAAATTTTGTGCTACGGTGGAAAAATATTGTTTTTTCAAAAATTCTTCTTTCGAACCAACAATTTGTCCATAATTCTATGAAGAAATAGTGTACACATTTATATGAATTGTATTATATACATATACCGATCTTTTACATCCGATATTTCGCTGACTTTATTATCTGTAAAACATCACATTGCTTTTTAAACCCTCCACCTAAGGATGGGGTTATATTCACTTTGTAACACCTTGAAATGTTCATCGGTGACTCCTCAAAGTATATATATTCTGGAACGTGGCAAAATTCTAAGACGATCTAGCCATGCCTGTCTGTCTGTTGATACGTAGATACCTAAAATAGAAGAATTATTCAAAATTCGTACTTTTAAGGGATACAATTGGAAAAGAGGGATACAAATGGTACCAACCAAACCGCTGAAGTTGAAATCATGAAATTCAGTGTATACATTCATCTGATTGTGAAGATGCGAAACAAAAAGAATTTTTTTCGAAATTTGTACTTTTATGCGGAAAATGGAGCGCATGGGGATAAAAATGGTGCCAACCAAACGACTGCAGCTATAACAATGAAATTCGGTGTGTACTACATATCTTTGACTGTGTAGACGCGAAAAATAAGGAGATCTTTTGATATTCGTAACTGCAGGATCTAAATGGGATTAAATTTGGCACCACTCAGGTGGCTGTAGCTAGAGTCATGATATTCAGTAGTTGCTCTCGCATTTTTTTAAAGTTCGTACTTAAGGGTCAAAATGGCAAAAATACCTAAAATTCATCAAAACAGAAAAAATATAAAAAAGCTAGATCTACAGATTTTGCATTCTTGCAAAAGATAAAAAATAGCCGAAAATAGCCAAAGTGAAGAAAATGTGTTTTAAAATTGAAGATTTTTTACTAAAATGTTCCCATGCCTTCATTTTACGACTTTTATATATTTTGATGAATCTTACATATTACTGTTAAGCCTCAAATGCGTAAAATGTTGATGAAACCATGATTATTTATAATATTTATATATTTATCTAGCACATGCAGAGAAAGTTTTTAACTATAATTCAAAATACATAAATGTTGTAGAGAATGTGTTTTGACATCTCATTTGGTTTTTATGTAGTCGCCCACAAATATTCATAAATTAATACATGATAAAATTTCTACACAAGGGGTTCGTATCCCTTCCAACATTTCCTCTGTTTAGTCTCACAATAAATGTATAAAGATTATTTAAAATTTATTAATTAAACTGAATCCTTGTTACAAGATATACAATCTCAAAAATCCTAAAAAAAACTAGCAAGGAAACTAAAACGAAACAAGATGTACAAATGTGGCATTGACTGATAATAATGGCGATCTACATGAATGTGTCTCTTCACGCCGTATTTATGATGCGCTTTGTAAGAGAATTTATATTTTATTCTTTTTTACTTTAGAAAATAAATGAGGTATTATATTCACCTTTTAAATATAACTTTTGCAAACTGATACAGTCTTTATACGTATAGTTAACGAAGTTTGCCCCAGATTATAATTGTATGATGTTAACAAGTCAAGAGCAGACGTAAAAAGGAAGTTCTTATAAAATGTTTCTCCGTAAGAGACTTTGCCTTGTCATTTGGAACAGAAAGTAATTGAAACATGAATATACAGGGTTGTACAAGCCATTCAATTATTGCCATATCCTAATACCAATATTTATTTACATTCTATTACAAACAATAAATAAAAGATTGCCAAAATTATTAAAATGTTTTGGAAATTAGAGTTATGTCAACTTAAAGAAATTAAAAAAAACAGTAAGGAAAGGCTAAAGTCGGACGGGGCCGACTATATGATACACTCCACTTTCTATCCGAATACATTTCAACTCGGTAAAAAGTGAAAACGGGAAGAATTTTTGTATGTTTCCTTATCATAGGCTAATATGACCTGGTCCAATTTGTCAAATCGAAAAGAATATTTGTATCGGGGCTATATCCAAACATGGAATAAAGTGACTAACTTTCAAAATAAGTTCTTCCAGTTCAAATACAACGTTTTATGGTCACTTCAAAGAAATTCGGAGAAAATTTGTGGTTTCTGGGGCGGAAAAAGTCTATCCGGGAGCGAAATTTGTATTGGATCTATATGTAAATCTGAACCAATCTGACCCATTTTCACCATGGGTGTTTCTAGTTGAAATATAAGATATTTTGAAAGATTTGAAAGAAATCTGTTAAAATATGTGGTTTATAGAGTGGAAAAAGTGAAATCGGGGGAGAAATTTGTGTGGCAGCTATATATAAATCTGAACCGATCTGGCCCATTTTTAGCACAGGTGTTTCTAGTTGAACTATAAGATGTTTTGCCAATTTTGAAGAAAATCTGTTAAAATATGTGGTATCTAGAGCGGAAAAAGTCAAATTGGGAGCGAAATTTGTATGGGAGCTATATATAAATCTGAACCGATTTGACCCATTTTCTTTATGGGCGTTTGTAGTTGAAATATAAGATAGTTTGCCAAATCTGAAGATAATCTGATACAATTTGTGGTTTCTCGAGCGGAAAAAATCAAATCGGGAGCGAAATTTGTATAGGAGCTACATATAAATCTGAACCGATCTGACCCATTTTTACCACAGATGTTTCTAGTTGAACTATAAGATGTTTTGCCAATTTTGAAGAAAATCTGTTAAAATATGTGGTATCTAGAGTGAAAAGAGTAAAATCGGGAGTGAAATTCGTATGGGGGCTATATCTAAATCTGAACCGATTTTCTTCAAATTAAATAGCGTTCGTTCTTATCCCGAAAAACTTAGTTGTACAATTGCGACCTGTATCGTGATTACAAGAATAGATGGACGGACAGACAGACAGACGGACGGACATCGCTAAATCGATTCAAAAAGTGATTCTAAGTCGATCGGTATAATTAACAATGGGTCTATCTCTCTTCCGTTTGGGTGTTACAAAGAAATGCACATAGACATAATACTCTCGTGGAGTGTATAAAAATGTCCATTACACGGAGGCACTTCCACAGTAGGTGTGTCTATGCGAAATCTGCAAAATTTGGTCAATATGTGATGTAATATGAAGGTTTTAGATCTGTAATAGTGAAAATTTAAGGGAAATTTATATGGGGTGTATATGAAAACAAAGAACCATATAGTCCACTTTTACGGTAGATGCTCCTAGTTGATTTGGAAAATTTGATCATGATCCTTTTTCTAGACCGGTAATTGTATTCATTGTATGGAGGCTATACAAAACCATGGATAGTTCAATTTCATGGTTAGTGTTCCTCATTGACATATAAATATAGGTACATACCAGAAAAATGTACTACTGTCAAATTTCAATTTGTTTTTGTTTTTCTTACCGTGTCATACTAAAATATTATTATTTTTTTTTTAAATATAGAATTAATTTATTCTTTTATCTGTCCGCAATTGAGTTTATGAGTTCGACTTTTGAAGTATGGCCAAATTACAGTAAAAAACAAACAAATTATAAATTCTATTTTTGTCAAATATATTTAATTGAATGCTCTCAAAAACATTGCAGCAATTAATAATATGTTATATAACACGTTATAAAATTCAGTCACCACAAATAAACTACAAGTGTATTAAATGACATAAATTATGAAGAAAGAAAGAAAAACTCGTCGAACAATTTAATATTTATAACCGATGGCGTCTCGCCAAAATGAAAATATATGGCTCACATGTGAACTTCTGAATGCTTGGGCCATTTGCTACATGGCAAACACAGCGTGGCTAAATGAAAAAGCCACATTATTTTGGCCTGTTAAAGTCTGCCTTGTAATAGAAATTTCATATACGGGTACATGGCAAATTTTAAAGTTTTCCATTTTTTCCACCCACGTGTGTATAAATGTGAGAAGAAAAGTAAACTGCAAACAGACATTGAACGGAAACAGGGATGCTATTGCACAAACAGGAAAATAGATTGTTACTACCATTATAAAAATGCCCTAATGTATGTAGGCATGAATTGGTTTGTTTTGAAAATATTAACATTATTAAACGGTACATTTTGTATTTGTATGCCCTATACCACTTTGTGAATGTGTGAGTGTTATAAGTTAGCTGTGATCAATTCCATGTTAAGTATATCGAATCACCAGTTGAGTACGATGTTTAAAGGTCATCGATATTTGATAATTAAAAAACAAATTTGAGGCAGCATAGATTTGCAGATTCCATTACTTAAATAAAGAAAATACGTAGTAATTTTTGAAAAATCGAAATGTTAAGGTAATTTTGTTTCCTTAGATGGAATTGTGGTATTTTTTGCAGAAGTATGACAATTTATTGTATGACAATTAAAAAATTAAGAATAATAATGTAAAATAAATAATCATTATCATGATTCCACAATATAAATATCGAAAGATTTATGTAAATTGTTGATACTATACTTGAAGTGCGTGATTTGTAATGACTCTTTCTTTCCATCTGAAAGATCAGTTTTTACTTTTTACAAAAATGTATCTAAACCTTACAAATTGCATTCCATTCATTATTATACCCTACACCACTTCGTGGTCTAGGGTATTATAAGTTAGTTTCGCGCCAAATGTTTGTAACACCAAGAAATAATCGAGCTAGACCCACCTTTAAGTATACCCACCGGCTTAGAATCACCAGCTGAGTCGATTTAACGATGTTTGTCTGTCCGTCTGTCCGTCCGTCTGCTGTCCATCTAAGCTTGTTCGCACTCTACAGGTCGCAATTGTTGTCCGATTGTCATGAAACTTGGCAGAATTTATTTTTTCTGGCCAAGGACCATCGGTATACAAATGTCGCTACCGATTTGACATTTTACACTTTAGAAACCACATATTGTACCCGATTTTCTTTAAATTTGGTAGAACATCTTATAATCCAACTAGAAATACGTATGCAAAAATTGGGTAAGATCGGTTCAGATTTAGATATAGCCCCCATACAAATTTCGCTCCCGATTTGACATTTTCCGCTCTAGAAACGACATATTGTACCCGATTTTCTTTAAATTTTGCAGAACATCTTATAATCGAACTGGAAACACGTATGCAAAAATTGGGTAAGATCGGTTCAGATTTAGATATAGCCCCCATACAAATGTCGCTCCCGATTTGACATTTTCCGCTGTAGAAACGACATATTGTACCCGATTTTCTTTAACTTTGGCACAACATCTTATAATCCAACTAGAAACACATATGCAGAAAGTGGGTAAGATCGGTTCAGATTTATATATTTTTTCGCTCTAGAAACGACATATTGTACCCGATTTTCTTTAAATTTTGCAGAACATCTTATAATCGAACTGGAAACACGTATGCAAAAATTGGGTAAGATCGGTTCAGATTTAGATATAGCCCCCATACAAATGCCGCTCCCGATTTGACATTTTCCGCCCTAGAAACGACATATGTACCCGATTTTCTTTGAATTTGGCACAACATCTTATAATCCAACTAGAAACACATATGCAGAAAGTGGGTAAGATCGGTTCAGATTTAAATATAGCCCCCATACAAATGTCGCTGCCGATTTGACTTTTTCCGCTCTAAAATCCACATATTGTACCAGTTTTTTCTTTAAAATTGGCACAACATCTTATAATCCAACTAAAAAGCCTATGGTGAAAGTGAGTAAGATCGGTTCAGATTTAGATATAGCCCTCATACAAATGTTGCTCCCGAATGTTTAACCGATTTTGGCCAAACTTTACGTATTATATTTCACCGGGTCACATCGTTCCAAGTTTCAATATACCCCCATACAAATGTCCTTTCCGATTTAACATTTTTTATCAAACACATACATTTACAGGATGCAAAAATCCTTCGCGATTTCACTTTTTTTACCGAATTGAATTGCAATGAGAATTGTTTGGGTGATGCCCATATGCCCATTTGGTATAACCCAAATGGGGTCCATTCTGATCTCAGCTCTAGAAACTACATCTTACATCGGATCTTAATCAAATTTTGCAGATCATGATATTTTTCAACTAGGAATACCTACCGTGAATGAGAAATATATAGGCCCATGTTTTAGACCAGGCCCAGAATGTTGTTATAGGCTCCTTTTTGAAATGTCGGTCCAATTACTACTGTATAATTTGTATTTGTCTGTCGGATAATAATTACCATATTCGTTAAATTTGACTAAAGATGAATTTATAGTAACTTTATAATTTATATGAACTACATAAAATTGCTCCCATGAAATACCTGGGTTTAGTAATCAAAGCGAGTTACATACGCAGGGAGTGGTGTAGGGTATTATATAGTCGGCCCGCCCGACTTTAGCCTTTCCTTACATGTTTTTAGTTAATATACTTAATTATTTAAATTCAAAATACCACTTCACACACAATTTTTATTTTATTTTATTAAAATTTTACTTCACTTACAATTTTAACTTTTCAGGATAAACAAGTAATACTTGCTTTTAGTTCGGCCGCTCCGAACTTTATATACCCTTTCCGTGTAGTAACAGTACAGGAAAATGTTATTTTTTTAATATAGCCAAACCAAGAGGGGGGTTGGGGTTCAAACCCCCCCCCCAGAACAGGTTTCGAACATATACTATTTAAACCCTTCTAGACTTTCTGAAGCAATAAAATATAGAATTTTTAAGGTCTTTTTAAAATAACTCGTCTGAAATGGAAACTTTGCAGTAAAATCATGAAAACATGATTACATGAAGATAAAAAATCGTGGACACTTTCTTGAATTTCGGACAAAGGTTATGAAAACTACAAACAATCTAAACGAATTGTGCCAATTTGTGTAGTGTAAATTTTGTGTAGTGTAGTGCTAACTTCGCTAATGGACACCAAATTGTTCCGAAAATTTTCATTTTTATTAACCGATACCACTTCTTGACATTCGACTAGAACTATATCTTATGAACTTTTAATTGTGCACTGCAATAAAAGTTTGGAAATTTAATAACAAAAACGTTTAGTAATTTTAAAAAAGTGTAGATAAGAATCACTATTATATCATAATGAAATCTAAAAGCAAATAATTTGCTTGATGGTAACCCGTAGCTTAACTATGAGTGCCAAACTTTGAACAAATATATCTAATTGGAATCTAAATTAATAATTATGTAAAAATCTATTGGCGAGACGAAATTGGTCCTTTCTGCGAAAAAGTATTGGAGTAGCCTAAGAATTTATGTAGACATTTTTTATTTATACAAAATAAAGTATACTTTAATTTTTAAATAAAATACAATTTGCATTTTTAAATTTCTGAATATAGAAATCGGGTGGGACATTTGTATAAGGGCTATATCAAAACATTGACCCGCATATTCCACTTCCACAACAGATGTTCTTAGGTCAAATATAATATGGTGTGGCTATTCCGTTTGCAATGAGTGGTGTCTAACATTTGCGATGCGACATTTTTATGGAGTTGTATCTAAATCTGAATCGATGTGACATATTTTCATCATAGATGCAGTTTCTGTTACTTCCAATGTTTTGGGAGTTTGCAATTATAATACAAATCCATTTCGATAAACGAAGAAAACTGTTATATACATACTTATTTCTCTTTGTTCATTTACAACAACTGATGACAAGTTTACCGCAAACAAACTAATTTTTCCCACAAAAGAAATTCAAAAACGATGTTCACGTGTTTAAAATTTCGTTTCTACGAAATGATTTTTTTTCTCTGCGTGTAGATATCTATTTTAAAATCTACTTTAAAGTTGCGAAACAATAAGAAATGAGTTTCAACTTACTAAAATTTTTGTTATACTTACAACTTATGTCAAAGATTTTTCAGAGTTAGTATTTTTTTGCACATATGTAACAAGTATTATTCAAAAGAGAAACAACAAATTCAGTAACTTGGATCTACGTAGGAAAACGAAACTCTAAAATACCAATTATTTGTTTTTTTTATTAAAATTTCTAATTGTTTCTGTACTGTATTTGTTATTAGAATTTATACATATATAAGATTAAAAAAATGAAGAAACATTTACAAATATTTTTTATTTATTCGGAATATGAGTATAAAGATTTTGAGTAAACATCCTGTTACTCATGTCCTATATAAATTAAAACCCCCAAAACTCTTTAGACATCCTATTTAGACCCATACTTTGTCAAAAAGCATATCCAATTTTCTGCGTTTAAAAAAAATGTGGGACTGAAGGGTTTATCGCCGAGGAATTTGATCGTTTTTTGTGTAATATTTCTTCAAAATATATATCGAGGGCTTATATTCAAAAGTGGCTTTGAACCATTTTCTCGAAAATGAGTTTTTGATGTCAAACTATTCTCAGATTTGGATGTCATCTGTCTTATAAATTTGGAAAAGATTTTTTTCTAAAGCCATTTTTTTTAATTTTCTGATTTGACTACCCCTTGCACGTTAGTTTGTGGCTGCATAAGTGGCTATGAACATAAAAATAATATAAATAAAATAGTTCAACAACGGAGCAGCATAAAACCGAAGGTTATAATTCGCTACAACGATTTTGTTTAAAACATTTTTCTAGATTTAGGGCATATCGTACTATCAAATTCCATCATTTCGCGCTTAATAGCATTTTGGTTCCCAAGTTATCAGTCTAAAATAGGATAAATAGTGGCTGTAAAGTCAAAAATTGTGAAATGTATGTTTAGAAAAACCCGCGTAACTTTTTATCATATTGAGAATACCAAAATATTTTTAAGGCATATGATTGCTGACTTCATGGGAAATATTTGTGTATGAAAAGTTTCAGAATTATGAATGAAGAAAGTTAAAATATAAGGAAATGCAACAGCGAATTTTGGATTTTTTCATCAATTGCAGCGATTTTAATCTTATTCTTATTTCAACATTCATAGTGCTCAATTTTAAACATACAAAAGTGGCTATGAACCATGAAACCGCGAATAATAGGAAATTTCGAAAACTTTTTAATCGTAGCAATTAGTAATCCTTTTTAGATTAAACTTCAAATTAAGGAGAAAATCTGTTTTTTCGCTCTCCTGAAAAGTTATGTTTTTGTTCATAACCACTTATATTTTCAAGCAACTATTTAAAAAAGTTCTACACTTAGAGAACAAGTCTGTTAATAAAAGCAGTGATTGTCTGCTGCCTATCAGCAGACACTTTTCTGCTATTACAGCTTTGGCATAAAAGCAGTTTTCTGTAATCTTACATCACCATTCACACTGCTAAAGAATTTGCAGTCTGCTAAAATTGGCTGTTGTTAATTAAAATATAAAAATAGATAAGCGTTCATAAGCGAGTTTAGCTCGAATTTCCTTTTATATTAGCTTGGGACAATATGCGTATCATATATTTTGCTAAAAACAGCAACCAGCTGTTTACCATCTCAGCAGATACAAATCTGCTGTCTCTTTTTAATAGCAGAAAATCTGCTCTTTCAGTAGACTTTCTGCCTCCTTTGAGTGTACTGATAGATGGATTACTGAAATGCAATTTTGCAGACAATGTCTGTCGGACGAATGTATCAAAATATTTCTCGAAGATCCTGGCAATAAAATATGAGTGGTTTCCAAACGCTCCAATAAAAATTTCCTAAAAAGTTGGAAAATTAAGTAAGTATGAGTAAAGTTTCCTTCTTTCAAAGCCATAGTAAAAAGTTCATTTACTAGAAAAAGGGTAGTAGATTTACTTAAAAACATATATTTCGATCTAATAAAAAATTCATACAATTGCGTAAATTCAAACTTATGTGGAAGAATATTTTCAAGGTTTCAAGTGAGAAAAAAAAGCTGAAATTTTTTGTATGGAAAAAATTCTATTTAGGAAATTTTAACTTAAAAATGTGTTTTTTCCTTAAATGAAGTTAAAATATTTACTGAAATTTATGCCGAGTTCTTCATACATTTAAGTACTAATTAATATAAATAATATTAATCTAAGAAGCAATTCTCGCTCGTTTGCAGAGACTTATTTCTTAAATACTTTATGAATTATTCTAAACAACCACTGCGAAGGTGCCTATCTTGCCTTCGCAACAATCATGGAGTAATAGCTCAACTCCTTATGGCAGAGGTATTATGAAACTTTTGAGAAATATTTCATGTTGTCGTTTTTTGTATCAGTTTTGCATACTCTGAAGCAAAACTATTTGTTTGATTTTTTTGTTAAATTGAACTTATTTTAATTTCACATTTTTTCCTCGTATAAAATAAAATTTTCCTCAGTTTAAGTAAAAATTTACTCGTTTTGAGGAAAAAAAATCAGCAAAATTGTCCTCAGTTTGAGTAAATATTTACTTGATTTGAGTAAACATTTACTTAGTTTTAGGAAATTTTCAGCAAAATTTTACTAAGATTTGGTAAAAATGTACTTAGTTTTAGGAAAATTTTGCTTAAATTTAGTAAAAAAATGCTTGGTTTTAGGAAAAATTTACTTAGATTTAGGAAAATATCAGCAAAATTCTACTCATTTTTAGTAAAAGTGTACTTGGTTCTTAAATTTTAGTTAATTTTAACTCATTATATGGTTAACTTTTTTATGAGTGTAGATGAACCCCCCCAGGGGAAAATCCTGCGCACGGGCCTGAAGAACATATATACTTTATAGGGTCCCAGGTCGACATTTCATTTACAAACGGAATGACAAACTTAGTGTACCCCATCCTGTGGTGGATGGTATTAAAATTGGGTTATAAAATGCGACGGTGCATCATCCTCTAGCACATCAATAATTCTGAAATAATTCAAGACGATGCACCGCCGCATCTTATAACCATTTTTGTTGTCCTGATATGGGAAGATATATTAAAATTTGTATACCCTTAAACCTTTGATATACGTATAATATTCTTAAGGATAAAATACGTATATAATTCTTAAGGATAAAATTTTCAAAGTACTTTATTTACCCTTTTACGCCCTGGAGAGACTGATAGAAATATTTAAATAATTTTTTTTAGAAACGTTTGATGACCATTAAAGTAGAAATGATCTGAGAAACTAAGAACGCAGTTCTACTAAATACGATTACTAGTTTCATGTGTATATGGTCTTGATCGAGCGATATTTACCCAAATGTCTTTCAACTAAAAAAACATACATGAATTTGCTCCACTTCTATTAAACGCTTCAATTTTTCTCTGTAGAACCCACTGTGCAACGTCATATTTTCTTTAATAACATCATACAAAACTATATATGTATGTATGTGTATGCGCGATGTATGAAACTTCCATCATTTCCAGGCGTATACTAAGTTTTTCCCAACATACAATCTTAACTTCGGCAATATTGTGGTTAGTTTGCATATTTATGTATTTGTATGAACTTCTGATTGTCTATGTATGTTTGTACATACATATACACTATACTTTGTTTATGTTTTACTGACTGTACTGTAGGAAGCAAAATTGAACAAATATACATGACGGATTTTTGCATTTACTATTGAAAAGTTATATCCTAAAAATTGAAATTATTGTACTCATAAAAACAAATATTTGTTCAGTATAGATTCACATTATATATGAATGAATATGGAAATGACTCATTTTGTCATTTTGAGCCAAAAATATTACCTCATGAATAGTGATGAGCGGTCACGTAAACTATATTTATCCCTTACGTAATGTTTATACATTAATTAATATTAGGAATGTCGAGAGGAACTGATATGAGATTTTTAAAACACTCTCAAAATATGACCATTTCTGAACAACAATAACGAATTGTTGTACTTGAAATAATAAGTAGATATTATTAACACTATGCAATAAAAATTGTTCCAAAGGACTGATATATTTTGGAGATATATTTTTTAATTATTTACTAAAATTCCAATTTTCACCGAACGTACATTTAATTTAAAGTCCGATAACGCTTATTTGTTCAATTAAAGGTTTCGCTTTCACATAGAAAGAGTAGGGGCGTAGTAATTCCCTCCATATTTCGCACACTCAAGGTTATTATTTACTTAATAATACTTTACTTAAACTCTTATTCTACAGAGGCTGTCGATTTTCGTAGAAGTACAGTAACATTACAGGAAAATGATACATTTCTTAATATAAGGCATGTTCGATTTGGCTTACAATCTTAACATTTGTATCGATTTTTTTTGTTCCTATTTTGTAATATATATCGAGGGCTTATATTCAGTGGCTATAACCATTTTTTCTAAAATGAGTTTTTGATGCCAAACAATTCTCACATTCGGATGTCATCTGTCATATAAATTTGGAGAAGAATGTTTTTCTAAAGCCATTTTTCATTTTTTTCGGATTTGGCTATCTACTCACACGTTAATTTGTGACTACAAAAGTGGCTATGAACATAGAAATAATATAGTTTAAAAATGGAGCAGCATATAACCGAAGGTTGTAATTCGCTACAACGATTTTGTTTAAAGCATTTTTCTAGATTTAGAAGATATCGTATTATTAAATTCCATCGTTACGCAGTTAATAGCATTCTGATTCCCATGTTATCAGGCTAAAATAGGATAAATAGTGGCTGTAAAGTCAAAAATTGTGAAAAGTATCATTAAACAAGTAAAGAAAGGCTAAAGTCGGGCGGGGCCGACTCTATGATACACTCCACTTTCTATCCGAATACAATTCAATTCGGTGAAAAAGTGAAAACGGGGAGGTTTTTTGTATCCTGTAAATGTATGTGTTTGACAAAAAATGTTAAGTCGGAAAGAACATTTGTATGAGGATATATTGAAACCTGGAACGAAATAGGTGAAATATAAAATGTATAGTTTGGCCAAAATCAGTTAAACTTTTGGGAGCAACATTTGTATTTGGGCTCTATTTAAATCTGAACCGCTCTTACCCACTTTCACCATAGTTTTTAAAGAAAATTGGGTACAATATGATGTCCCAGATGTTGAAAATGCCATTTTCTAATTTCGAAAAAACAAAAGTTGTGCTGAATTGTGCTAGGTTTGTGCCCAATTGTGCCGTTTTTAAAAAAGTTCTATCTCAATCCGTTTTCGAAAAAATCGCTATTTTCGAAAAAATCCTAGAATTGCCATTTTGTTTTTTCGCAAAAACAAAAGTTGTGCTGAATTGTGCTAGATTTGTGCCCAATTGTGCCGCAAAAAGTTTTTCGAAAAAATGAAAATTGGCAGAAATACAGCGAAAAAACTGTTTTGCAACAAAAATCGCTGAAATTTTCATTGTAGGTTTTTTGGGCAGCAAAAGTTGTGCTAGGTTCTTCTAGAGGAGGGTGTTATTGTGTCGTTTCAAGCTAAGTTCTATCTCAAACCGTTTTTGAGAAAATCACTAATTAAAATTTTGCCGATTTTTCAAAAAATTCTCTAATTTTGTTAAAATCGCGATTTTTGCAAATGCAAAAACTGGGGTGAATTGTGCTCGGGTAGCACAATTTTTTCATGATACATCAAAAAGTGCTCATTTCAATGGTTCATAAAAATAATCGCCATTTTAACTTTTTTAGCCGTTTTCCATATAACTTTGCAAAAAACGCGAATTTCAAAAATACAAAAGTTGTGCTGGATTGTGCTCGCCTAGCACAATTTTGCTATCATATTTCAAAAAGCGCCAACTTTTTGTAAAAGTCGCAGAAACGCCAAAAATTCTAGAATTGCCATTTTGTTTTTTCGCAAAAACAAAACTTGTGCTGGATTGTGCTAGCCACGTAGACAATTGTGTATACAACTTTTGTTTTTGCGAAAAAACAAAATGGCAATTCTAGAATTTTTGGCGTTTTTGCGACTTTTACAAAAAGTTGGTTTAAATATAAAATGTTTTGCCAAATCTGAAGACAGTCTCATACAATATGTGGTTTCTATAGCGCAAAAGTCAAATCGGGAGCGACATTTGTGTGGGGGCTATATCTAAATCTGAACGATCTTTCCCAATTTCTGCATAGATGTTTCTAGTTGGATTATAAGATGTTGTGCCAAATTTAAAGAAAATCGGGTACAATATGTGGGTTCTAGAGCGAAAATGTCAAATCGGGGGCGTCGTTTGTTTGGGGGCTATATCTAAATCTGAACTGATCTTACCCAATTTCTGCATAGGTATTTCTAGTTAGATTATAAGATGTTGTGCCAAATTTGAAGAAAATCGAGTACAATATGTGGTTTCTAGAGCGGAAAAAGTCAAATCAGGAGCGACATTTGTATGGGGCCTATATCTAAATCTGAACCGATTTGTCCAATTTTCACCACAGATGTTCCTAGTTTAAATATAAGATGTTTTGCCAAATCTGAAGACAATATGAGACAATATGTGGTTTCCAAAGCGGAAAAAGTCAAATCGGGAGCGATCTATAAATCTGAAGCGATCTATCCTATTTTTACCAGAACTGTTTCTAGTTGAAATATACGGAGTCTTGGCAAATTGGAGGAAAATCTGTTGAAATAAGTGGTTTCTAGAGCGGAAAAAGTAAAATCGGAAGCAAAATATGTATGGGAGCTATATCTAAATCTGAACCGATCTAACCCATATGTACCACAAATGTATCTAGATGAAACATAAGGGGCTGTGTCAAATTTGAAGAAGAAAATCGGTTAATCGGAAAAGTCAAATTGACTTTTTGTTGAATTTTAGTTGAGTATTTTTTTATATTTTGGTAACGATATGTATGTGTTTGGTTGCTAACTGTTTGAACTGTATTTTAATTTCATAGAAAGCCTTATAAAAATAGTAAAAGAACAACCAACAATTGTATTTTGAAAATGCTATTGCTGTTCGGTGGCATAGCTCGCCTTTCTGTAAAGTAACATACAAAGAGCGAGTTTACGCTCTTTGAATGTATGTATATGTATGTAGGTTTAGCAGAATTAGTTGCTTATTTGTTCTTATTTCAACTTTTCTATTTTAAAATGCTAATATGGCTGCAAAATATCAAAGAAGTTCTATAGACCAAAGAGCGTCAAAGTACAAGAGGGGAAAACTCACTCTTTGTCTGTTAATTTGTAGAGAGACCGAGCTATGCCAACAAACAGCAATAACATTTGCTTCTGCAAAGTACAATTTTTTGTCGTTATTTTACTGTTTTTATAAGTTTTTACTAAGAAATTCAAATATATTTCAAACATTTAGCAATCAAACACATATATCGTTCATTCCATATCAAACCGAATGATTTTCGTACAAAAAATACGACCACGACTCCGATTTTAACGATTTCTCGCAGACATATTCTACTGTTAAAAATATTTTACACGTATTTAAAAAACTGAAATTAGAAAATTCAAGAAATACGTGCCGTGGTATGAACATTGAAAATGGTGTAGTGAGAAAATGCGTGGGTACAACTCAATGAATGATGACTTATTTTAAAGGTAATTACAAGTACATTTCGCCGGCGGCTATTGACTGCTACTGACAACAATTTTGTGTATTTCTGATTTTTCTTCATATTTTGTATTTTTCACTATGAAAACAGCAACCTAAAAATTCAGAAAAAATATAGGCATATTCCCTGATCGATTCTAAACGAACTCTCAGCTTGGAGAAATAACGGGTTGTATTTTTAAAAAAACATTTACTAAAAGTAGTCGCCCGAAAAAGGTATTTTCTGAACGATTATTCATAAAATAACATACACAGACGTAGTTTGTGTTTGCTTAGCTGACGGTACTACACTAAATAAGGGCACATTCGTTCAAAAATAGTTTTTAAAAGTGATAAGTGGAACTGCTTAAAGTTTATGCGTTCTCTTCTAATTTTAAATAATCGTTTAGGTTTGCGTATCTTTTCTATAACAATTTTGTGATTTTCGCGATAACTCCCGATGTCGCGAACCAAAACAAGTAAGGAAAGGCTAATGTCGGGTGTAGCCGACTATATAATACACTCCACTTGCTATCCTATTACAATTCAATTAGGTAAAGTTTGGCCAAAATCGGTTAAACATTTGGGAGCAACATTTGTACATTTATAAATAAATGTATATCTAAATCTAAACCGATCTTACCAACTTTCACAATAGGTGTTTTTAGTAGGATGCCAATTTTAAAGAAAATCGGGTACAATATGTAGTTTCTAGAGCGTAAAAAGTCAAATCGAGAGCGACATTTGTATGGGGGCTATATCTAAATCTGAACCGATCTTACCCACTTTCACAATAGGTGTTTTTAGTTGGATTATAAGATTTTGTGCCAATTTTAAAGAAAATCGGGCACAAAGTGATTCTAAACGATGGATCTAACTCGTTTTCTTTTGGGTGTTACAAACAAATGCACAAAGACATAATACTCGCGTGGAGTGTATAATAATGAAGGCGAGTAACGATACCTGTTGCAATCCATTTAAAATTGCAAAACATGAAAAGAAACCTATAAAATGTTTACGTTGAATAAATGCTTCGAGCAGAAAAATAATTGTAATAGTGTATATTTTTAATAATATTTTTTGTACAATTTTTCTCTTGTGGATAGGTGCATCCCCAAACAACAACAATGATTCATTAAATTTGGAAATTTTTAACGAGGCTTCTGATGAAATACTGCCATCGGATAAGTACGCGTTGAATCACTTTCAATATTATGTATTTGCATTTTGTTCATTCTTAAACGGCAACTATTACAAATTCTTATTTTTCCGCTCGAAGCGCTTATCCATCGTATACATTTTATAGGGTTCTTTCCATGTTTTGCAATTTTTTACGGTGGTTCATTTTGGTTTGCGACATCGGGAGTTATCGCGAAAATCACAAAATTGTGATAGAAAAGATAGATTTGCGTAACGATTATTTAAAATTAGAAGAGAAGACACAAACTTTAAGCAGTTCCACCTATTAGTTTGAAAAACTATTTTGAACGAATGTTATTACCGGCGCACCGTTGGGCAATAACAGCGAATGTTATTTTTAAAGCCATGATAGCTTTTTACAGCAGAATATTAAAATAATAAAAACAATGGATACACACACAAATATACACGAAAATTTATATATTTGGTTGATTGCTAAATTTTTAAATATCTTTGAATTTCATAGCAAAAACTTATAAAAACAGTAAAATAACGACAAACAATTGTACTTTGTAGAAACAAATGTTATTGCTTATGTTCGGTGGCATAGCTCGGTCTCTCTACAAATTAACAGACAAAGAGCGAGATTTCCCCTCTTTTATATATACGTTCTTTGCAAAATATACAATCGCTCTTATCATTGGAGGTTGCACAAGTAATAACAGGCAAAGAGCGAGATTTTTTTGTGTTCTTTCTATGTTGACTCACCTTGTATTCCAATCAATTTCATTCCACTTTCATAGGATCTGTGTAAGTATAAATATGAAATCTCAATTTTTTTAAATGCCGTGGTATGGGTGTGGAAAGTAACACTGACACAATTATAGAACGAAACGTTCCAAAAAAAGTTTTCAATTCGTTCCTGTTCAATTATTGTAATTTCTCTATGTTTCGTTGATGTTGTTGTTTTAAGAAACCGGAACAGTTGAGATTTTTGGCAAAACGAATGCTCTCTTCAAGGTACGAACGAAGCAGCGATCCTAAACACGCACAAACACTTCCACACACGAGCAAAACGGTGAACAAGAAATCGAGGCAAGGCATACGCGAAAAAGACACAACGAACGATTACTTTTCCATAAACAACGACTTAATTTATTATCCCGGCGATGTACTCGAACTATTTTAAAGACGTTTTCACTTAAATTTTGTCACTTTTAATACGATTTTTCACAAATTATAAGAAATGTTGCACAAATGTTTGTCATAGAACTAACTGATATCTCTTCTGGCCAAATAACGAACTTATGTTTCTTTTGGTTGCTGATATTTTTCTAAGGTCAAAAGAGAACTTCAAAGGGCGAGAACGAGACAACAATAGCAACTAAAAGTCGTACAAGCATAGGAAGTGGGAAATCAAAGTTTATTTTGAAGGGTTACCATATCCATTATTGTTGGAAACATTTCACTAACATCCATTGGTATTGATAATCACAATCCATTTAATTGCCTTTTCAGAATTTATAGTTTATTTTAGATTTGGAGTACAACCAGCAAAATTAATTAAAATTAGCTACAATTTAAGGAAATTTTACTTAAAGGACATTTAAACAAACAAAATATTTGCTCATAAAGCTGATTTGCATAAAATTTTGTATTTATGGATGTACTTAAGTCTTATTGCCTCGCAATAATACATCGCTAATGAAATTATTCCATATCATGTTTAAACTTTCCTTAAAATTATGAAGAATTGTCAGTCAATAGCCTTTTCAGATTGCATGCGAAATCAATCGATTTCAGGCTGAAATGACATAAGGTCTATTTTCAAACGTAAAATTTGTATTTGTAAATCGACCTTAATTCAGTTAGATTTCGCATGCAACCTGAAAAGGCTATAAAGGTATAGAACTAAAATCAAGACATTTTAGATAATTTAACGAAAAAACCTCAAAGGAATTTCAATTCAACTCAAATTGAGGACATTTTTACAGAACTTTCCTCAAACCAAGCAAATTTAACTCAAACTAAAAATTTTTTTATTGAAATTTTCTTCAGAATATGTTTTCTACAAATAAATAAATATTTAAAACCTATCGTAAGCACAACAAAAAAATTATAACAGGTAAATATCCCGTTAAGGCAGCGCAACAAAAAAGTGCAAAGTGCAACAAAAAATTATGATAGAAAAAATTAAGAAAAGGTAATATGACCGTTAAGACCGAATTTTTGTTTCCAAAAATTCAAGATAATGAAATGGGCGACATTTTGTTTCAAAAAGACGGGCCACATGTCAAACAGTTTAGAGATGTGCGCGTGAGATATTATTGGCTCACGTTCACGCACGCTCACGAAGGAAAAAAATTGAATCACGCACGAATATTTTTTCGTTACTCACGTTCACGCACACTCACGCGAGTAAAATAAATTGTGCTCACGATCACGCGTGATTCACATAAATCACGCACACGACTTCTACAAAGAAAATAATATATACATTCTAAATCGAAATGAGTAACGCCACGCAAATCCGAAATTTTTATTTTTTAAATCACTACGCTTGCGATGTTTGTCTTAAATTCATATTTTTAAAGTAGAATTCAAAATTACAGTGTGATATATCGTATAGTCAAAACAAGTTAAAAATCGGACACTGACATAAAATCCAAGTAGAAATCAAAGCATATACCCCGATATCATTTATTTGTTTTTTTATTGAACTACCACTAAGGGGGTTTCCATATAAATGCAGTGCCTAGTGTTGGTGCAGGGAATGTTTGCTTAACTAATAGAAAAGTAGAAAACTTAAAATTTTTAAACGAAATAAAATGAAAATAAAAGAATTAATAAATATGTGCGACTCAGGAAAAAATCACGTGATTCACGCAGAAAATAGACTCACGCACATTCCGCACGCACATATTTTTATTTCTCACGTTCACGCGCGAATCACGTGATTCACGCAATTCACGTGAATCGCGCCCATCTCTAAAACAGTCAATGCAACAATCGATATTTTATGCACTGTTTTAGAAAATCAAACAATCAGCCGAAATTGTGATATAAAGGGTCCGCCATCTAACGTTTTTTTTTTCAACTATTCAACAGTTGGACTATTATTTGTGGAGTGCCCTCAGCAGCCATTTGAATGGAATTATTTTCCATTATTAACCGGAAGGATTGTACTTTCAAATAAAAAAAGAAATTTGAGAAAATATTCAGCAGTTTTTTTAATAGCATTTTCAAAAAAAGTTATTTGGCGGACCCTGTATATTTGATTTGAGCCCTTTGGATTTATTAAGGATAAATGTTACACAAAGCATCCATAGACAATTGAAGCGTTGACACATGAAATCGAAGTTGCCATTGAAGAGATTCGAGCCGGAACAATCGAAAATTTACTGAAAAATTGGGTTGATTGAGATTGACTGCTGAGCCAGTCGTGATAACCATTTGAATGCTATTGTGTTCCATTATTAAGTTGAAAAGTTTAACCTTTGCAATAAAACCAGAAATATAAAAAATAATCAGTTCTTTGGCCCTCTCTATACAATAATTATATGTGCAGTTCATTTAAGATTTTAATTTAATTTTCACTTAGCATATTTCCGTTAAAAGTCAAATAACTTTTTAACGCATGTAGTATTTTTACGATAATGTTAAATAAAAGGTATTAATCTCAACTTTGTTTTAAACTCAATAAAAGACCAGATGACTAGAATGTATTTAGTCCTTATTGCACTATCGGCTATGTAGATGATGTTACGTATATTTTGGTATAAACTACAACTATGACGTTCAGTACTTGCTGAAACATTGAAAAAGTGTTTGCATATCGTCCTTGCACATATAAAGGACCATTTTAAGATTTTTCCTCCTTGGATAGTAATACTAACACTTTCCTCCGACTATTTTTTGCTATTCAAAAGCAAACAGAAAACATTTTTTCATAATCGATGCGCCCTAATGTTCATTCTACTGCGAACACACATATAATTGATTTTCGAATTTTGTAAATTTTAAGTCAAAATTGAATAGTCTCTACACTCCTCTGATTCTGTGTACAGTTGGAATTGCAAATGTACGAAATCGGTCTAGAGGAATCCCTAACATGGGCAAGTACTATCGCGCAATGTAGACATTTTGATTGACGCGCACTGTAAGTGTCTTTAATCTTTTGAACTGGGGTATTATCCAGGATACAGACCTTATTAAATCTATATTTTATAGAATAAAAATTTATTTAAAATGGATAAGTGACATTTTTACTTGACTGTACACTATATGCATCATGATTTCCGGCCTGTGGCGACCTACTTCAGGAGGCTTCGCAGCGATTTTTCCACAAAATACCCGGACTCTTTATGTAAATGATTATCCTAAACGAATGAGAATCATAACTCACTTTCAGAATATCAATCAAAACAAAGCAACAAGTAACAAAACACACATTGTCATCTTACAATCATCGCATTGAGTGTATTTATTGCAGTTATCATAATAATGAATCCTAAATGGTGCCTTAAAGCATATCTTGACAATCCCGCGAAGTAGTACTGTCATGAAAATCTATACTAATGAAACTTCAACAAATGTTTAAACAGTAAAAGTGTTTAATATTCCATAAAAATATCATAATTTTCATAACCAACTTCTGCCTTTCTACTTCATTTGACCACTAATATTGTGGAATTAATCGTCCACGTTTTTTGCATATTTCTTTTTTTTGTTGCACTTTCAATAGTTTGACATATTTGATTACATAATTTGTAAGAAAAATATTTTGAAGAAAATATCTAGGAAATCTCTGTAAAATGTTGCTCAGTTTGAGTTCCATTAAAATTATTATGAGTGCATTTTCCGTTAAATTATGCAAAACGTCTTTTGATTTGAGTTTTATACTTTAATAGCCTTATCAGAGAGCATGAGAAATCTATCTGAAATGGCATTAGGTTAATTTACAAAAACAAATTTTACATTTGAAAATAAGCCTTAGGCCTGTTCGATTGGACTTACTAGCTTAATTTTTGTATGGAATTTACTCGCTTAACAAGAAAGTAGCTTACTACTCTCTTAGTTGTGTTTGCAGATTTTTCTTGTTAATCCATTTAAGAAAAACCAATAGGTAGCAGCGTTGCCACCATTTCAAGTCTCTTAATTGTAAGCTATTAAGCCCAATCGAACAGGCCTCTTATGTCATTTCAAGCTAAAATCGATTGATTTCGCATGCAATCTGAAAACTGTTTTGGGGAAATAAATCTTCATAATTTTAAGAAAAAGTATAACTTGATATGGAATAACTTCATCAGCGCTATAATATTGTGGGTTGCGCAAAATGCGAGGCAAAATGTCCTACTTACTCTGCTGTTGCCCCATAAATAGAAAATTTTAAGCAACGCGGTATTTTGTGCAAATATTTTGTGTGTTAAAAATGACCTTTAATTAAAATTTCCTTAAATTGTAACTCATTTTAATTCATTGTGGGTACAAATTTTTCTGATTGAACTCGAAATCGAGTTAAACACTAAATTGCTGTCAGTCTGAAAAGGCAATTGAATTGTAATTATTAATACCGATGGAAGTCAGTGAAATTTTTCTTATATTTATGGTTATGGTAACCCTACAAAATAAACTTTGATTTTCCACTTCCTTTGTCTATACAACTTTATGTTACTGTTGTTGTCTCTTTTGACCGAAGAAAAATATCTGCAACCAAAAGAAACGTAAGTTCGCTCTTCGGCCCTAAGATATATCAGTTAGTTCTTTGACAAACGTTTGTGGAACGTCTCTTATAATTTGTGAAAAATCATATGAAAAGTGATTAAATTAAATTTTAGTGAATGATACAAATGTCTTTAAATTAGTTCGAGTTCATCGCCGGAATAATAAATTAAGTCGTCAACGTTGTTTATGAAAAAGTAAGTAATCGTTCGTTGTCTTTTTCGCGTATGCCTTGTCTCGTTTTCTTGTTCGCCGGTTTGCTCGTGTGTGGAAGTGTTTGTGTGTGTGTAAGATCGCTACTTGGTTCGTACCATTTAGATTTGTGAACATTCGTTTTGCCAAAAATCTCAACAACATCAACGCAACGTAGTGAAAAGACAATAATTGGAAAGGAACGAAGTGAAAAAAGGGTCTATTCGGAACGTCTCGTTATTCAAGCTACAGTGTCTGTGTTACTTTCCACGCCCATACCACGGCATTTAATAAAATTTATATTCACTCGGAACCTCTGAGAATGGAATGAAATGTTATGGAATAAAAGGTGAGTTATCCTAGAAAGATTTGCAGAATTAAATGTTATTTCTGTTCGGTGACAAAGCTCGCCTTTCTGCAAGTTAACATGCAAAGAGCGAGTTTTCCCCTCTTTACGTTTCCGCTATTTCTCATGTTAATTCCGCTCTTTGTGTAATACCACAGATCTTTTATATACAAGACAACAAATCTCACTCTTAGTCTGCGGGCACAACGATGAGGAATAACAGCGAATGTTGATGTCAAAGTCATGTCAGCTTTTTACAGCAAAAAAAAAAGAAAAACATTGAACACCCAAATATACATTTCGTTTTCGTGAAATGTATATGTGTGGTTGATTGCTATGTATTTGCAAAATATTTTAATTTCTTAGAAAAACCTTATAAAAACAGTAAAATAAAGACTAGCAAATTAACTTTGCAGAAGCAAATCTTATTGCTGTTTGGTGGCATAGCTCGCCTTTCTGCATTTAACATACAAAGAGCGAGTTTTCCCCTCTTGTACCAAAGAGCGTGTAATTAAAAGAGGGGAAAACTCGCTTTTGTATGTTAACTTGCCTAAAAATACAAAGAGCGAGATTTCTAGTCTTTGGAGTCAACCAAACAGAGCCAATATTTGTCTACTTGTTAGCTATGCTTTTATGTTTGGCAAATTATAGTTCCAACCAGGGAAACTACTTGTTTTTACTTTTTTAGTACTTTTTCACTCTCAGAAATACCACGGGGTACCCCCAAGATAGATTTAATACTTTTTTAATTAATTGTTATACACCTGACCTGGTTAAGTGGCTTAGGTCTTGTTTAAACGTTTGACACTGTTTTGTGGCTATCGATAATGCTGTGTCAGATATATATCGAGTCACGTCGGGTATTCCTCAAGGGAGTTTTAGATCCTCTTATTTTCAATATTTTTATTAATGCAATTAGTTTCTGCTTCAAGTCTTCTAATTATCTAATTTATGCGGATGATAATAAATTATTTTCTAAAATTTCCTATTTTTATGATATTTTCCTACTCCAGGAAGATATTAATCGATTGGTGGCTTAGTGTGAATTAAATCATTTGCCATTAAACTGTTCGAAATGTTTTCATCTTCCTTTTGGTAGGTGTACTAATATGCTAAATACAAGTTATTATACTAAAAATCATATTGTGCAGAAGGTTAATAGTAAGGCTGTTTTTCTTTAAGACGGGATAACTAAGCTGCGATATCAAAAATCTGAATAAAATGTTAAAATTTCACTGAAAATAAAAAATTCTTTTTTAAAATTGTCGCCAAAAGCAATATCAATATGTGTGTGAAAACAAATTTTGAAAAAATAATTTTGTGTTACAATTTGTTGACTTAGCCTGGATAATTATCCAGTGGTCAAAATTATGGTTATCGAGGCTAAGTCCAATAAAGTCAACACAAAATATTTTTTTGAAAATTTGTTTTGACATATATATTTATATTGTAGTTGGCGACAATGAGCAAAAAAAAATAAATTTTTATTAAAGTTTTTGTTATCGCAGCTTGTTATCCCGGTTTAAAGAAAAACAGCCCTAGTATCTTAGATGTAGGAGTTGATGATGGATTTCAACTTACATATTGATTTCATACTGCCTAAAGCGTATACTGTGCTTGCCTTTATAGGAATAAATAGTAAGGAATTTTCTAATCCCTATACTCGTAAATTGTTATATACGACATTTGTCAGGGTCAAATTAGAATACGGTTCTATAGTTTGGAACTCTTCTTATGATGGTTTGCTGATACAAAAAAATATTAAGTTTAATTTTTTTTGTATAAAGTGATTTGTTGTCTTATCGATTGTCCAGATGTCTAAGACATAATGAATTTTTCCTTTTCATAGAACCAAATATGCTTCCATCATCTAAATTAAATAGATTTAAGAAATTGTAGATGTTTATATATTTTTAAGTATTATATTTATACACTCCACAAGAGTATTATGTCTTTGTGCATTTGGTTGTAATACCCAAAAGGAAGGGAGATAGATAGACCCATTGTTAATTTTACCGATCGACTTTGAATCACTTTTTGAATCGATTTAGCAATGTCCGTCAGTCTGCCTCCCTTTCCATCTATTCTTGTAATCACGAGGCACAACGAAGTTTTTCGGGACAAGGACGAACGCTATTTAATATGAAGAAAATCGGTTCAGATTTAGATATAGCCCCCATACGAATTTCACTCCCGATTTGACTCTTTTCGCTCTAGATACCCCATATTACAACAGATTTTCTCCAAAATTAGCAAAACATCTTATATTTCAACTAGAAACACCTGTGGTAAAAATGGGTAAGATCGGTTTAGATTTATATATAGCTCCCATACAAATTTCGCTCCCGATTTAACTTTTTCCGTTCTAGAAACCACATATTGTATCAGATTTGGCAAAACATCTTATATTTAACTAGGAACATCAATGGTGAAAATAGTTCAGATTTATATATAGCTCCCATTATTTTATTCCATTTATTCCATGTTTTGATATAGCCCCGATAGAAATATTCTTTTCGATTTGACAAATTGGACCACGTCATATTAGCCTATGATTAGGAAACATACAAAAATTCTTCCCGTTTTCACTTTTTTACCGAATTGAATTGTATTCGGATAGAAAGTGGAGTGTATCATATAGTCGGCCCCGCCCCGTATCATATAGAGGTTCTTATGTGTTCTACTGAGAAGGCAATTTTTTGACCAGATCATTGCTACGCTGAATTCAAAGTACCTTTTAAACATTAAATGCGTTTTACTGCCGTTAACTCTGTGGTAATGTTGGGAAAATTCAATAGAGTATGGACAAATTTAATACCCAGCTTTTATACCCTCCACCAGGGTATTATGTCTTTGTGCATTGATTTATTTATTATTGTTTATTATACCGATAGACTTTGAAACATTTTTTGAATCGATTTAGCTATGACCGTTTGTCTGTCTTCATGACTGTCTGTCCGTCTATCCATCTATTCTTATAATCAAGTCACAATTATTGCCCGATCCTAACAAACATTGCTACAAGTAAGTTGAATGGATCAAGGACGGACGATCCTAACAAACATTGCCACAAGTAAGTTGAATGGGTCAAGGACGGACGCTATTTAAGTAGAAGAAATCGTTTCAGATGAACACATAGCTCCGATTTAACTTTTTCAGCTTTACAAACCGCACATTTTAATGTAAATAAAGATAAATTCGGAATTTAAGAAGCAAAGACACAAACCACAGTTAAAACTGATAACATGCGTTGACAGAGCTAAGCCGTTAACAGAGCGCCTAAATACATGAAGTGGTGGATTAGAGTGAGCGTCCGTTGCGGCCAAATGGAAATACTTTAGATGTGTTGTTGTTGTTGGGACTACTATCAAATGAAAGCTAGTTTCGCTGTGAAATAATCATCAAAATATCTTCTTTTGGTATTCTCAGTAGCTGCATCCACCAATAAGGGCCACCCCATATATGTATATGGCAATATATAGTAATTGCGACAAATTATAAAAAGAAATTTTTGGCACATATTTTACTTAATTTTTATTGTAATTACGAGTATGCTAACCCACCTAATGAACCTCTGTAACTTTTTTGTTTATCAATAAAAATATATACTGTAAAAGAGAAAATTTCAAGGAATTAAAAAAAATATCGCTTAGAAAACATTGGGGATAAAAACTGAGATTCCAGAACTCACTTCTAGAACTTGACGTCGGAGTCAAAAATGATCAAAGTAGAAAATGTAGCTGTTGTCATTCTAAGAATAATGATATGTCACACCTTCAGATCGGACTATGAATGGAGACATAGAAAACAAAAAAATCTAAATGCATGGCAAAAAATGTTTTTTTGAAATCGTCTTAAATTTTTTTTAATTCTAGGCGGTGACGGCACAGCTTTTTGATGGAACCATTTTGTTTAAATAGGTTGAGCAGCAATTCAATTTACGAGTTTTGAATTTCAATCGATATTTATACCCTCCACTAGTGTATTATTACTTTGTGCATTTGTCTGTAACATCCAAAAGGACACGAGATAGACCTATCATTTATTATACAGATAGAATCACTTTCTGAGTCGATTAAGCAATGCCCGTCTGTCTGTCCGTCCTTCTGTATGTCCCACTTTTCTTGTGTCAAAATTGTCAGAACGAAATGAAACTTTACACACTGAATTTTTTCGGGATAAGGACGAACGCTATTTAAATTGAAATGAATCGCTTCAGATTTAGATATAGCCCTATACAGATGTCTTTCCCGATTTGAGGGTGGAGAACATCATATAGTCGGCCCGCCCGAGTTTAGCCTTTCCTTATTTCTTCTTTCCTAATGAAGTTGCAAAACAGCCAACGAAACGTTAAGAAGCGCAATAAAATAGTTTTATTTAAATCGTTAGGAAAACACTTGCCAACATTTGTCCGTCAAAAATCAATAATTGAAAATAAAGTACAAATTGGTCATAAACATGAAATACATTTTTTGTTTTTCTTTTACTTTTTTTGCTTCACATTTGAACATTGCCAGAGAATCACAACAATTTTGCTTGCTGCTGTGCGATAAATAAATTCGTCTTGAATTTTATTATGCAACTTTATTGCATATATTAGTACACTAATAAGAGTAGTAGTTTCACCACCAGTTGAACGGTGGCATATTGCAATTTTGAAATTTTATATTAAAAACTTTCACGAGTTCATTTAGTTGCTGCTGTTGCTGTTGGGTAAGAGAATATTTATTTATTCCAATACAAATGTCAGTGAGCTTGACTGCAATATAAGTGAGTGTTTAAGTGTTATTCATTCGTCGAATAATGTGGACAAATTGCATTTTATTTTCAAGAGCGTCAGTTTTTTTGCGTTTTTCAGAGTGTTAGCACAGACTACGTGATTGAAAGTGATTTACTCAGCATTGAAAAACATATCTGTGACAGCTTTGAAAAAATTTACCCCAGAAATACATACTACTTACGGAGATAGTATTTGGTGGTGGATTATAATGTTATATAATTTTAACATCCCTGAAGCAACCCGAAAATCTAGTATTTCGACCAGAAAAGTTAATATGTCTTCTTAAATTACAAATAATTAATTTAGGGGTCGTTGTAGTAGAATCTATTGTTTACTATTCAGTCACTGATGCCAAATTACTAAAGGATATTTTTTCAAAATATGCAATAGGTTCTAGCAAAACCATAAAAAAGGCTTTCTTCAAAAATGTTCCGCCGGAAATCTGTTTGTAGTTTTGAAATATTTCGTAATTTTAAGATATACAAACTTGTATTATTTTTGTCGAAATATTGATAGTGACCTTACATTTGACTCTCTTCGGCACTTCATTTCAAATTTTCTCACACTCGTATACGAATGATATGATTCTTTACCAGCATTTCCTTTCATTTCATATTTCATTCATTATTTAAATCTTTACGTTGATAATTATGGGATTTCCTTTGGCAGTTTAAAAGAACCAAGCTTTAAACAAAACCAAGAAAACAGCGAAAAGTTCGGCCGGGCCGACATTTATATACCCTCCACCATGGACTGCAACCCACAGATGCTGTCTCATTTTCGTAGAAGTGCGGTAATATTACAGGAAATTATATTTTTTAATATAGATAGCCCAAACAACAAATAAACAAAAAACAAATAAAAATATTGAAAAATAATATTATAAATAAATATAATATTTTAATTATTTTACACAACACAAAGCTACCAATATGTTTATACTACACCTTTTTCAATTGTAATTCAAAAGACATCACTTGAAATTCAAAAATACCATTTGCAATTCAATTCAAAAAAAATCACTTGAAATTCAAAAATTCCATTTGTAATTCAAAAGACAACATTTGAAATTCCAAAGTCGTCATTTGTAATTCAAAAAACATCATTTGAAATTCAAAAGACATCAGTTGAAATTCAAAAGACATCATTTGAAATTCAAAACTCTTCATTTGTAATTCAAAAGACATCATTTGAAATTCAAAAGTCGTCATATGAAATTCAAAACTCGTCATTTGTAATTCAAAAGACACAATTTGAAATTCAATTCTTTTGAATTACACTTGAAAATGGTGTAGTTTCACTCCTTTTTCCATTTTGACTTCAAAAGTATGAATTTAGAAAAATTCGTACGTCTGTTTTTCCGGTTACGTAGACAGACGAGTGAAAATACTGAATATCATGATTCTAGCTACAGCCGTTTGACTGTTGCCAAATTTTATCCAATTTAGATCCTGATGGTACGAATACCGAAAGATCTCTTTCTTTTTCATGTCACCGCAGTCAGGGAAGTGTACACACCGAATTTCATTATTTTAACTGCAGACGTTTGGTTTGTACCATTTATGTCCCCATTTGCCGCCGAAAAGTACAAATTTTGAAAAAAAAAATTTTATGATTTCAACTTCAGCGTTGTACCATTTTCCATTACAATTGTATCCCTTAAAAGTACGAATTTTGAAAAATCCATCCATTTTATTATATCTACGCAATTGTAGGGATGTACATTCCAAATTTCATGTTTATAGTTATTGTCGTATCATTGGTACCATTTTTAACCCATATCGCCCGCTAAAAGGTGTATTTACTTTTTATTGCTTTTACGATACAAGAGTTATGTACGCAATATAAATCAGAATTTAAAAAATAGATTAAATAGTCTAAATATTAGTGGGTATTTTCAGTCCTTGTTAAATCCTTGTTGCCAGACAGACAGTATTTGGAAAAACCTTTCTACTTTTCGTGTCTACGCAGTCAGAGGAATGTATGAACCGAATTACATGATTCTAGGTGCGGTCATTTGGTTGGTACCATTTTTATACTCTTCTTCCCATTTACCCCCATAAAAGTACGACTTTCGAAAATCTCTTTATTTTATGAGTCTACGAATGAGACAAATACTAGGAGTGAGACAACAAATGTCATCATTCTAGCTGTAGCCGTTTAGTTAGTACCATTTTTATCCTCTGTTCCCATTGCATTCCTTGAAAGTACGGATTTGGAAATACCTTTTTACTTTTCGTGTCTACGCCGTGAGAGGAATGTATACTCCGAGTTTCATGACTCTATCTGCGGATATTTGGTTGGTACAATTTTTGTAGTCCCCTAAAAGTACGAATTTCGAAAAATCCCTTTATTTTACATCAGGGGAATGTATACACCGAATTTCATTAGCCGTTTTGTTGGTATCATTTGTATCCCTCTATTCCCATTTCACCCCTTAAAAGTACGAATTTGGAATAAATACTTTTAATATAATGTATCCACTCAATGAGAGAAATGTATACACGGAATATGGTGTTTCTAGCTGCTATCGTTTGCTAGGTACCATTTTTATCCCTTTTTGCCCAATTAAACCCTCTACAAAAGAAATCACTTTATTGTGGACATTTTTGATAAAGGGTTAAGCGCATACCAAATATCTAGCAAATATAGGCAGTCTTTGTGAGGGAAACATTTTCCCCTGTAGTCCGATTTCGCCCACTTCCGATCCCAACCGATCTACAACTATTAGACATATTATTTGGACGACCTGGCCCATGGCTCAATCGTCTTAGAATTTTATGACGATCAAAAATATAATACTTTATAGGGTCTCTGGTCGATATTTCAAGGTTGGATGTGGAGGATATAACAACGACACAATCTTGCACTCATGAGTTCAGTACTAACAAGTGACAAGTGATATCATCTTACTTAAGATTTTTTATCTAGACATCCCACTATAATACCATATTTAAATTTCCCATTTCAGTAAAAACATATTCTAGTTTTTGCTAATACAAAATGTTATCTACTGCTTAATTCTCTCTCATAAATTACACGCAAAAGCTCCCAGTGAAAATATCAATACAAAAGTAACGCGTTGTATTTTTTTGTAAAAAAAAAACAATGAAGGGCATTGCGTTTTATTTGGCTGGTTCAATAAAATAGGCAAAGTCTCTGCTAATGGCCTGCTTGACATTCAAATATTGCAGTGTCTATTGGGTTCTGCTTGTTTTTTTTCTTTGCTTCTCAACAATATTTGTAAGGTCGCAATCTGTGCATATTAAAATATTGACATTCATTTATTCACGGCTATTCAAATATGCATGAGAAGGACGATTAACATGGTATTAAGATTTCGTAGATGGGTTTTATGTGTAACGAATGATTATTTAATTCATATCGATTTGTCCTTGGTTGCTTTCCAACTAAATAATTTATAAGTAAATAACACTCAATAAGTGAATCAGATATAATAGCTTCCCAATTACCTACCTCATCTGAAACTGACACACGCACACACATCTATTTCCATTGCTATACCACTTGTGAATTGATCAGGTGTAAATATTATTGGTAAATGTTGAATGAGTTGAATATCATATGTATTTAGTCATCATACACACACGCATACATTTTGGAAGTACATACAGCAATTTGTGTACATATAATTAACGAAAATGTAAAGTAAATATAGATTCACCAATTGAAGGATACACACATGTGGGTAGAAATTCCTAACGTGTCCAGGGCAACCATCTGGGTGAAATTTTGTTATCCACAAGACTATCATAAGATATATGCGTTTAGTATGTCAATATCTATTTCGCTTTGATTTAGAATCGGCTATAAAAAGTACTGATTATTTTTTCAAATTTCTTTTAATAATGGTACACAATGACTACCACGACTGGTTCGGCAGTACCTCGTCCGATCAATCTAATTTTTCAGTACAGCCCAAAATCCACACCAAACAGTGACTCGTTCTCGATGCATTGGCTTCTCAATAGTCACGTGTAAGTTCTTTGAACCCCATATACGGCAATTTTGCTTATTGGCATAGCCACTGAGATGAAAACAAGTAAAAAGGCGTTAAGTTCGGCATGGACGAATCTTATATACCCTCCATCACGGAGTGCATTACCGCAGATTAGTGGCTGTCGACTTTACACAGAAGTGCGGAACCATATTAGGAAAATTGTAGCATTTTTTATACACATTTCTATATTTATTTACTACTTCAAATTATAAGGCATACTTATGCGCACTCTTTTAAACAAATTGTGTTGCTTCATTATTACAACAATAATAGTCCATTGCTATATATATATAATACTGCAATTGTAATCAAAATGTGAACATGAGGCAGAAATTTTCAAAAATGTGCCCTAAATATTAGGTGTATTGTCAGGCGTCATTAGAAACATTTTCCTCCACATAGGAGAAACATCTTCATCCAATTGCAATTTATTGATACAGCTACAGACAAACTTACTGAAAAGTACAAATGTCAAAGATTCGTTTTGTTTTGGGTCCACATTGGAATGTACACATATACTTTCATGATTCTACGTACGTCCTTTTGTTTGATACCAGTTTTATTTTTTATTATTTTTGATACCAGTTTTATTTTTTTTACTTTTCTTTTTGGAGAAACACTTATATTTTGCATGTCTACGCGGACATACGAGTGTAAACATTGAATTCCATGATCCTTACTACAGCCATTTGCTTGGTATCAATTTTATACCGTTTTGATCCTAAAGGTACCAATATCGAAATATATCTTTATTTTTATACCCTCCACCTCCAGGATGGGGGTATACTAAGTTTGTCATTCCGTTTGTAACACCTTGAAATATCGACCTGAGACCCTAAAAAGTATATAAAGGGTGATTTTTTAAGAGCTTGATAACTTTAAAAAAAAAAACGCATAAAATTTGCAAAATCTCATCGGTTCTTTATTTGAAACGTTAGATTGGTCCATGACATTTACTTTTTGAAGATAATTTCATTTAAATGTTGACCGCGGCTGCGTCTTAGGTGGTCCATCCGCTTAGTCCAATTTTGGCATTTCCACGTTTTTGAGTAACAGAGACCCAATTGGTGCGAACGGCGACGAATCGAAAATTGGTGGTCATCATTAACACTGGCCGATACAGCTGCGATATTTTCTTCAGTTCGCACTCTACGTAAGCGTGTTGGTGGTTTAATGTCCAACAATGTAAATTTGGTGCGAAATTTAGTCACAATAGCCCGAATAGCCGCTTCAGTGGGTCGATTAAACTGACCATAAAATGGAAGCGCGCAATGAACTTTCTTAACAGAGCACGCATTTTGATAATAAAATTCAATAATTTGCAAGCGTTGTTCGTTTGTAAGACGATTCATGATGAAATGTCAAAGCATACTGAGCATCTTTCTCTTTGACACCATGTCTGAAATCCCACGTGATCTGTCAAATACTAATGCATGAAAATCCTAACCTCAAAAAAATCACTCTTTATATTCATAAAATTCTAAGACGATCTAGCCATGCCCGTCCGTCTGTTGAAAGCACGCTAGCATCTAAACGAAAGGAGCTAGGAGGTTCAAATTTTGCATAAATACGTCTTATAGTCGTAGATCGGTTGGGATTGAAACTGGGCAAAATCGGCCCAAAGGGAAACATTTTTCCCTCACAAGGACTGAAAAAACCCATAATATAACCTAATATTTTAGAGTATTTAAGCATATATTTTCAATATGTCTGCTTGTACTTACTTGATATTGGGTATGCGCATTCCTCCGATAACAAAAACGTGCACCATAAAACGATTTTTATTCGTTGGGGGTGAAATGGGACAAAAAGGGATAATAAAGGTACATATCAAACGACAACAGCTAGAAACACGAAATTCGCTGTGTGCATTCCTCTAATTGAAATAATATTAAATTATTTTTTTCCAAATTCGTACTTTTAAGGGATAAAATGGGAATAGAGGGATACAAATGGTACCAACCAAACGGATGGACCTAGAATAATGAAATTCGGCGTATACATTCCTCTGATTGCGTAGACACATAAAATAAACGGATTTTTTGAAATCCGTACTTTTTTGGGGTTAAAATGGAAAAAGGGGATAAAAATAGTACCAAACAAATGACCGCAGCTGGAGTCATGAAATTCGGAATATACATTGTTCTGACTACGTAGACACGAAAAATAAAATGTTTTCTTTTTCAAAATTCGTACTTTCAAAGAATACAATGGGTACAGGGGATAAAAATAGTACCAACTAAACGAATACAGCTAGAATGATGAAATTCGGTGTGTACATCCCTCTAATTGCGTAGACATGTAAAATAAAGAGATTTTAGATAGTAGTACTCTTGAGGGAGTGAAATTGGAAAATGGGATAAAAATAGTACCAAGTAAACAAATACAGCTAGAATAATGAAATTCGGTGCCAACCAAATGGCCGCATCTAGAATCATTGAATTCGTTGTATACATTCCTCTGACTGCACAGACACGCATAAGAATATTTTTCCAAATTCGTACTTTTACGGCAAAAATTCGTTGAATCATGAAGTTAAGTTATTTTGCACTATGTACGCGAGATAATGGATTTTCAAAATTTGTACTTTTGGAATTAAAATATAAGCGTGGCTTGAAATAATAAAAATATTATATTTATTTATAAAATTATTTTTTCAATATTTGTATTTGTTTTGGTTTGGCTATTACAAAAATTATATTTTCCTGTAATATTACTGCACTTCTACGAAAATCGACAGCCTCTGTGGAATGCAGTCCATGGTTTAGGGTATATAATATATTACTTGTTCGCATTTACACAGAGCAGTGTACACACTGAATTTCAATATTCTAATAGCAGCCGTTTGGTTGGTACCTTTTTTATCCCCTTTTGCCCTATTTTCGAAAAATTCCTTTATGTTTCGCGTCTACACAGTTAGATGAATGCATACACAGAATTTGATGATTTCAACTTCAGCGGTTTGGTTGGTACCATTTTTATCCCACTTTTCCAATTGTATACCTTTATAGCGATGTACATACCGTATTTCATGTTTTTAGATGTTGTCGTATCACTGGTACCATTTTATACCTTTTTGCCCCATTTCACCCGCTAAATCTTTTGTCGTTCTCACGTTAGTAAAGGAATGTCCGCAGCAAATTTCAAGTGTATTTAAAACTTTTTTAATTTTACTTAAATAATCTAAATAAATTTTTTCACTCTGTGCCGATTTGGCCCACTTTCAATCCCCAGCGACTGCAACCATAAGACGCATTTCGAGAAAATGTGAAGTCCTAGCTCATTTCATTCGACAGCTAGACAGACGGACAGACAGTCTGACAGATAGATAGTCTTAGAATTTTACCACGACTCAGAATATATATATATATATACCCCCATCCTTAGTTGGAGGGCATAATGAGATTCATTAAGGCTGAACTTAAGGCCGATCTCTTCTCGAAAATTTCCCACGTAAATTTCTTACAGTTTGAGTTAATGACTCACTACTTTGGAAGTAAGTTTTTAATATTTCCCAATTTCGTTGGAGCGTATAGCGTCCCATTTTGCAAATGTCAAACATAAACCTAAAAAAAGAAAAATGAATGTTATTCTACCTTTCAAAGTTAAAAAATTAAATGGCCACCCTATATATAGATAAAATAAAGGACATATTCGCATATCACAATGGACCTCGTCAGATCTAGATGAGTCAGATGCTTTCTGACTGCCACAACCAAACCTAACGGTTGGTGTTATGCATCTTTAATGTCCTTCTTTTTATACCTGAACACTTCAGTCATTTTCCCCTCCCTTATCAGAATCATTCACAATTTTCCCAATCAAAATCATTCACAAATTTTAGGCGTATTAGTAAGTGTATATGCCGAAACGTTAAAATGGTTTTTGCATTTGAACACAATTTGTATATATTTGCATACTAACTCTCACACACACACACACGAGCGCACGCTTTCGCTCATACGTACGTACACACATATCAATAAAACATTAGTAAAAACCCAAACTCATTGAAACACTCATCAATCATTGGCCATAAAAATATTTTTGGTAACAATGGAAAAGCCATAATAATGGGGTATTGCCAGTCATCATATTTAGAGCAATAGATCGGTTCATAAACTCATTTATACACGAGAGAATTTAATCTAGAAATTGTAGCACCTGAGCGTAATAGACCATGAAAGTGTAATTCATCATTACAGAATGATACCAGAAGCCAATGAATTTCAGCATTTGCAATTACTTACCAACATGACTAACTCCCTTCGGTGTAAAATATATGCAAATTGATTTTATGAATTGCTCTTATGCAAAAAGCTTTAGTTTCCTTGGTCGTTCACCTTCATGGAAATGTTAAGTAGTGACTTAAGGTTTCATAGCAGATTTATATAAAATTAATAATAATAAAAGTAAGCACTCCAAAGGAATGTCAACCAACTCATATTTTGATTATTTTAATACTATAACATTTAGTATTTTTACATCATCGTAGACATAAATTCTTGTAACATATACATATATTATTTATTTATTTGTATATAACACACAGTGGAAAATTAATTGTAATATATGTGTTTGTATATACATATATTACCATAAACTGAAGTAGATAGAACTAAATAAAACCAGGAAAATATAAACCAAAAAATCAAACAAAGGAAAAAATACAATGCAGTTTTGGTAAAAACGCCCCACCACCATGGATTGCATTCCACAGAGGCTGTCGATTTTCGTAGAAGTGCAGTAATATTACAGGAAAATATATATTTTTTTAAATATAGCGAAACCAAATAAAAATATTGTAAAAATAATTTTATAAATAGATATAATATTTTTATTATTTCAAACCACGCTTATAAAGCAAGGATACAAATATGTGTATACTATATACATATATCTAAATAATACATCAAGTTATATATTCTTATATTTATATTTATTATTTAAGGAAGGTTAAAGTCGGGCGTGACCGACTATATGATACCATACACTTAGTCATTATTGGAGCTATATATAAATCTGAACCGATCTGGCCTGTTTTTACGAGAGCTGTTCCTAGTTCAAATACATGGCACTGTACCAAATTGGAAGAAAATCCTTTGACATATGTGGTTTGATATGAGTAGAAAGAGTAAAATCGGAAGCAAAATTTGTATGGGAGCTATATCTTAATCTGAACCGATGTGACCCACTTTCGCCATAGATGTTTCTATTTAAAATATCAACTGAAGTGCCGTATTAGAAGGAAATCTGTTAAAATATGTGATTTCTACAGCGGAATGTATCAAATCGGTGGAGACACTTTTATGGGATCTATATATAAATCTGAACCGATGTGGCGAACTTTCGTCACAGATGTCTTTAGTTGAAATATGAGCTGGTTTGCCAAATTTGCAGAAAATCTGTTCAAATATGCTTTATCTAGAGCGGAAATAATTAATTCAGTGGCGAAATTTGTATTGAAGCTATATATATTTATCTGAACCGATCTTTCCATTTTCACCAGAGCTGTTTCTAGTCGAAATATAAGTTATTTTACCACATTTGAAGAAAATCTGTAAAAATATGTGGTTTCTAGAGCGGAAATAGTCAAATAGGAGAAGACATTTGTATGGGAGCCATATATAAATCTGAACCGATGTGGCCCATTTTCACCGGAGCTGTTTCTAGTTCAAATATATGGCATTGTGCCAAATTAGAAGAAAAAAAATCGGGAGCAAAATTTGTATGGGAGTTATATCTAAATCTGAACCGATTTCCTTCGAATTAAATAACGTTCGTCCTTATCCCATAAAACTTCGTTGTCCAAAGTTTCATTTAGTTCTAAAAACAATTGCGACCTGGACTTTTATTACAAGAATAGATGGACAGACGGACGGACATGGCTAAATCGACTCAAAAAGTGATTATAGGTCGATCGGTATAATAACCGATATGTCTATCTCGTTTCCTTTTGGGTGTTACAAACAAATGCACAAAGTCATTATACCCTCTGATGTAGGATATAAAAAAGCTGAAATACTATAAATATTGGATGCAGTTGGCTGTATATCCTTTCAATTTTAATTCAAAAATTACAAATTTTGAAAATCCATTATCTCACGTACATAGTGCAAAATAACCTAACTTGATGATTCAACAAATTTTTGCCGCAAAAGTAAAAAGTACGAATTTGGTAAAAACTTTTTATTGTGCGTGTCTATGCAGTGAGAGGAATGTATACACCAAATTCCAAATTTGGTTGGTACCAATTTTATCCCCGTTTATCCAGGTGTTTCTAGTTGAAATATAAGATGCTTTGTAAATTTTGAAGACAATCTGTTGTTATATGTGGTATCTAGAGTGAAAAGAGTCAAATCGGGAGTGAAATTCGTATGGGGGCTATACCTAAATCGGAACCGATTTTCTTCAAATTAAATAGCGTTCGTTCCTATCCCGAAAAACCTCGGTGTGCAAAGTTTCATTTAGTTATGTCTACAATTGCGACGTGTATCGTGATTACAAGAATAGATGGACAGACGGACGGACGGACATTGCTAAATCGACTCAAAATGTGATTCTAAGTCGATCGGTATAATTAACAATGGGTATATCTCTCTTCCTTTTGGGTGTTACAAACAAATGCATAAAGACATAATACTCTCGTGGAGTGTATAAATAAGATGAAATATTCTAAATATCAGGGGTATTTTCGCTGTGGACCGATTTCGTCCATTTGCCATTCCAACCGGTCTAAAAAAATTTCGACATTCTAGCTCCTTTCATTTGGATGCTAGCGTGCTTTCAACATACGGACGAACATACATGGCTAGATCGTCGTAGAATTTTATGGCGATCAAGAATAAATGGTCCCAGGTCGATATTTCAAGGTGTTAAAAACGGAATGGTAACCTTTGTACAACCATAGGATGGGGGTGCCAATGGCACCTATTATAAATTTGTTACATTTCATTCGATTTTAGCATTTCCTTATTTGTTTCCATTTGTGAAGCTCTGTACGCCACTCATTTAAGTTTATTAAATTTTTACAGAAATACTGTTCACTTATAGTTTAGTTTCTCTCGAAAAAATAGTTTTTAAATACTCCTTTAGTATGTACTGGGAAAACTAACCAACCTATTTACTAAGCGCAATCTGTTGTTACCTCCCTGCTACAGTGTCCTACAGCAGACTAGACCATCCGAACAACCAGCCCAGTGGCCAGTCGCATGAAGCAAAACTTTCCCCTCCACCCACACCGAGTAAATAATAATAGTTTTTTTTGTTCGGACAAGTGAAAAGTACTATATTTTATTACGGGACGTACGCACTCGTTCACTTGTTTCATTGACGGGTGTTGTGTTATGTATAAAGTTTTCCGTAACTATACCTCTCAAAACAAGTACGTTGTGGAATGCTTGAGTATGGGCGTGAGTTCATACCATAATTTTTTTGCTGCTATCCAAGTACGTACGTATGTTGGCTGGTCACTGAATTAGGACTTGCACGATTTGTGTATATAAACATTTTACCAATCCGTTTCCACCATCTAGAAATATTAATTTTGAGTAAAACCATTTTTGCGGGCCCAGAGAAACCCATAAAAATGAAAAAAAAAAAATCGAAAAATATGAATTTCCTTTTTAATAGCTAACATACTAGTGAAGAAAACAATGTCTTCATGTAAAGATCTATTTATTTTTGCTTAAATAGCGTGAAAAACCTTTGGATATTAGAATATAAAATATTATAATTTGTAAAGGAAATTTCGCCACATTTAAACAAAAAAAGCAAGGAAAGGCTAATATGACCTGATCCAATTTGTCAAATCGAGAAGAATTTTTGTATCGGGGCTATATCCAAACATGGAATAAAGAGACCCACTTGCATAATAGGTTCTTCCCCTTCAAGTATACCGTGTTATGCTCAATTTGAAGAAATTTTGGTGAAAATACGTGGTTTCTAGAGCGAAAAAAGTCAAATTGGGAGCGAAATTTGTATGGGAGTTATAAAGGGTGATTTTTAAAAGCTATAGGAAAGTTTAAAAAAAAAACACATAAAATTCAGAAAAAACACATAAAAAAGAAATTATTTCATGCAAATGTTGACCTTGACTGCGCCTCAAATGGTCCATCCGCTTATTCCAATTTTGGCATTTCCATGTTTTTGAGTAACAGAGGCCCAATTGCTGCGAACGGCGACTAATCGATAATTGATGGTCATCATTAACACTGGCCGATACAGCTGCGATATTTTCTTCAGTTCGCACTCAACGTAAGCGTGTTGGTGGTTTAATGTCCAACAATGTATATTTGGTGCGAAATGTAGTCACAATAGCCCGAATAGCCGCTTCAGTGGGTCGATCAAACTGACCATAAAATGGAAGCGCGCGATGAACTTTCTTAACAGAGCACGCATTTTGATAATAAAATTCAATAATTTGCAAGCGTAGTTCGTTTGTAAGGCGATTCATGGTTAAATTATAGACCAAACCGAAGATGGTTGACAGTGAAACAAAACACGAAACGTGCGTCAGCTGTTTAAGCCAGTGATGCCAAAAAGATAATAGCTAAAAAATCACCCTTTACATAAAACTGAACCGATCAGACCTATTTTGACCACAGGTATTCCTAGTGTAAATATAAGATGTATTGCCAAATTTGAAGACAATCTGATAAAATATGTGGTTTCTAGAGCGAATTGAGAGCGAAATTTTTATGGGAGCTATATATAAATCTGAACCGATCTTACCCATTTTTACCACAGGTGTTTCTAGTTGAAATATAAGATGTTTTGCCAATTTTGAAGAAAATCTGTTGTAATATGTGCTATCTAGAGGGAAAAGAGTCAAATCGGGAGTGAAATTCGTATATGGGCTATATCTAAATCTGAACCGATTTTCTTCAAATTAAATAGCGTTCGTCCTTGTACCGAAAAACTTCGTTGTGCAAAGTTTCATTTGGTTCTGTCTTCAATTGCGACCTGTATCGTGATTACAAGAATAGATGGACAGACAGACATTGATAAATCGATTCAAAAAGTGATTCTAAGTCGATCGGTATAATTAACAATGGGTCTATCTCGCTTCCTTTTGGGTGTTACAAACAAATGCACAAAGAGCTTTAGAGAGATCCCCATACATACAGTATAGAAAATTGTTCACGGTCCAAAGAATAGCTCTATCTAGAATGATGATGGAAAACACACAAAAAGACAGATAAGCGCGTTTATAATAATAGGGCTGATAATACACTCCACGAGAGTATTATGTCTTTGTGCATTTGTTTGTAACACCCAAAAGGAAGGGAGATAGACACATTGTTAATTATAACGATCGACTTAGAATCAGTTTCTGAGTCGATTTAGTCGGTCTGTCCATCTATTGTTGTAATCACGCTACAGGTCGCAATTGTAGCCAGAACCAAACGAAATATACCACATATTTCAACAGTTTTTCTTCGAAGTTCGCAAAACACCTTATATTTAAACTGGAAACACCTGTGGTAAAAATGTGTTAGATCGGTTCAGACTTATATATAGCCCCCATACAAATGTCGCTCCCTATTTCACTTTTTCCGCTTTAGAAACCACATATTGTACCCGATTGTCTTTAAAATTGGCACAACATCTTATAATCCAACTAGAAACACCTATGCAAAAATTGGGTAAGATCGGTTAAGATTTAGATATAGCCCCCATACAAATGTCGCTCCCGATTTGACATTTTCCGTGCTGGAAACGACATAATGTACCCGGTTTTCTTTAAATTTTGCAGAACATCTTATAATCGACCGTTCTAGAAACGACATATTGTACCCGATTTTTTTTTAAATTTGGTACAACATCTTATAATCCAACTAGAAACACCTATGCCGAAATTGGGTAAGATCGGTTCAGATTTAGATATAGCCCCCATACAAATGTCGCTCCCTATTTCACTTTTTCCGCTTTAGAAACCACATATTGTACCCGATTGTCTTTAAAATTGGCACAACATCTTATAATCCAACTAGAAACACCTATGCAAAAATTGGGTAAGATCGGTTAAGATTTAGATATAAATGTCGCCCCCGATTTGACATTTTCCGTTCTGGAAACGGCATAATGTACCCGGTTTTCTTTAAATTTTGCAGAACATCTTATAATCGAACTATAAACACGTATGCAACAATTGGGTAAGATCGGTTCGGATTTAGATATAGCCCTCATACAAATGTTGCTCCCGAATGTATAACCGATTTTGGCCAAATTTTACATATTATATTTCACCAATAAACAGACATGGTGAAAGCGCGTCACATCGTTCCTGGTTTCAATATACCCCCATACAAATGTCCTTTCCGATTTATTTATTTATTATTTTTCCGAAAAGTAAATCGGTTCAGATTTAGATATAGCCCCATAAAAATTTTCCGATTTGACTTTTTCCTTTCCAGAAACAACACAATTTAAAAAAAATTGTCTTCAAATTTGAACAAAAACATTATATTGCAACTAGGAACACACACATATATATATATATATATATATATATATATATATATATATATATATGGTGAAAATGGATAATATCGGTTCAGATTTATATAGAGCTTGTATACAAATGTCACTCCCGATTTGGCCTTTCCTGCTTTAGGTAGAAACATCATCACCCAGGTAGAAACATCAGTGGTGAAAATTGGTCAAATCGGTTCAGATTTATATGTTACTTCCATAGCAACGTCACTCCCAAATTTACTATTTTCGCTCTAGAGACCACATATTTTAAAAGATTTTATCCAAATTTGGCATAACACCTTATATTTCAAGTAGAAACATCTGTGGTGAGAGTGGGTCCGATCGGTTCCTTATAAATGTCCTAACGTTTTCTTTTTCTGCTTAAACTAAACATTTTAATCGATTTTCTTAAAATGTGAAAAACACCTTGTTTTTGAAGTAGAAACATATATGGTTAAAATAGGTCAGATCGGGGCAGTTTTATATATAGCTCCCACACAAAAATAGTTCCCAATCTGACTTTTCCGATTTGACTAAAATTTAGTACAGGACTTTAAATTTCAACTAGAAACATATGTGGAGAAAGTGCTGATCGGTATGTGTAGCCCGAATATAAAATTCGGCGGTACGTTTTTCCACTATGGAAATCACATATTTTAACCGATTTTCTTCAAATTTGGCACACCACTTTATTTGTCAACTAGGACAATTTATGGTGAAAGTGGGTAAATCGGTTTAGACTTATATATAGCTCTCATACAAAAAACGTTTCGATACGACTTTTTTCGCTTCAAAAACTACACATTTTTAACGATTTCATTCAAAGTTAGCATAAGACGTTATATTTCATCTAGTAGTAACATACCTTTACATATTTTCCCCTTTTTAGCAGGACACGTTATATTTCAACTAGATGCACCTATGGTGAAAGTGGGTCAAATCGGTCCATGATATGGGACCCATAAGTTTTTTTTTTTTTTTTTTGTAAGAATAAGCAATTATTGAATAACATTGTTGTGTGTTAATATAGGAACAAAAAATAGTATTGGTTGCAATTCGATGACCGGAGGCTATTTGTTTTTGTTTGCATGTACATTAGGGAGTCTGTGCGTAGTTATTCGAACACTTACTCGTGAAGGCATATGGTAGCCTGAACGAGAGTTTGTGTGCGTGTTTGTCCGAGTATTAGTAACACTCTGAACATGTATTGATAGCCAAAGTTTTTCTTCCAGTTATTTTTTCATCTGATTTTCCAGTTTTGTCTTTGACTTCGCTTTGGCAACCCATCGATTGTTTGTGTATACCGATATCAGTTCGTCTTTAGTTTTTCTTGTTTCCGTTCGTTTTTTCCATCTGTTGTTTCTGCAATATTAAATACACAAGTGTTCTAAATGTTGTGCGTAGTTAGTTGTTTATATCCGGTTTGCAATTTCCTTGTACATAGGAGATGGAGATGAGTACAGAGGTGGCGGAAAACATCGATACCGATTTGGGTAATTGTAAAATTAAAAATCCGTTTGTTATGGGATATTCGGAGGATTCAGCCTGAAATAATCTACCAATTAAAAGAATATGCATGTAATGTCTTTAAAACGGCTCAATCCTAACTTAATAATATGATATGATCTCTGAAGATTAGAATATGATTAGAATATTAGTCAGTAATTTCAGTGTGATTTTTGGAAATCTTGATTGATATTTTACTAATATATGAGCACTTTTTATGTTAAATGAGGACGAAGCGCGGGATATTGCAAATATTTGTGTGGACATGTTGGTCCTGCCCGACTTAAATTTTCCCCATGATCTTCCATAAACACATTTCGATATAGGGCCCATAAAATCGCAGACTGCATATAACATGGTAATATATTAGCTTTTTTATCATCCTTTTTTTCCTTTTCTGTTTTTGGATAGTAGTTTTTAAATTTTCTTTTGGTGGATATAGATAAATCTAAAGTAGTAATTTCGTATGTAGAATTTTTATCAGTTTCTACCCAGTTTTCAACAAAAATTTACAACCGCAGAACCTTTTGTATACTCGATCTCCTGTTTCTCATTTTTTGTACACATTTTGAAAATCATTATAGGTATCATATGTTTTTGTTTCCACTAAGAATGTGTACTTTATTTTGTACCACATTTATCTCTTGTAGTTCCGCATCCTCCTTTTAAATACAAATTTTGAAATATCCATTTATGTTCCGCGTTTACGTAATTAAAGGGCTGTACACCATTTTTATCCCTTTTAGTCTCGCACATCCCTTAAAAGTACAAATTTAGAAAAATCTAATATGACTGTGCTTCTACATGCTGGATTTTACATATTAAATTTCACGATTCTAGCTGTAATACTTAAGAAGGTACCATTTTTATCCCTTTCTGTCTCGCTCATCCCTTATAAGTACAAATTTCGAAAAATCCACTTAGATTTGGGCTTCTACGTTGTCAGAGGAATTTCACGACCATAGCTGCAATACTTGAATTGGCATCATTATACCCTCCTCACCAGGATGGCGGAATACTAACTTTGTCATTCCGTTTGTAACACCTAATAGTATCGACCCAATAAAGTATATATACTCTTGATCGTCATAAAATTCTAAGACGATCTAGCCATGTCCGTCTATCATCTAAACGAAAGGATCTAGGATGTCAAAATTTTCAATAAAGGATATAAATTCAGTGCCTAGTGTTAGTGCAGGGAATGCTTACTTAAATAATAGAAGACAAGTAAGGAAAGGTTAAAGTCGGGCGGGGCCGACTCTATGATACACTCCACTTTCTATCCGAATACAATTTAATTCGGTGAAAAAGTGAAAACGGGCAGGATTTTTGCATCCTGTAAATGTGTGTGTTTGACAAAAAATGTTAAATCGGAAAGGACATTTGTATGGGAGTATATTGAAATCTGGAACGAAATAGGTGAAATATAATTCGTATAGTTTGGCCAAAATCGGTTAAACATTTGGGAGCAACATTTGTATTTGCGCTATATCTAAATCTGAACCGATCTTAGCCACTTTCACCATAGGTTTTTTACTTGGATTATAAGCTGTTGTGCCAAATTTAAAGAAAATCGATCTAAAGCGGCAAAAGTCAAATCGGGAGCTACATTTGTTTGGGGGCTATATCTAAATCTGAACCGATCTTACCCAATTTTTGCATAGGTGTTTTTAGTTGGATTATAAGATGTTGTGCCAAATTTAAAGAAAATCGAGTATAATATGTGGTTTCTAGAGCGGAAAATGTCAAATCGGGAGTGACATTTGTATGGGGCTATATCTAAATCTGAACCGATCTTACCTACTTTCTGCAATGGTGTTTATAGTTGGATTATAAGATGTTGTGCCAAATTTAAAGAAAATCGAGTATAATATGTGGTTTCTAGAGCGGAAAATGTCAAATCGGGAGCGACATTTGTATGGGAGCTATATCTAAATCTGAACCGATCTTACCCAATTATTGCATAGGTGTTTATAGTTGGATTATAAGATGTTGTGCCAAATTTGAAGAAAATCGGGTACAATATGTGGTTTCTAGAGCGGAAAATGTCAAATCGGGAGCGACATTTGCATGGGAGCTATATCTAAATCTGAACCGATCTTACCCAATTTTTGCATATGTGTTTCTAGTTGGATTGTAAGATGTTGTGTCAAATTTACAGAAAATCGGGTACAATATGTGGTTTCTAGAGCGGAAAATGTCAAATCGGGAGCGACATTTGCATGGGAGCTATATCTAAATCTGAACCGATCTTACCCAATTTTTGCATAGGTGTTTCTAGTTGGATTGTAAGATGTTGTGTCAAATTTAAAGAAAATCGGGTACAATATGTCGTTTCTAGAGCGGAAAATGTCAAATCGGGAGCGACATTTGTATGGGGGCTATATCTAAATCTGAACCGATTTGCCTCAAATTAAATAGCGTTCGTCCTCGATCCACAAAACCTACTTATGCCATTTTTTGTTAAGATCGGACTATAATTGCGACCTGTAGTTTGATTACATCAATAGATGGACAGACAGACAGACAGACGGACATTGCTAAATCGACTCAGAAAGTGATTCTAAGTCGATCGGTATGCTTAACAATGGGTCTATCCCGCTTCCTTTTGGGTGTTACAAACAAATGCACAAAGCCATAATACTCTCGTGGAGTGTATAAAAATAGATATTATACCTACAGTAAAGCACTCTGTTTTAGAAATAAATAAATTCACATTTTTGAACGAAATTAAACGAAAATAAAAGAATTAATAAATATGTACGACTCACGAAAAAATCATGCGATTCACGCAGAAATTAGACTCACGCACGAACATTTTTCCGTTCCTCACGTTCATGCACGCTTACGTGAGTAAAATAAATTTTGCTCACGCTCCAACGTACCAACTAAACGGCTACAACTAGAATTATGAAATTGGGTGTATATATTCATCTGACTGCATAGACACGCAAAATAAAAAAATTTTCCAAATAGTTTTTTTAGTAACTCTGACTCAGGTTCGAGATCTTTTGAAATCTTTTTCTTAAACAGTATTTTAAAAAGAAGTGTGTGACATTTATTTCGTTCGGTTGCTAGCAGGGCAGACTATCGTTTCAAGGGACGCTACTCCCCCTTATCAATGTCCAGAGCAATGAAATAACTACTCTGTTTATTATTGGTTTGTATATCTGCCTCGCAAACTCAATTGAATGAGCACTGCATCGGACTTAAATATACACCCAAAAATCCCAGTTCAGTAGTTACCGAAAACAAACAAATGTCATTTGTCTTTTTAAAATACTTTGTTTTCTGTTTAAGAAAACAAAAACAAATTATCTCGAACCTGAGTAAGAGTTACAACAAAAACTATGAAAAGATCAACTAATAAAAAAAAAACAAAACATATTTTTCCAAATTCGTACTTTTTTCTTTCACGTCAAAAATGGAATGAATCATGAAGTTACGTGAGAGACAATGGATTTTCAAAATTTGTACTTTTGGAATTAAAATAAGATAGAAATACACCCGACTGTAGCACCCACTATCTACCAATATTTATGGTATTTAAGCTTTTTTGACGATTGATGTCTTATATTTACCTTCTGCATTGACTTGACTTAAACGGATTGGCAGCCTTGCCTTATAAGCGTGGTGTGAAATAATATAAATTTTGTATTTTTTTATAAAGTTATTTTTCTTAATATTTTTATTTGTTTTGGTTTGGATATATTAAAAAACTTGACATTTTGTAATGTTACTGCACTTCTACGAAAATCGACAGGCTCTGTGGAATGTAATCCATGATGGAGGGTATATAAAGTTCGGCCCGGCCGAACTCAACTCCTCTTTTACTTACTTTTTTAGCCCTTCAAGGTATACATTTCCTTAAAGGTACTAATTGCGAAAAATCGAATTTTAAGGAGTTTCTACATGGTCAGAGGAATTTACATATCAAATTTCACGATTCTAGCCGTACCAATTTTCACGATTATTGCAGCATTATTTAAATTTGTGCTATTTTCATTCCTTTTTGCCTCTTTCCCCCCTTAAAAGTACAAAATTCAAAAAAATCAAATTTTATTTTTCTAGCTACTGCCGTTTATTTAGGACGAAGGTTCGATGTTTATCCCTTTTTGTCCCATTTCACCCCCAAAAAGTATGAATTTCGTAAAAGCCTTTTTTATCTCTCCCTCATATCTGAGAACTACCCTGAAACTGGCTACAGTGGTTTGGTTTGGACGCTGATCAATGAAAAGTCAGTAACGCAACTCTTTTATATATATAATACGTACCAATTCTTTCCGCAAATACTGTACAACTCTGCAGTAAGATGAACTCAAAAAATAGAAAAAAAAATACTTTTCATTTCCTGGCTTACCTTCTGCAAAGTCAAAGCATTCACTCGTTTTCAATTAGTTAGTTACTCTTTGAAGGAGTCAGAGCATGAAGTCAATTCATGGCCATTTTTAAACACATCTTGCCTGCTGTTAAAGTGTGGAAAAATACTAATTCGAAAAGGCCCTTAATCCGATTATTATACCGGAGACCTTACTTGCTTAATTCTAAGCTGATGAATAATCTGCCAACTTGTCTCAAATATGACCTATGAATCGCTAGTAACCACATCACTGATCGATTGAAATGTTCCAGGAGACTGATCAATGCTATCTGTTGTTTACTCTGAATTTCATCAAAAGTCAAATCAAATTCCCTTTCACCACCTAAACTACTAGGGAAGTGTGTGGGTTCTTTTCATAAATTTAATAATGGAATACGTTCAGGTTCCAATGCGAAAAAAAAAACAGAAAAAGCAGAAAAGAAAAAGAAGAAAAATGAATATATTTCATGGTATGAAATAAAGAGATTACGTGTTTTCATATCCCGCATCCGATGATTTTCGCATTTTCCTTCCCATTTTTTATATTTCAATTTATTTGCAAGTTTTTTATTTTGTTCACTCTCTCTCGTTCACATCACTTGCCATTACGAGCGATTGAAATTCTATGCACGTGTGATATATTTAAAACAGGATTTCTGAAATTGAAGACGAAGCAGTAACAAGTTGAAGGTATGAAAAGTCATTATGGCAACAGAAACAGAAACGATGGTAAAGGTGTGCTGTGGAACTCACATTTGATTTAATTAAATGAATTAACAAAATCAAAAATTAAACCAGATTTACCAGAATGTTTGCAACGTGCCCAAGGCTCCAAATAGTTGAATAGAGGTTTTCGACAAGACGTTTTTTCTGTTGAAAACAGAATGTATGTGTAATGGATCCTATCGAGGAAATTAAAAATTAGTCAGTGCAATAAATAAGGATTGTAAAGCAAGTGGTGTAGTTTATCTTAAGAACTACCTAAAAGAAAACACTACAGCATGCTGTCTCTTTTATGGGTTGTACGACTCAAAATAGAAATTAATCACACACAAGTTGTTTCGGCGATAATAAAAACATTATCTAAATATTCTGTATGAATAAAGTCGATATACAAATTCACATGAAAGAACTATCAAAGCAAACGGATCTAAATGAAGTAGTATGAGTAATTGAGACACGGAATTCAATCAAAAAAGCCTATTTAAGGAACTGAATGATAATAATTTTATAAGTAGTATGTTTGCAACCAGTTTTGCCACTTTCGCCGTAAAGGTAAAAAAATAAAGTACGAATTTGGAAAATTCTTTTTTTTTTGCGTATCTATGCAGTCAGAGGAATAAATACACCGAATGAATAAGAGTACGACTTTCGAAAATCTCTTTATTTTACGCGTCTACGTAATTAGAGGGATATGCACACCAAATTTCATCATTTAGCTGTATCCGTTTGGAGGATACCATTTTTATCCCTCTGTTCCAATTGTATCCGTTGGTAGTATGAATTTGGAAAACCCTTTTATATTTTTCATGTCTACAGGGCCGTGCGCAGGAATTTCCCCTGGGAGGGTTTTTAACTACACTCATAAAAAAGTGAACCCTATTATCAGTTAAAATTAATTAAAATTTAGGAAATTTGAACTTCGTATACTCTAAAGCAAAATTTCTTCAAATCAACTTCAGACTTTTCCTTGAAATTTGTACATGCTTTGAACTTGATTCTGGTTAAATTTTCTGCAAACCAAGTAAATATTTGTTCAAAGAGAGGAAAATTCCAGTAAGTTTTCCTCAAACCAAGTACATTTTTACTAAATCTAAGTAAAATTTGGCTGAAATTTTCCTAAATCTAAGTAAATTTTTCCTAAAACCAAATACATTTTTACTAAATTTAAGTAAAATTTTCCTAAAACTAAGTACATTTTTACAAAATATTAGTAAAATTTTGCTGAAATTTACCTAAAACTAAGAAAAATTTGACTCAAATCAAGTAAATATTTACTCAAACTGAGGACAATTTTGCTGATTTTTTTCCTTTTACAACAAGTAATTTTTTACTTAAACTGAGGAAAATTTTATTTGATAGTGAAATTAAATTATGTTCAATTTAACAAAAAAAAATCAAACAAATAGTTTTGCTTCAGAGTATGCAAAACTGATACAAAAAATGACAACATGAAATATTTTTCAAAAGTATCATGATACCTTCACCATAAAGAGTTGAGCTATTACTTCATGATTGTTGCGAAGGCAAGATAGGCGCCTTCGTAGTGGGAAATAAGTCTCTGCAAACGAACGATAATTGCTTCTTAGATTAATATTCAAGAATTTTTTAAACAATTTCAAATGTTTTTTATAACTTCATTAATACATAAATGTAGGGCGAACTCGGCATAAATTTCAGTAAACATTTTAACTTAATTTTAGGAAAAACACATTTTTAAGTTAAAATTTCCTAAATGAAATTTTTTCCATACAAACAATTTCAGATTTTTTTTCTCACTTAAAACTTTGGAAATATTCTATCACATAAGTATGAATTTACTCAACTGTAAGAATTTTTTATTAGATCCAAAGAAATGTTTTTAAGTAAATATACTACCCTATTTCTAGTAAATGAACAATTTACTATGGCTTTTAAAGAAGGAAACTTTACTCATACTTAGCTAATTTTCCAACTTTTTAGGAAATCTTTACTGAACTGGAGTGAAATTGTAGAATTAAATTGTAGTATGAATTTTACTCTGATTTAGGAACGCTATTTTTCTGAGTGTAGTTTTACAAAAAATAAAGCTGGTGAAAATTCTGTTAATTATTTAGTCAATTTTCAATCAATGTTCAATTTTTCTCGTGAAGCCTAGTCAGTCTATGGCGCAATGATAAATGGCGTTAATTTGATTATGTGTGATTACGTGAACGTTTGGAAACCATTTATATTTTATTGCCAGCATCTTCGAGAAATATTTGGATACATTCGTCCGACAGGCATCGTCGGCAAAATTGCATTTCAGTAATCCATCTATCAGTACATCAAAGGAATTTGTCAGTAAAAGAAAGCAGAAAGTCTACTGGAAGAGCAGATTTTCTGCTGCTGGAAAAAATGACAGCATATTTGTATCTGCTGAGATGGTAAACAGCTGTTTGCTGTTTTTAGCAATATAGAACAAACTTAAAGCATATGTACAGAACAGTATGACCACTCAGCTATACATGTTAACAACACTTTTTTGAATACCACGGAGAGATAATGCGATTGTCTTTTTAATGATACGCATATTGTCCCAAGCTAATATAAAGGGAAATTCGAGCTAAACTCGCTTATGAACGCTTACCTATTTTTATATTTTTATTAACAGCAGCCAATTTTAGCAGACTGCAAACTCTTTAGCAGTATGAATGTTGATGTAATATTGCAGAAAACTGCTGTTATGCCAAAACATCTTTAATAGCAGAAAAGTGTCTGCTAACAGACTTGTCATTCATAAGTGGCTATGAACAAGAACATATTTGATTTTCTCCTTAATTTGAAGAGAAATTATTAAACATTCTTCTGCAGTTTAATCTAAAAAGGTTCACTAATTGCTACGATTAAAGAGTTTTCGAAATGTCCTATTATTCGCGGTTTTATGGTTCATAGCCACTTTTGTATGTTTAAAATTGAGCACTAAGAATGTTGAAAGAAGCACATAGCCATTTATGCCCAAATATATAAATAAGATTTGTTGTAAACTCCATAACGTTTTTCATGAAATCTTGGCAATGTTGTACAGAAAACGCATTTTCTGTAATGTAGGAGTTTAAAGATTCCAGCTTCATCGGTTAACCCTTCAGGTTTTTAACAAAGTATGGGTCTAAATATGATGTCTAATGAGTTTTGGGGTATTTAATTTATATAATTTATATTGATTTCACTGTCTGACAGCGCGGGCTATTTAGGAGTAATCTGGAAGCGAAACGCGGAACATCGACAGAAGAAAGCTAATCTGTCTTTGTAAACTAGTCGAAAAATTACCGTTGGAGAATCGCACCCAGAAGAATGTTGTGGATGTAGCACTGGTATGATGGCCACTAACAAAGGTAGGGAAAATATGAAAACATAGCGTCCAACGATCAACTCACTATTGACATTAAGTTGGGGTTGTATTGTATTGGATTTTTAGGAATTTTAGGATTTGGATACGCTAGAACCTCCTACCACTCTATCTGCCCCAAGGTGCCCCCTTCGGGCAAATAGCGGGAGTGGTGGGAACAAGTTTTATAAAAATTAATGTTTGTAAGTGTTCGGAAAATGTTAGGGAGGTTCGTCTTACATTTAACCCAACTCGGGGCGACTCTTGGGGAGTTTTGGCCTTGGCCTCCACAATGGATTACCTTCCACAGAGGCTGTCGATTTTCGTAGAAGTGCAGTCAATGTTACTGCATTTTTGCGGGAAAACCAATAAAGATATTGGAAAAAATATTTTATTTATATATAAAGGGTGATTTTTAGCTATTATCTTTTTGGCAACACTGGTTTAAACAGTTGACGCACGTTTCGTGTTTTGTTTCACTGTCAAACATCTTCAGTTTGGTCTATAATTTAACCATGAATCGTCTTACAAACGAACAACGCTTGCAAATTATTAAATTTTATTATCAAAATGCGTGCTCTTTTAAGAAAGTTCATCGCGCGCTTCCATTTTATGTTCAGTTTAATCGTCCCACTGAAGCCGCTATTCGGGTTATTGTGACTAAATTTCGCACCAAAATTACATTGTTGGACCAACACGCTTACGTAGATTGTGAACTGAAGAAAGTATCGCAGCTTTATCGGCCAGTGTTGATGATGACCATCAATTATAGATACGTCGCCGTTCGCAGGAATTGGGCCTCTGTTACTCAAAAACGTGGAAATGCCAAAATTGGGCTAAACGGATGGACCATTTGAGGCGCAGTCAAAGTCAATATTTGCATGAAATAATCTTCAAACATTAAAATATATGGACCGTACTATCGATTCAAATAAAGGTTTCATGCATTTTTCTGAATTTTATGTGTTTTTTTTTGAAACACCTTTCGTATAGCTTTTAAATCATCACCCTTTATATATATGATTTTAATTATTATAAATCATGCTTATAAGGCAAGGCTACCAATAGGGCGAATCGCTTTGGAATAGAAAAAAAGTTGGAGGCAAAAATCTCCTTCAATGTGCGCAAGGACGATATGCTTCGGTGTTCTTTACATATCGTCCTTGCGCACATTGAAGGAGATTTTTAAGATTTTTTTAATCAGACTTTTTTCATTGTTTCCCCACTCAATATTATGATGAAGACGCCCAAGCCTTTACCCTTGATCCTCCATGTTAGACAGTTTTACTACTACACCTGGAAGGAAATTCGTGTTCTGTGACCGTCTTACAAACTGTCGAGACACTGTTCCACCATACCAAATACTTTTTGATTCATCCGTCCACTTTTCGGTTGGCAACTGCAGGTGTTTTGTTGCGAATTACAATTTTTAAGTGGGACTTTTCTCGGGCTTCTGGTATCTTGTGATATGTTGAAAACTGCTATTATTTCATCTGACAGTCAGATGAATATATGTATATACCGAATTCCATGATTCTAGCTGCGGCCATTTTGTTGGTACAAATTTTATCCCCTTTTTCCATTTTTTTAAATCGAATTTCGTAAAATCCCTTTATTTTACTTGTCTACCCAATCAGAGGAATGCATACACATAATTTCGTTATTCTAGGTGCAGCCGTTTGGTTGGTACCATTTTTATCCCTCTATTCCCCATTTTATCCCTTAAACGTACGAAAATACTTTTATTTTGTTTATCTTATCAATTTTATGAAAGTACATACCGAATTCCGTGTTTCTAGCTGTTGTCGTTTGATAGTTACCATTTTTATTCTTTTTTTGTCGCATTTCACTCTCTACAAATAAAAATCACTTTATGGTGCACGTTTTTGCTGTAAGGGAAATGGCATACCAAATATCAAGCAAATATAAGCAGACATAAGCAAAAAACATGTTTAAATAATTTAAATATTAGGGATATTTTCATATGTAAAAAAATGCTTAAGGGGCCATTTTAAGGGTTGAAGAGACATGGTAAAGGGTGATTTTTTAAGAGCTTGATAACTTTTTTTAAAAAAAAAAAACGCATAAAATTTGCAAAATCTCATCGGTTCTTTATTTGAAACGTTAGATTGGTCCATGTCATTTACTTTTTGAAGATAATTTCATTTAAATGTTGACCGCGGCTGCGCCTCAAGTGGTCCATCCGCTTAGTCCAATTTTGGCATTTCCACGTTTTTGAGTAACAGAGGCCCAATTGCTGCGAACGGCGACGAATCGATAATTGATGGTCATCATTAACATTGGCGGATACAGCTGCGATATTTTCTTCAGTTCGTACTCTACGTAAGCGTCTTGGTGGTTTAATGTCCAACAATGAAATGGAAGCGTGCGATGAACTTTCTTAACAGAGCACGCATTTTGATAATAAAATTCAATGATTTGCAAGCGTTGCTCGTTAGTAAGTCTATTCATGATGAAATGTCAAAGCATACTGAGCATCTTTCTCTTTGACACCATGTCTGAAATCCCACGTGATCTGTCAAATACTAATGCATGAAAATCCTAACCTCAAAAAAATCACTCTTTAGATATGACTTCACTAGCGGCATCCTTGCGTCAGTAAGAGCGTTGGAAGACTATTTTATACAAATTTTAAAATAATTTAACAATTTAAAAGTATGGGAGCCCCATTAAGTAGTGTTCAAAAAAACGTGTGGGAGGTAAATGGGGGTCGCCTACTCCGAGGGCTTCTCGAGGCAGTTTTTGGGTTTTTTGTATATTTTTACACCTTTTTCGCCACATTTGAGCCCGATGAGCGACTAGTGTTCGCTTCATGATTTTTCCTGAACCTCGTAATCGAAAAGTCGTGCACTATCCCACCTCCAATTGACATGGCTATATAATCATGCAGTGTATCTCTGCAGCCTGCTAACAGATCTTGGGGAAAATTTTCCTACACTCTTCGAACAAAGTACTCATAAGATGACGGCCACAAGGTAGTGTATAACCCTATGCCGAATATGAGATTGAGGTATAATACACGAACGGCTCCAAAATGTATTGTGGAATGGATCGTTCTTGTGGCTTCCCAGTAAAATCTGGTCCAGCATGTTCATCTGAACTGCCTTTAAGATGGAAGTCTTCGCAATTAAGTAAGAATGTAGAAAACATTCATCATTAAACACAATATGTCGCATACAAATCTTTGTAAACAATCTAGCTACCTTTTCGCCTCTAAGATCTAGGTGCATAAAATCTAATCTAATCTAATAAATCAGTGGAGCGAGGGTGCCAAACTGCACCAATTTTTTTTTTTTTTTTTTTTTTTTTTTTATTTTTTTAGTTCATATTAACAATTTTAACTTCTATAAATTGGTTGCCTCAGCGCCTCTAGGGCATTATTGAGGCTAGTCGGCAACACATTATTCAGTAAATATCAAATTAAACATATTTAAACTTAATAATACAATCTATTTTTCATATAAGAAGCATTTCGATATTCTGCAGCAGAAATTCTTTTAATTTGTTTTTAAAAAGTGATATCGATCGTAAATCTTTTAAGAATTGTGGTAAAAAGTTAAATTCAACGCTACCTATATGTTCAATTCGCTGTCTGGTTGTTTCCAGGCGACATCGGGTTACTCTTAATTGAGAATTTGATACACTTCCACTACCGATATTCCTAGGTGATGTACAGGGTGATTTTTTAAGAGCTTGATAACTTTTTTTTTAAAAAAAACGCATAAAATTTGCAAAATCTCATCGGTTCTTTATTTGAAACGTTAGATTGGTCCATGACATTTACTTTTTGAAGATAATTTCATTTAAATGTTGACCGCGGCTGCGTCTTAGGTGGTCCATCCGCTTAGTCCAATTTTGGCATTTCCACGTTTTTGAGTAACAGAGACCCAATTGGTGCGAACGGCGACGAATCGAAAATTGGTGGTCATCATTAACACTGGCCGATACAGCTGCGATATTTTCTTCAGTTCGCACTCTACGTAAGCGTGTTGGTGGTTTAATGTCCAACAATGTAAATTTGGTGCGAAATTTAGTCACAATAGCCCGAATAGCCGCTTCAGTGGGTCGATTAAACTGACCATAAAATGGAAGCGCGCAATGAACTTTCTTAACAGAGCACGCATTTTGATAATAAAATTCAATAATTTGCAAGCGTTGTTCGTTTGTAAGACGATTCATGATGAAATGTCAAAGCATACTGAGCATCTTTCTCTTTGACACCATGTCTGAAATCCCACGTGATCTGTCAAATACTAATGCATGAAAATCCTAACCTCAAAAAAATCACTCTTTATAACGATATAGTTTGTGGTAATATGTGTCTTTTAGAGTGGTAGGAATCGCGATGAAAAGTTCTATGGGGACTATAGGAGTGACATTTGTATGGACCTGAACCAATTTTCGCAAATTTTAATAGTTCCACCCTTACCACTTATTCCAAGTTTTGTTTGGAAAGGAAAATAATCGTGACCTGTGCTTTGATTACAATAATAGACGAACAGCCGTGCATAGCTAAATCGACACACAAATTGATTTAAGCTGATTGCAATGAGTCTACTTCGCTTGCACAAAAACACTACTCTAGAAGAGGTTGTAAAATATCCTAAATATCATAATCTAAATGAGTCATTGGTACCCATGAGACTTGTAGACTAGTACAAGCTTTTAAAACAAAAAGAAATAGAAGATTTCCTTGATGAAGAGATATATATTCTGAAAATCAGTTGTTGTTACCATATCTTATCTCAATATCTTGAATATTTTAACCCACTTGTGTACATCGCAGAATAATTTAGTTCATTAACGAAATTTAATGAATTCAGATTTGTTCTCCTAGCTCTTTGGAAACGAATACAAACATAATGTCGGCATTGATTGGCGTACGATTTCCGGTATCTTTGTTGGTGCGATTGTATACATCGTCACCTTCAAAGTTAGCATCCTTTTACATCCACAAACAGAAACTAGACTTTCACCATCATCCACCTTTTCCTGGTGTCTTCGTTATACACTTCCCTCCCCCCTTTATTCCAACCTTCTTAACGACTCACGTCGTTTGATAGAAATCTCACTATTCCGTGTTTTCAGCTGTATCTACTGCATGGATAACACGTTTAATGAGCAGTGAAGTTTACGAGCATCGGGAAATTGCATTCAAATTAGTATCTTGGGTATGGAAAACAAATTCTCTGTTGTCAAATAATCACGAAGGCAACATTAACGAAAGACTGAATGAAGAAAATTATATACCGAGCAATTCGTGTAACTGACATAGTTTTCCGTATTTTTTGTTTTTGTAGACATTTTCAATGCGTGCTTCTTGATTACAGTGCCGTAAGAAAGTAAAGATTTTTCTTACGTTTTGTTTTCGTCCTCCAAAAGGATAATGACCTGTGAAGATATTTGTCCGTTCGCCGCCTTTTTCTTTCCTAGGAAGCATAGAAAAATAGTTGAAATTGTCTAAAGGTTCGTCAAAACGTGTAAATATTGTGATGTTTTTCGTTCATTCGCAAGCGTTTTGAATTTCCTCAAATATTGGGATACACTCAATATTATTTTGAAAATAAGGGTGTTTAAATTTAAAGCGAAGAAGAAAAGCCGAGTAAAAATGGCTTTAAATTCGGTCTGAGCAAATTGTATGCACCCTCTAACATCGAATGCATTCCACAGCATCAAGAAGTAGCTGAAGGAAGATTTTGAGAAGATTACTAAAAAATAACAGAGATTTAAAAACTAATTATCGACAGTGATTGTATAGGCTATATTAAACTTAAATAAAACTTAATTATGACACGTGCATTTATTTTCTCATTGCGTTTGTAACACTAGAGAATATTCAACGGAGACCCCATAAAATATATATTCTGTATCCTGGTGAAATTATATGACTATTTAGCCATGTCCTTTTGCCTATCTGTCTGCAATCAGGACTGCAAATAACACTTAATATTTAGATTATTTAGTTATTTTTCAATTTCCGCCTCATATTAAAATATGATACATACACATTTTATGGACTCGAACAAAACTTTTTTTAAGATTCCCACTATTCGTACTTTTAAGGGATAAAATGGGAAAAGAGTGAACAATTGATACGGCTGAAATTTAAATCATGGTATTTGGTTTATACATTACTCTGAATGTGTACATATCTTTTTTCGCAATTTATGGGCGAAAGGGGATACAAATGGTACCAACCAAACTCGTGAAATTCGTTACATATAATTTGGGCCAAATTATAAATTTGAACTAGCGATTACTTTGACTTTGAAAGGTAGAATAACATTCATTTTTGTTTTGAGAAGAGATGGGCCTTCATTTCAGCCATCATGAAGCTCATTTTCATTTCAGTGGCTATGTCAATAAGCAAAATTGCCACATATGGGGTTAAGAGTACCCACACGTGACTCGTGAGAAGCTAATGCATCCACAACGAGTCACTTTTTGGTGTGGATTTTGGGCTGTACTGCAAAATTGGGTTGATCAAATGAGGTACTGCCGAGCCATTTGTGTAATCGTATGAATGATATTGTGTTCCATTATTGAATGACAAATAAAACAAGAAATTTGAAAAAATAATCAGTACTTTTTAATTTAACATTTTACATGGCCCACCCTATACGTTCGTCTGACTACATAAACGTGATAAAGTTTATTCCTAACAAGTATAGAAAATACCCATGTTGACCTCAAATGTATCTGAATATATATATTGGTATGATGCGTTACGACGCCTAAATATTTTGATATCCTCTCCCTAGAGGATAAATTTATTTTAAATTTGCCTAAAAATATCATAATTTTCATAACATGATATTACACGCAACGTCAACATCCTCCAATCTGCCGGTAATACTGTGGGATTCTCTCCATGGTGGTGGGTATATAAGATTAGACGCGGCCGAACTTAACGCCTTTTTATACCCTACACCACTTCGTGGTCTAGGGTATTATAAGATAGTTTCGCGCCAAATGTTTATAACACCAAGAAATAATCGAGCTTGACCCACCTTTAAGTATACCGATCGGCTTAGAATCACCAGCTGAGTCGATTTACCGATGTCTGTCCGTCCGTCCATCTGTCCGTCTGCTGTCCATCTAAGCTTGTTCGCACTCTTTTTCCGCTTTAGAAACCACATATTGTACCCGATTTTCTTTAAATTTGGCAGAACATATAATAATCCAACTAGAAACACGTATGCAAAAATTGGGTAAGATCGGTTCAGATTTAGATATAACCCCCATACAAATGTCGCTCCCTATTTCACCTTTTCCGCTTTAGAAACCACATATTGTACCCGATTTTCTTTAAAATTGGCACAACATCGTATAATCCAACTAGAAACACCTATGCAAAAATTGGGTAAGATCGGTTCAGATTTAGATATAGCCCCCATACCAATGTCGCTCCCGATTTGACATTTTCCGCTCTAGAAACGACATATTGTACCCGATTTTCTTTAAATTTGGCAGAACATCTTATAATCCAACTAGAAACACGTATGCAAAAATTGGGTAAGATCGGTTCAGATTTAGATATAGCCCCAATACAAATGTCGCTCCCGATTTCACTTGTTCCGCTTTAGAAACCACATATTGTACCCGTTTTTCTTTAAAATTGGTACAACATCTTATAATCTAACTAGAAACACCTATGCTGAAAGTGGGTATGATCGGTACAGATTTAGATATAGCCCACATACAAATGTCGCTCCCGATTTGACTTTTTCCGCTCTAAAATCCACATATTGTACCCGTTTTTCTTTAAAATTGGTACAACATCTTATAATCCAACCTATGGTGAAAGTGGGTAAGATCGGTTCAGATTTAGATATCGCCCTCATACAAATGTTGCTCCCGAATGTTTAACCGAATTTGGCCAAACTTTACATATTATATTTCACCAATAAACATACATGGTGAAAGGGGGCACATCATTGCAGGTTTCAATATACCCCCATTCAAAAGTCCATCCCGATTTAACATTTTTTGTCAAACACATACATTTACAGGATGCAAAAATCCTTCCCGATTTCACTTTTTTACCGAATTGAATTGTAATGAGATAGAAAGTCCGTCCGTCTGTACCATTTCCTTACTTGTTTGGAAAATGCCCATATGTCCATACTTTGATATAACCCAAATGGGGTCCCATTCTGATCTATTACAGCTTTAGAAACTACATCTTACATCAGATCTTCATCAAATTTTGCAGATCATGGTATTTTTCAACCAGGAATACCTACCGTGAGTGAGAAATATATAGGCCCATGTTTTGGACCAGGCCCAAAATGTAGTTATAGGCCCCTTTTGAAATGTCGGTCCGATTCATCCTATTACTACTGTATAATTTGTATTTGTCTGTCGAATAATTGGATCAATTACCATATTATTAACCATATTCGTTAAATATGACTAAAGATGAATTTATAGTAAAGGGTGATTTTTTAAGAGCTTGATAACTTTTTTTAAAAAAAAAACGCATAAAATTTGCAAAATCTCATCGGTTCTTTATTTGAAACGTTAGATTGGTCCATGACATTTACTTTTTGAAGATAATTTCATTTAAATGTTGACCGCGGCTGCGTCTTAGGTGGTCCATCCGCTTAGTCCAATTTTGGCATTTCCACGTTTTTGAGTAACAGAGACCCAATTGGTGCGAACGGCGACGAATCGAAAATTGGTGGTCATCATTAACACTGGCCGATACAGCTGCGATATTTTCTTCAGTTCGCACTCTACGTAAGCGTGTTGGTGGTTTAATGTCCAACAATGTAAATTTGGTGCGAAATTTAGTCACAATAGCCCGAATAGCCGCTTCAGTGGGTCGATTAAACTGACCATAAAATGGAAGCGCGCAATGAACTTTCTTAACAGAGCACGCATTTTGATAATAAAATTCAATAATTTGCAAGCGTTGTTCGTTTGTAAGACGATTCATGATGAAATGTCAAAGCATACTGAGCATCTTTCTCTTTGACACCATGTCTGAAATCCCACGTGATCTGTCAAATACTAATGCATGAAAATCCTAACCTCAAAAAAATCACTCTTTATAATTTATACTGTATAATTTATATGAACTACATAAAATTGCTCCCATGAAATAAATGGGTTTAGTAATCAAAGCGAGGTACATACGCAGGGTGTGGTGTAGGGTATTATATAGTCGGCCCCGACCGACTTTAGCCTTTCCTTACTTGTTTAATTTATGGTATACGTTCCATCCCTTCCGATTTGTCTACATGTTTAGTATGGCCCATCTTGCGGGTTTAGGAATCATAACCAGGAATTGGTCTAGGGTATGAAATAAAAACCGTTTCATTACAACAATGAAACAGTTTCATTAATGTGTTTACATTGATGCAATGAAATGCTTCTTTACCGTAATGGTATATTTCATTAACAATATTTTTAATGATTTGTTGTATCATTAATACATCGAAATAGTTTTCATTGATATATTGAAATCTTTTTTTTTTTTTAATTTGAGGAAAGAATGGATAATATTATGAGAATATTTGGCTGGATTATAATTTAGTGGATTCAATTTACTATTACAATACTTGTTTAGCGGATTTTATTAAGTTTTGTTTAAATTTTCGGTCACAAACAAAATAACGAAACTCTTTCTTGACCCGAATGTAACATTTCATTACCAGAATGAGTTGGATTCATTAATGTGTTTAAATTTTTTATTGTGTGTATTTTTGGGTGGCATAGAAGAAGTAAGTTATAATTCTCGTTAATTTTGTCGTTCGCTTATTTTAAGTATTTTGGTTTCTGCGCCAAAGAATTGCTGCAAACTATATGTAGATAGTCAACAGCCAAATAAGCAGTAAAGACGGTATTTTTAGTATTTTTGATGCAGCAATGAAACTACTTAATTACAATGAAACTAATTAATTAAATGTGTCTTTACATTAACCTAAACTGCTTCCTTTAATAAAATGACAATGCTTCATTTTATTAATGCAACTTTACATGTATCTAACGCGAATGAAACATTGTTCGTTGATTGTTAATTTAATGAAACATTTTTCATGTTATCAATGAAGCTCTACGCTGGTCTAAAAACAATGAAAGATTTCTTTGGGGTATGAAACTTTTTCTTTCAGTGATCGAATAGTCGGTCCGACCGACTTTAACGTTTCCATTCTTGCGCTTATAAATAACACTACTCAACAAATTGAAAAAAATTTCATGTACTCCGTATGCGATAATTTTTTCTGTGTAGATAACCTTGACATGAGCTCGAAAAACGCAATAAAAAATTTTTTTTTCGTTTGGTTTTTTTTTTATTATTTTTTTTTTAAATTTAAAAAATTTTTTTTTGGTTAATTTGTTTCGTCCGGCATAACTCGGGAACCACTAGCCCGATTTAATTGAATTAAATTTTAAAAAATTTAAAATTACAATTCCCTTAATCTGTTCATATATTGTTTTCCTATACAAGCAACAGTTTCCAAGTTAAAAATGAATATATAAAGGAAAAAACTTATTTTTTGCCTAAAGATTAATTTTTTTTTTTTTTTAAATCCATAAAAAATCCAAAATGAAAAAAAATGTCAAATCTTATTACTTTTACGTAAAGTCACATAACCTATGAGCAAAATGAGACAAAGATCATGAAAATCGATGCACGCGTTTCGCTTTTATTCGCAATTGAGTAAAGGTATGAATTTCAAAAATTTGCTCGACATATGCACAATCTACTAAAGTGCCTTAACTATGAGAGGCACGATTGGAAAGTTTGTGCCGACCTTAAGGTTATCGGTATCCTTTGTGGATTACAAGGTGGATTCACAAAGTACTGTTGTTTTCTCTGCCTTTGGGACAGCCGCGATCGTCAACATCATTACACCAGGAGGAGTTGGACAGAAAGAGTTAACTTCATCCCCGGCAGCGACAACGTGAAATATACACCACTCATAAAAAAGGAAAATGTTTTTCTCCCACCTCGTCACATAAAGCTCGGACTCATAAAAAACTTCGTGAAAGCTATCAACAAAGATGGCGAAGCGTTCGCCTATTTAAAAACCATTTTTCCTCACCTTTCATCGGCAAAGATTAAGGAAGGCGTTTTCGACGGTCCGCAAATTAAAAAGTTGTTGCAAGACCAACAGTCATTTCGGCAAATTGTTTCCGGATTTCTTGGAAACAACAAAAGCTCAAATTACAGAGAGATCGTCGAACAACTACTCCAAAATTATAAAAAAATTAGAGCAAATATGTCGCTTAAGATACATTTTCTACACTCGCACTTGGACTTCTTTCCGGACAACCTGGGCGATGTGAGTGACGAGCATGGCGCACATGTAAATTAAATTAAAATTACTTGGATTGGTATTGCATTCAAATCCTCGCGAACGTTTGCTCATTTTAACTATCGCGTTCGTCGACACTTGTTGAATGAGTAAAATCGATCAATGAAGACCTATTTATACTGTGTATTGTTTAGTATTTTACTGACAGGTACTTATAAATGGGTGTATATTTTTTACGGCGAATAATGACCACCCTTAAATGTGGGTTGCATTTCTGTAAAAAATAATACAGGTAGCCAACGGAAAACCCAAATAATTAAAAAAGTCCCCTTTCCTTTTTTCCTTTTAATTGTTCACGCACATTTATTAGCGTTTATTACTTTGCTTATGCAATCATAAAAATTAAATAACCCTTTGTTTATTCCGTTTTGTTAATTCTGAGAATCAAAAAAAAAAAAAAGAAAAAACCTTACCATAGACAAAGTTGTGCATATGTCGAGCAAATTTTTGAAATTCATACCTTTACTCAATTGCGAATAAAAGCGAAACGCGTGCATCGATTTTCATGATCTTTGTCTCATTTTGCTCATAGGTTATGTGACTTTACGTAAAAGTAATAAGATTTGACATTTTTTTTCATTTTGGATTTTTTATGGATTTAAAAAAAAAAAATTTAAATCTTTAGGCAAAAAATAAGTTTTTTCCTTTATATATTCATTTTTAACTTGGAAACTGTTGCTTGTATAGGAAAACAATATATGAACAGATTAATGGAATTGTAATTTAAAATTTTTTAAAATTCAATTCAATGAAATCGGGCTAGTGGTTCCCGAGTTATGCCGGACGAAACAAATTAACCCAAAAAAAAATTTTGAAATTCATACCTTTACTCAATTGCGAATTAAAGCGAAACGCGTGCATCGATTTTCTTGATCTTTGTCTCATTTTGCTCATAGGTTATGTGACTTTACGTAAAAGTAATAAGATTTGACATTTTTTTTCATTTTGGATTTTTTATGGATTTAAAAAAAAAAAAAATTAAATCTTTAGGCAAAAAATAAGTTTTTTCCATTATATATTCATTTTTAACTTGGAAACTGTTGCTTGTATAGGAAAACAATATATGAACAGATTAAGGGAATTGTAATTTTAAATTTTTTAAAATTTAATTCAATTAAATCGGGCTAGTGGTTCCCGAGTTATGCCGGACGAAACAAATTAACCAAAAAAAAATTTTAAAATTTAAAAAAAAAATAATAAAAAAAAAACCAAACGAAAAAAAAATTTTTTATTGCGTTTTTCGAGCTCATGTCAAGGTTATCTACACAGAAAAAATTATCGCATCCCGAGTACATTTTGACTGTTGACTAGTGTAATAGTAGATTGAAAATGTTCTCAGGATTTTTCGATATATGCATTTTTACAAATTGGCCTGTAAAATAAAGGGAAAATTTTGCCTAAAAATTTTCAATTTTTTTTTTAAATTTATTAAAAAAAAGTATGAATAACTTCCAAAAATGATAAAAGATAATATATTAATATTTCGTAACATTTTTAGAATATCCTTTTCTCAATTGAGTTAGAACGATTTTTTCGTATTGGGTTACAGGGGAAAGGTGACCGCTTTGGTTTTTATTATTTTTTAATTTTATAGTATTTTATTGATTTCAACAATTTTTTTAACATTAAAAAATGTATTGTTATACCCTACACCACTTCGTGGACTAGTCTATTATAATTTAGTTTTCCGCCAAATGGTTGTAACACCAAGAATTAATGGAGCTAGACCCACCTTTAAGTATACGGATCGGCTTAGAGCCACCAGCTGAATCGATTTAACGATGTCTGTCTGTCCGTCCGCCTGCTGTCCATTTAAGCTTGTTCGCACTCTACAAGTCGCAATTGTTGTCCGATTGTCATGAAATTTGGCAGAAGTTTTTTTTTTGGCAAAGGACGTTCGGTATTGAATTTGGAGAAAATCGGTTCCATACAAATATCCATATATTTCACACTATTACTGCTCTAGAATACACATATTACATAGGATCATGACACAATTTTCAGTATCGTATTATATTTGAACTAAAAACAGCTAACCGAAAAGTGGACCACATGGGTCCATGTTTTGATATAGCCCCCATACAAATGTACCTCCAACATACAATATTACTGTTCTAAAATGCACATTTTACACCGGATCTTAATCAAATTTCCCACACAATGTAACATTTAGGCTAGAAACACCTATTGGGAAACCCAGCTATATAGGTCAATGTTTTGATATAGCCCCCAGTTTACACTATTATCACTTTATAACCCACATCTTACATTGGATCTTGATAAAAATTTTGCAGATCATGTTATATTTCAATAAAAAATACTTACTTTGAAAGTGATCTATAGGGGCCCATTTTTTAATTTAGCGCACTTACAAATGGGACCCCATTTTTTTATTACACCTCTAGGACCCACATTTTACATCGGAAGTTTATCAAATTTTGATCTGAGTTTTTCATTGGATCTTGATCAATTTTTCCAGATCATGTTATATTTACTTTACTCGAAATATCTGCCGGAAAATTGGATCAATTATTTACCATATTTGTAAAATATGACTAATGATGAATTTATAAAATTATATATATATATATTAATTAAAATTATATAATTTTAATTATTATATTATTATAAATAAAATTGTTTCCATGAAACACCTGGGTTTAGTAACCAAAGCGAGTTATATATGCAAGGAGTGGTGTAGGGTATTATATAATCGGCCCCGCCCGACTTTAGCCTTTCCTTACTTGTTTTTTTTTCCATGCTTTATATAAGGTTACTTTCTATATATGTTTGTGTGCCACAAAATTTGAAATCAATTTTTGAAAGCTTTTTTCTCAACCAATTTTGCTCAAATTTTGCACACTTAATCATTTTCGATGACAATACAAGGAAATGGAAAAATTTGACCAATTGGACAAAGGGGCGTGGCACCTCCCATACAAAGTTAAAACCTATTATTGAATATTGTCAGTTCTATGACACCTAGAGTGCTGAAATTTAGTGTAAGTGCATCTAGCATCAATGTGCATAGCTGTGCCAAAAATGGGCGGTATTGGAAAAGTGGGCGTGGAACCTCCCATACGAAGTTAAAACCTATTATTGAATATTGTCAGTTCTATGACACCTAGAATGCTGAAATTTTGTGTAAGTGCATCTAGCATCAATTCGCATAGTTGTGGCAAAAATGGGCGGTATTGGAAAAGTGGGCGTGGCATCTCCCATACGAAGTTAAAACCTATTATTGAATATTGTCAGTTCTATGACACCTAGAGTGCTGAAATTTTGTGTAAGTGCATATACCATCAATGTGCATAGTTGTGCCAAAAAGGGGCGGTATTAGAAAAGTGGGCGTGGCACCTCCCATACGAAGTTAAAACCTATTATCGAATATTGTCAGTTCTATGACACCTAGAGTGCTGTAATTTTGTGTAAGTGCATCTAGCATCAATGTGCATAGTTGTGCCAAAAATGGGCGGTATTGGAAAAGTGGGCGTGGAACCTCCCATACGAAGTTAAAACCTATTATTGAATATTGTCAGTTCTGTGACACCTAGAGTGCTGAAATTTTGTGTAAGTGCATCTAGCATCAATTCGCATAGTTGTGCCAAAAATGGGCGGTATTGGAAAAGTGGGCGTGGCATCTCCCATACGAAGTTAAAACCTACTATTGAATATTGTCAGTTCTATGACACCTAGAGTGCTGAAATTTTGTGTAAGTGCATTAATTCGCATAGTTGTGCCAAAAAGGGGCGGTATTGGAAAAGTGGGCGTGGCACCTCCCATACGAAGTTAAAACCTATTATTGAATATTGTCAGTTCTATGACACCTAGAGTGCTGAAATTTAGTGTAAGTGCATCTAGCATCAATGTGCATAGCTGTGCCAAAAATGGGCGGTATTGGAAAAGTGGGCGTGGAACCTCCCATACGAAGTTAAAACCTATTATTGAATATTGTCAGTTCTATGACACCTAGAATGCTGAAATTTTGTGTAAGTGCATCTAGCATCAATTCGCATAGTTGTGGCAAAAATGGGCGGTATTGGAAAAGTGGGCGTGGCATATCCCATACGAAGTTAAAACCTATTATTGAATATTGTCAGTTCTATGACACCTAGAGTGCTGAAATTTTGTGTAAGTGCATATACCATCAATGTGCATAGTTGTGCCAAAAAGGGGCGGTATTAGAAAAGTGGGCGTGGCACCTCCCATACGAAGTTAAAACCTATTATCGAATATTGTCAGTTCTATGACACCTAGAGTGCTGTAATTTTGTGTAAGTGCATCTAGCATCAATGTGCATAGTTGTGCCAAAAATGGGCGGTATTGGAAAAGTGGGCGTGGAACCTCCCATACGAAGTTAAAACCTATTATTGAATATTGTCAGTTCTGTGACACCTAGAGTGCTGAAATTTTGTGTAAGTGCATCTAGCATCAATTCGCATAGTTGTGCCAAAAATGGGCGGTATTGGAAAAGTGGGCGTGGCATCTCCCATACGAAGTTAAAACCTACTATTGAATATTGTCAGTTCTATGACACCTAGAGTGCTGAAATTTTGTGTAAGTGCATTAATTCGCATAGTTGTGCCAAAAAGGGGCGGTATTGGAAAAGTGGGCGTGGCACCTCCCATACGAAGTTAAAACCTATTATTGAATATTGTCAGTTCTATGACACCTAGAGTGCTGAAATTTTGTGTAAGTGCATCTAGCATCAATTCGCATAGTTGTGCCAGAAATGGGCGGTATTGGAAAAGTGGGCGTGGCACCTCCCATACGAAGTTAAAACCTATTATTGAATATAGTCAGTTCTATGACACCTAGAGTGCTGTAATTTTGTGTAAGTGCATCTAGCATCAATGTGCATAGTTGTGCAAAAAATGGGCGGTATTGGAAAAGTGGGCGTGACACCTCCCATACGAAGTTAAAACCTATTATTGAATATTGTCAGTTCTATGACACCTAGAATGCTGAAATTTTGTGTAAGTGCATATACCATCAATGTGCATAGTTGTGCCAAAAAGGGGCGGTATTGGAAAAGTGGGCGTGGCACCTCCCATACGAAGTTAAAACCTATTATCGAATATTGTCAGTTCTATGACACCTAGAGTGCTGTAATTTTGTGTAAGTGCATCTAGCATCAATGTGCATAGTTGTGCCAAAAATGGGCGGTATTGGAAAAGTGGGCGTGGAACCTCCCATACGAAGTTAAAACCTATTATTGAATATTGTCAGTTCTATGACACCTAGAGTGCTGAAATTTTGTGTAAGTGCATCTAGCATCAATTCGCATAGTTGTGCCAAAAATGGGCGGTATTGGAAAAGTGGGCGTGGCATCTCCAATACGAAGTTAAAACCTATTATTGAATATTGTCAGTTCTATGACACCTAGAGTGCTGAAATTTTGTGTAAGTGCATCTAGCATCAATTCGCATAGTTGTGCCAAAAAGGGGCGGTATTGGAAAAGTGGGCGTGGCACCTCCCATACGAAGTTAAAACCTATTATTGAATATTGTCAGTTCTATGACACCTAGAGTGCTGAAATTTTGTGTAAGTGCATCTAGCATCAATTCGCATAGTTGTGCCAGAAATGGGCGGTATTGGAAAAGTGGGCGTGGCACCTCCCATACGAAGTTAAAACCTATTATTGAATATAGTCAGTTCTATGACACCTAGAGTGCTGTAATTTTGTGTAAGTGCATCTAGCATCAATGTGCATAGTTGTGCCAAAAATGGGCGGTATTGGAAAAGTGGGCGTGGCACCTACCATACGAAGTTAAAACCTATTATTGAATATTGTCAGTTCTATGACACCTAGAGTGCTGAAATTTTGTGTAAGTGCATCTAGCATCAATGTGCGTAGTTGCGCCTAAAATGGGCGGTAATGCAAAAGTGGGCGTGGTACCTCCCATACAAACCACAAATTAAAAATCTATTATTTCTGCTCCTGATAACGCAGTAATTTTTCCTTCTACAAAAGATAACTAAAAAAGAATTTCTAGGCCCAATAGAATTCTGCTTGCATAAAGCATGGATTTGAAAATTTTTTTTTTTTTGATTTACTACTTAAATATTTAATTTTGTATTCATTATTAGTACTTCTTAATATCAATGACATTAAATAGTAATAATGAATTTAATACTAATATAATTCAATATTAATTAATTAACCAAATATTTTGTCATGTTTCCTGTTGTAAGTTCTATCTTAAGTATTACTTTGGTTATTTAACACTCACGACGAATTACAAATGTTTAGAGTAGTAGCCACCAGAAGGTTCGCGGTTCTAGGCCCGTCAGCGGCGGATTTTTGAATACAAATGGAAAGTAAGGAAAATGAATTCTTTGCCACAACATAAAATTAACTTTAAAGTCTTTCAAGGACATCACTCCTATGAAAACCCAACGTTAACTTCAATCCTTAAGATTTTTACAACTTCCGAACCACAAAATAAATTTTCACTTCTTCGGATGCTCTCTTTTTGCTGGAGTGTTTAACAGCCCAACAAATAAAATTGGAAGTAGTTCCGTAGGAAGCACATTTCAATAGCATCTCAAAATCCAAATGTGAATTTTCCCGCTTTTAATGAAGTTCTTTTAAAGAACTCCCAAAAGGTAGGCAATATGTTATTATCCCGTAACATTTTATGAATAGCATTTTCACAAGGGAATGGGAACGAATTTTTGGTATGGGGTCACAAAGGTAAAGTGTCAGCCTTGCATCCAGAAGGTCTCGGGTTCGAGTCGTGTTCGGAAAAAAAACTTTTTTATTTTTTATTACTCTATAAATAAACAGTGTTTAATTGTATATATTTTAAACAATTTAAACATTTCTGGTAAAAAAAAACAAATTTATTGTTTTATTAATGTACTTCAAATATATAATTTTTTATTAATTACACTAGTCAACAGTCAAAATGTACTCGGGATGCGATAATTTTTTCTGTGTAGATAACCTTGACATGAGCTCGAAAAACGCAATAAAATTTTTTTTTTTGCGTTTGGTTTTTGTTTTATTTTTTTTTTTTAATTTAAAAAATTTTTTTTGGTTAATTTGTTTCGTCCGGCATAACTCGGGAACCACTAGCCCGATTTAATTGAATTAAATTTTAAAAAATTTAAAATTACAATTCCCTTAATCTGTTCATATATTGTTTCCTATACAAGCAACAGTTTCCAAGTTAAAAATGAATATATAAAGGAAAAAACTTATTTTTTGCCTAAAGATTTAATTTTTTTTTTTTTTTAAATCCATAAAAAATCCAAAATGAAAAAAAATGTCAAATCTTATTACTTTTACGTAAAGTCACATAACCTATGAGCAAAATGAGACAAAGATCATGAAAATCGATGCACGCGTTTCGCTTTTATTCGCAATTGAGTAAAGGTATGAATTTCAAAAATTTGCTCGACATATGCACAACTTTGTCTATGGTAAGGTTTTTTCTTTTTTTTTTTGATTCTCAGAATTAACAAAACGGAATAAACAAAGGGTTATTTAATTTTTATGATTGCGTAAGCAAAGTAATAAACGCTAATAAATGTGCGTGAACAATTAAAAGGAAAGGGGACTTTTTTAATTATTTGGGTTTTCCGTTGGCTACCTGTATGATTTTTTTACAGAAATGCAACCCACATTTAAGGGTGGTCATTCGGAAAATTTAAGACTCACACATGGTGAAACAGGTATGTAGCCACCGTAAAAAAATAT